>CM071958.1:9165000-9582500 GCA_036784905.1 Acrossocheilus fasciatus
ATTTTCATTTTTGGGTAAACTATTTCTATGAAACTGTAAATGTGTATTATGTGGAAAAACCCTGTTTGGACCTTTAATTTACTGCACATAAATGGAATTTACGGTTTGACTGAATTATAATTATCTTGCATTAGTGTCACTTTACAAAATCAGTTAAACCCAAACACATTATCAGCACCTTTCTGAGAAAATCAGCATTCAGGCGATCCAGCCTGCAGTGACAAATATTTTATTACCCAATATGAGGGGGGAAAGAAATAAATGGAGTTCATTAACTGAGACCTGACCTGCAGTCTGTACAGTACGATTTAATGCAGTTTATTTCTACTGCACTGCAGGAATTCATCTCTTGAAAAGGTTACACATCAGCGAAGAAGCTAAATCAATACATTGAGAAGTCTCTGTAAAAGAATGTCTAAAATGCATGCATGCATGCAGATGGTTTTTAAAATGCATACTGATTAGGATTTTGAGCATATTGCAGAAGCCTTGGATGAGGCTGTTTGACATTCATTTTGTCCTTCCCTGTATTTTTTCCCCTCATTCGCATCAGTAACCCCCATTTGTACAGTAAAATGGTTTTTACCTCAGTCCTGGAGGGTGAACATGGGCAGAAGTGAACTCAGGCCAATGGGGGTTGTGCTGATGTCACATGACTGGATGAAGTGTCCTCTGGAGACAGCGGAGAACGACGTGACCCAGCATATACCTCTGAAAGCGTGTGCCCTTTGGTGTCATTTTCTGTAAAAGTAGTAGTAGAAGAACACAAAGACACACAAAGCATAGATATTTATTGAACTCATTCAAGGAAATAATGGATAAGAATAAAAGATATGTAAATCTTTGTTTAAATGTATTTTATTTATGAATCAATGTAAATCAAACGCAAATTATCAAACTATCATCAAACGCTATCAACAAACTCATACTGGTCAACCACTAGAATGTATATATATTATCATAGGTATATTCTTGACCTGATTCTCATAGCATAAAGCATCATCTTTGTGTGAAAACTACAAAAATAGCAAGTTAAAATGAGACATTAATGAAACTCTGCTGAGGATTTGAATTACATAAGCTACTCTGAATTCGGCTGGCTACAGAAAGAAACATCCTACACTTTTTGGTAGGTTTTGCTTGTATCTGATGCTTTTTAAGCTGGGCTTTTTAAGTGAAGTCATACTTTACTTATTCGTTTTTTATAAAAAAAAAAAAAACATTCTCCTTTCCAACATGTCAGAAATTTGACAAATATGTTTTCTTTGGCACACTTGATGAGATCGCTTTGCTCTCAGTTTGATTAGCTTTGGCCCTCATTCACATAAATTGCTATCGGAATCAATGCTAAATCTCCTGTTAGCTAAACCGCCTGCTAATCTCTTCACATTCACTAAAACAGCTTCGTGTTTAAACACCCATAATCCATCTGGATTCGGCCAGGATGCAGTGTTTTCATCCACAGAGGAGCTTAACTCTGTATCACTGCTCCGGCACAAATGTCAAAACCACAAAATCACCCTGAGCGCCTTTATTCTGACACTACAACCAGATGGCTAGCATTGCAATCATGCTAATATTGGACCCAACACATAAACATGGTCGCCTCCGCCCAATCCCTACATGATGGGATTACTTACATCAGAGAAAGAGAGAGATCAGCCACAGAGCAGAAAAAGTAGTTACAGAAAGAGATTCTACATAGATTCAATTCTCAACGATCGGCTATGTTCAGCTCAATCATGGCATCTGAACAGAGGGAGATTTTGAAGATAAACAGACTCAATTTGCTGCCATAGCAAACGCTGTCTCTGTCTCACATCTGATAGCGCCTCAGCTTCCCAATCTAAGACAAATGCACTTTACAAGAACAGTGCACACTGAATAAGTTCCCTTTTTGTAAATACAGAGCATTATGGCTTTAATTTTTATGTGGAGCATCAGCATAACACTTCATTAGCATAAAATAAGGGGAAAGAAAGCAAACAAACACTATAGGACTAAGAAAAATAAATAAACAAAAAAACAATTGTGACTTCTACTAGTAATTACGATTTTTTTTTTTCCACAATTGCCTGTTTTTTTCCTCATAATTGCTACGTTTATATCTGGCAATGGTCTTTTTTTCTTGTAATTGTGACTTTTTATATCTCACAATACCCTCTTTTTCTCATAATTGTCATTTTGTGTCATAATCAACACTTTTTCACAGAATTGCGACTATATATATATATATCTCACAATTGGCATTTTTGTTTTCAGAATTATGACTTTATGTCTCATAATATCTGCTTTTTACTCATAATTTTACATATTTTATATACACTACACCTGAATATCTCATAGTGTGACTAACGTACTATTGACACTTTTTATCTCGTAAACAGGACTTTATATCTCGCAATCTGATTTTATTTCACAACTGTGTTTTTTTCCCCTCATAACTGGGATTTTATATCTCACAATCTGACTTTATATTTCACAAATGGCATTTTTTCTTGTAATTGCAACTTTATATCTCACAATTGTCACATTATATTTCATAATCAATGTTTTTTTTTTCACATAATTGTGATTATATTTCACAATTGTTTATTTTTTCTAGTATTGACCATTTCATAATTGCTGCTTTTTTTTCATATAACTATTTTTTCACTGCTATTTTATTTCTGGCAATATAACTTTATATCTCACATTTGACTTTTTTCTTGTTTTTCTGACTTTATACTGTGTATCACCACTGCTACTTTTTCTCATAATAGTCACTTTATATCTCACAAATTCACAATCAACATTTTTTGTGACTATATCTCACAATTGTCCTTTCCCCCCTCGTACCCCCCTCAGGATTTTATATCCCACAATCGTGACTTTATATCTGAGAATTTGACTTTTACATCTCTTTACACACAATTTTTACCTTTTTCTTATAATTGTGACTTTACATCTCACCGATGTGACTTTATTTCTGTGATTGGGGTAATGTTTCAAGAACCAGCCTCGCCCACCTGGAGTCACATTCCTTATCACAGCGTTAAAATTACCTGCATGACCAGATGAACTGGATTTGATGAATATGATTCTTTTTCAGCAGTCAGTCAGAGTGTCCGTTTATTGAGAGGCGTGTCAATGAATTTTGATGTAACAGATGCTAAAAAAGCTCTGCTGCAGAAAAGTGAGAGAGAGATAGAAAGCAAAAGAAGGAGAGATAATCCATTTTAGTAAAGGACCAGCAGGCACAGTCAGGCTCAGGTGTGACGGGGGCAGAACGGACACACACACACACACACACACACACACACACACACACACACACACACACACACACACACACACACACACACACACACACACACACACACACACACGACAATGTCGGCTTTGCATGGCAATAAAGCAGGTGTGTGCGATGATAAAGGGAGTGATGGAGAGAGATATACATTGTGTCATGACCAATACCTTCATTTTTTTGATTGTGTAAGATATTTATCTGCCTCCTACACATCAGTAGCTATTAGCACCATTTATAAATCACCAAACAATCTGGTTCCTGTCAAATGTAATGCAGTGTTTCATTGTGTATGATTCAGGCACATATGCATCCCTTAATTGTATATTGATTTCATGTCCTGTGATGAATCTAGAGCTGTTCAAAACAGTCAAATAACTATTAAATTAAGGCAGCAGCTATTTACACTAAATCTAAAATACATACAGTACCTTTTTGTTTTTTTGGATGATTAAGTTGATCAAAAATGACAAAAACAGCATTTATAATGTTACAAAATATGTCCATTTAAAAAAAATGCCATTCTATTGACCAAAGAATCCTGTATCAGTTTCCATAAAAATATTAAGCAACTGTTTTAAACATTGATAATAACAAGAACTGTTTCTTGAGCAGAACATTAAGAAGACTTCTGAACATTAAGCTTTACCATCACAGGAATAAATTACACTTTAAAATAGAAAAAAAGTTATTTTAAACCTGAATAATATTTATCACTAATACAGCATGCATTTGTGGTTTAAACATGGATATGACTAGTCAAAAATGTGTATGAACCACTAATATTAGATGTTTGATAGACTCTTCTCTTCTTCCTGCAGAGATTATGAATGATGTCATCAAGAAGGTGAAGAAGAAGGGCGAATGGAAGGTAAGACTAACTCAATAACCCCATCACCATAGCAACCACTCTATCCTTATGTCACCGCACCACAGTTTTAATCTTACACTGAGTCCCCGAGCCCCAGACAGAAAATCAGTGTGAATAATTAAGCCCAAACAATTTCATACGTCCTGTTCTGCCTGTATCACACCACTTGCATATTTATTTTGGTGCCCATATTAATAAATAAGTTTTCACACTGCCTGCTTAAGCATAAGCCATGGACCTTTCTGTTGCAGTAATGTGTGTTTCTGAGACTCTCTCGTTATTTCTGCTCTCTGTTTTTCTCTGTAGGCTTTGATTGTGGACCAGCTCAGCATGAGGATGCTGTCCTCTTGCTGCAAAATGACTGATATCATGACGGAGGGCATCACTAGTAAGTAAATCCTCAGTTTTTGACATCAAATGTAGTAAAAAGTTCACCTTTGCTGCTAACAACAAGTCTATGGCTCATGTGACACAAAAATAATATATATAATCTCAATTCAGAACTGATCTCTAAACCTCAAACCATCATATAAATACTGGAAAATGGTGGCCAGATGGAAATAAACATCTCATATCAACAACCCAACTTAACACACATACGTCTATGAGATGTCTGCAAAAGAACAGATTTGGAAAGCATCACATTAATATTTTGGTGTGTCAACGCAAATTGATTTCAGTTAGCTGCCAAGGCAACATTTCAAATATTGAAAGTTAAAGTTTTTCATCTAATATTTATATTTGATTTAATTTCAGCTTTATTTCAATTAACCAAAAGGTTAATGACTATAACCCTGTATCAGAGAAGCTGACTTGCTGTTTCTACTTTCATCTCTGCAGTTGTTGAAGACATTAATAAGCGAAGAGAGCCTCTCCCTTCACTGGAGGCCATTTACCTGATTACCCCAACTGAGAAGGTACTCAAACACACTAATTTTAAAAGATGCTAATAAAGCAATAGAACAACTCCAGTGTAGACTTTCGTTTTGCAGCATGGAGGCGGAACCTTCACACTGTACACACTAAACATATGTCACTCACTAACACATGTATATACACACACACGGTATTTACACAGCCTACACAGACAGCCTGCAACTCTTGTTTACTATACATCTTGGTTACTATAACAACACAAAACACAGACACAGTCTTATCTAAAGCTTGTTGTATTTCTCTTACCAGTCTGTGCAGACTCTCGTCAATGACTTCAAAGATCCCCATTCAGCGAAATATAAAGGGGCTCATGTGTTCTTCACTGACTGTGAGTATCTGAGGGTACTCCACTGTACTTCAAGTGCTCCGGAAGCATAATACACACAGCAGTATTAATGGGACCTCACTCAAAACTTGACTACTACACAAACAATCAGCAAAACAATGTTTTTAATGAATTTTACTTAACAATGCTAAGATTAGATGTAAAGGTGAATCAGTTGTTTTGTGATCCAGTGAATTAAATGACAGATATGAATGAATAAGCTTTCCTACTAATATAAATGAACAATTAGTCTTTGATACAAAAATAAATAAAAAGGATATAAAATAAAATCTTAAATGGGAAATATAAAATAAAAAAATAATAAATTAACTTAATAACAATGCACTTAATAACATATATAGACAAAATGATTAAATTGCAAAATTACAGCTGATAAATTTGATATATATATATATATATATATATATATATATATATAAAGCACTTAACATAAATAGAAAAAAATTAAAACTGCATCCATGAGAAGAAAAGAGAATATAAAAATTATATTTTGCAGCTAATGTATTTTGGACACACACACACACACACACACACACACACACACACACACACACACACACACACACACACACACACACACACACACACACACACACACACACACACACACACACACACACACACACACACACACACACACACACACACACACACACACACACACACACACACACACACACAGTATATTATTTATTATTTTATATTTATATTATTTTATATACATTTAAAAATATTTTGTATATAGAAGTATAAATATGCAATAAATATTACAGCTGATTTTAATGGAGATTTTATTGCAGAAATATAGCAGCTGATTTTGGCAATTAAGCATTTTTTACATTTAATTTCAGATATTTATATCTATATCTATATAAAATAGTATAAGTGAAGTATATTATGTCAAAACTTCAATAAACTGCTGTCACTGCTCAAAATGTTATGTCAACTACCCATGTGTTTTTTTTTTTTTTTCCAGCTTGCCCGGACCCCCTGTTTAATGATGTGGTGAAGAGCCGTGCCTCCAAAACCATTAAAACCCTAACGGAGATCAACATCGCCTTCCTGCCCTATGAGTCCCAGGTGAGCCATTTCAGAAGGGGAGAGGACGAGAGAGATAAAAAATATATAGCAATAATGACTATCCATGTAGAGAACTATCCAGAAACAACTCGGTGAATGCAGAAATAGAGTGTTCCAGAACAGCTCTGAGGCTGGGGGGATGCAGTCTGGCCCACAATGCCTTGCTGCTTCGGCTGTCTGCTATGATTAATTCAGTGGAGTCAGAGGAGCAGTGCGTTTCTGCTGGCGTGATGCTGCAGCTCAGTGCCGCCTCGTTCAGCATCACGTAATTGGCCAACGCAGCATCCACAGAGAGCCTTGGCCAATCAGAGGAGGTTATGAGAGGGAACAAGCATCAAGGGGAACCCATCTGCTGAACAGAAGGATGGTCACGTGATCCTATGTGTGCCGATAGGGGGTGGGGAGGGGTGGTTGTGAAGACCTATAGACTGTCTGACACAGTCAGAGATTCGGCCACTGGAAACACAAAGGCAGGAAGGAAAGAAATGAAAGCACTCACTAACTCCAAGCTCATCCCTCAGACTAGATTGGAAACAGGAAGAGGGGAGGAACACATTTTGTGGCATTCTGTCACAGGGGTTTAGCATGTGACATGCATACAAAATCTTAAAATATATTTTTATTTATAGAACAAAATTAATTTAGAGAACTAATACTTTTATTTAGCAAGGATGCATTATATTCATCAAAAGGGACCGTAAAGGCATTTATAATGTTACAAAAGACTTCTATTTAAAAATATATTCTATTCTTTTGGACTTTCTATTCAAAGATAAAAAATGTTTCTTGAGCAGCAAATCAGCATATCAGAATGATTTCTGAAGGATCATGAGACACTCAAAACAAGTAATGATGCTGAAAATTCAGCTTTAACAAAGGAATAAATTACATTTTAAAATATATCAAAACAGAAAACAGTTATTTTAAATTTTAACAATATTCCTGTTTTTACTATATTTTTAATCAAATAGTGCATCCTTGGTGAGCATAAGAGACCTCTATATAATAGCAAATAATAAAACATTTAAAATATATTCTGAAAATATAAGCTGCATTATTTATTACCATTTACAATTTATTTACTTTTTCTGTGTTTTTTGTTTTTTCTATGCAACTTCTCATTGAGACTGCCTAGCATGGTCTATTATAGTGATATACTACTGTTATTTTTGTATAATTTAAATAAAATTGTAGTTATATATATATATATATATATATATATATATATATATATATATATATATATATATATATATACACACACACACACATATATATATATACACACACATATATGCACACACACACATATATATATATATATATATATATATATTCCATTTTAATTGTAAACTTTTAGTCATTTTGGGTTTTGTAATTTTAGCAGTTTTTGTATTGTATCTATGTTGTCTACGTAGTTTTCATTTATTTTTATTTCCAGTTTTAGTTATTTTATTACATCCAGTTAAACTAAATCAAAATGAGAGATGTTGTCAACTTACTGAAATAAAAAGGTTTTGTTTTATTTCCTTTCACTTAAAGTATATTTCAAGTAACACATTTTTTATGGTTTTAAATTTAGGCTCAATCCCAATTCTATTTTATACCCCTTATATATGTATGTTTAGGTGTTCTCCTTGGACAACCCTGATGCCTTCCAGAGTTTCTACAGCCCTCATAAGACACAGCTGAAGAACCCTGTGATGGAACGGTTGGCAGAGCAGCTGGCAACACTGTGTGCCACACTGAAGGAATACCCTGCCGTCCGATACCGAGGGTAAGGCACAAAGTGTCTGTCTCTTAATTACTGAGAAACAAAGAGCCTTTAATCGTCTTTATAACTGATCTGTTCCTAACGGTGCTGTTTCACATTATGCAATCATATTTATCCATTGTACACACACTTACAGCAGGAACTAGTGTAGAAGACAGATGCCCAGTCATCTCTGGATCAGATTGCAGGAAGTGGCTGCTCGTCAGGATCAACAGAGCTGTCTCACGTTCCGTCTCTCTGCTCTAATACTCTGATTTTCTGTGCACAGGGAGTATAAAGATAATGCCACTCTGGCTCAGTTGCTTCAGGACAAACTGGACGCCTACAAGGCAGATGATCCCACAATGGGCGAGGTGAGCGGCACATCTCAGTCACTGCACTGCACGGAGAGAGAGGAGTTAATACATGTACATATGAATATGCTAGAAGAAGGGGTACATGTACCCCAGGGGGAACATAAGCAGCTTTCAGCGGGTTCTTGGAAAGATTTTGATTTTGTTAAACCCATAAAACTGCAATTATACTTCAGAATATCAGGGCTGTCAAAGAAATCAAGCATGAAACCAATATTGAATCTTCACTGTCCTGGTCTTACCGTGGACAAATCATTGCATTGGATTCATGTTAATCAGAAAATGGCTTGTGCTAAACATGGAGCACTAGTAGATTTTTAATTTTTTTGAATCTCTCTGCAGGGTCCAGACAAGGCTCGCTCTCAGCTCATTATTCTGGACCGAGGTTTCGACCCCGCTTCTCCTGTCCTGCACGAGCTCACCTTCCAGGCTATGGCCTATGACCTGCTGCCCATCGAGAATGATGTCTACAAGTGAGTGAATATATTTAATCTTATTTTATAATAACATTTACTGGATTAAATGTTTATATGATATGATATGATATTATATATATATATATATATATATATATATATATATATATATATATATATATATATATATATATATCATATAATATAATTTAAAATAATAATTATAATACATATATTTAAAATATTTCAAATGTATATAAATAAACATTTATTTTTAAATAATATTTACTAAAGTGAGCTTATTTTATTATTATTATGATATGATATTATATAAATAAAATATAATATAATATCATAAAATAATTAAAATACATATGATATATAAAATATTTAAAAACAGAAAATGTGTTTCAACATTATTTCAAAGTGATCATTATTAACAAATACTTTCAATCAACCAAGGAATTGACTAGTTGACCAAGGATGGTTTAAACTTATTTTTAAATAACATTTACTATATAAAATTATTAAATGGTATTGTTTTATATAAATATAATATAACACAATAATATAAAAAAAATACATATATGTAAACTATTTAACATATGTAAATAAATAAACATTTATTTTTAAATAATATTTACTAAAGGGATCGTTAACAAATACTTTCATTAATTGACCAAGGACAGTTATATAGAGTATACCATATATAATGTAATGTAATATAATGTAATATAAACATTTGTTTGATTTGTATCTGGTAGGTACGAGACCAGTGGGATAGGAGACTCCCGCGAGAAGGAAGTGCTACTGCATGAAGATGATGACCTCTGGGTGGCACTACGGCACAAACATATTGCTGAGGTCTCACAGTGAGTAAAACCTTACATTTTGGTCTTAAAGGGATGGCTTACCTTCAGTTGCTGGTACCCATTAACTTGCATCCCTGTTCTTTCCCTCCTTTCTCATTTCCCTTGCTCACAGGGAGGTGACACGCTCCCTGAAGGAGTTTTCTGCTAGTAAACGGATGAATACTGGAGAGAAGGTACGCTGGAGTCCAGCTGAGGGGGAGGGGCCTGGAGGAGAGAATAAATGAGGAGTAGAACAGAGAGAATAGTGTAGCGTGGGCGAAGGAGGATTGCCTGGCAGATGAGATTGCTGAGATTGCGCTAGCAGCCGAATCCAAATCGTGATGGCTGAGTCATGTGAAAGCTACAGCACGATTAGTATTGATTGACTTACTGACACAGCACAAGCCAACACACATAAACACACACATTTCTGCTGTGACTTACTATAATATATACTGTATATATGCAATCGTGTATAGTCTCACAAACCATAACAGCTTTTATATTGCACCATATCGGTGTCCCTAATTCGGCCTGCTGGATCTGAGACATATCTTGAGGCAGCGTCTGACCTCTGGTTTGCTTTCCTTTCTGAGAAAGTCCTGTGTTTCTTCCAGACCACCATGAGGGACCTGTCTCAAATGCTGAAGAAGATGCCGCAGTACCAGAAAGAGCTCAGCAAGGTGAGAGAGGTCAAAACACACGTGCAGTCAGCCAAACGAGACTCCTCATGGGAACTGCAGTTCCAATATTTACCTCATTGACCCTTAAAATCCCTGCCCCTTTAGTACTCGACCCATCTGCAGCTGGCCGAGGACTGCATGAAGCACTACCAGGGAACCGTGGACAAACTATGCCGTGTAGAGCAGGTACAATATCACCACAGACATCACTGCTAAATTTGAGAGAAAAACCGTTACTTTCATTAATTATGTTTCACACAATGATTTTAACATTCACAAAATGTGATCTTATTTACAATACGAGGTTGATTACAGTACACACACACACACACATATATATATATATATATATATATATATATATATATATATATATATATATATAATACACATAATATTATTGGTTTATTTTGTGATTTGATTAATTAATTTGACTGTAATGGGACTAAACAGTGCTATCATCACCATCGCTCCTCCATTTTTGACGTCTAGTAGATAAAGACGTTTTTCATGGACTTTTCATTCTATTTCTATGGTGTAGGATGAAAGCAACCAAAGTAAGCGGTGGTGGGGAGGGAAGTGTAACACAGGAGCTGCTCGGAAAAGTTACCCACTAGGTCACGATTTATTTTCAATGAGGGGGTGAGCAGAGCGGAGAGCAGGTGCAATGAAACTGCCAAAATGAGCGATAGAGTATGGAGTGTGTGTCTAAAACTGTGTGCCAAGAACGCTACAAACCTGTCTATATCACCTTTATCAGGATCAACCTCTGATTAAATTAATCTAACTATGATAATGAAGGACAAAGCATCATATCATTTCAGGTTTTATTGCTTCCAGTGTGCTAAGCATAATTTATGAGGCGCGCTCTGTCACCCGGCAGGATCTCGCTATGGGAACAGACGCAGAGGGCGAAAAGATTAAAGACCCCATGAGGGCCATCGTGCCAATCTTGCTGGACGCCAACGTCAGCACCTACGACAAGATCCGCATCATCCTCCTCTACATTTTCCTGAAGAACGGTTGGAGAGCCTTTGGCGGCCATTTTATACCTCAGTTTGTTTCTCAACCACAGATCAGCCATTTTGTAACGTGTGTGTTCCTGTGTTGCAAAACAGGGATCACAGAGGAGAACCTTAACAAGCTGATTCAACACGCCCAGATCCCTCCTGAGGACAGTGAGATCATCACCAA
Organism: Acrossocheilus fasciatus; assembly: GCA_036784905.1. NCBI lineage: Eukaryota > Metazoa > Chordata > Actinopteri > Cypriniformes > Cyprinidae > Acrossocheilus > Acrossocheilus fasciatus. The sequence continues at coordinate 9,176,794 of CM071958.1, forward strand.
TATGGCTCATCTGGGTGTCCCAATCATCACGGATGTACGCTGTCTGATTTGCGTCCCAAGCAATGATTAAGTCTCCTTGGCTGTTAAAGCAGTTTCTCTGACCTGCCATTTTGTTTCTGCATGCTGCAGTCTACTCTCCGCAGAGGCAAGAAGCTTGATCGTAAGGAGCGTGTGAGCGAGCAGACCTACCAGCTTTCTCGCTGGACCCCACTCATCAAGGACATCATGGAGGTCAGTCCTGATTTATAGAATTTGAGTAACTGTGTGTAAATGTGTGGTCTTACTTTGTTTGTGAATGTTGTTGCAGGATGCGATCGATGACAAGCTGGACACCAAACATTATCCGTACATCTCAACACGCTCGTCCTCTTCCTTCAGCACTTCTGCAGTCAGGTACGCACACTCACCGATTCTGAAATAATAAGCAATTTGAATTGTCCATTCCTACAGGAAGTGCAGTTGGAATGACAGGAAGAGTATTCAAATTATGAATAAAATGAGTATCGTCTTGTAAACCTGCTTTGTTGCTTGGGTCTATTTCGAAGACTAAATGAATTAGAGATATATTAAAGCATTCTGGGTTCTTTTACCATGTTCCATAAAATAAGTAAAACATTATTAACAACAAATACCTAAATAAAATACAAATGCATAATATGTGGCATTTTATAATAATTAAAATTTATATGATAAAACATTATAATAAAAATACATTATATACAATATCATCTAAAGTTTCTGGTAATACCTTATATGATGTATATATTATGTTTATAGATAATTCAATTTAAAAAAATTGTTAATCAGCCAAACATAGTAATATATTCATTTCTATAATCTTAATTTTATTGTTGTACAACAAGGTTCAACATTAGTTAACAACATTAGACAACACACAAACAATAAAAATAATTCTTAAGCATTTATTAATCTTAGTTAAAGGTTAATTTCAACATTTACTTATACATAATTCAAGTGTTAATATTATTTAATTGACAGTTGTATTTTTATTAACTAATCTTAACAAAGATGAATAAATTCTGTAACAAATGTATTGCTCGTTGTTAGTTAATACACTAACTAATGTAACCATATTGTAAAATATTACTATTTTAAAACCGAGAAAATTAAATTACCGGTAATAATTTTAAATGAATAAAAACTACACAGCAGTTATTTTATTTCCTTGAAATATGCAATACACTTCCTTAAATTCGATTTTTTTTTTATTTCAAAGGCAACTCTAACATACACACACACTAAAACCCCAACACACAGGTGTGTACATGCATTTTTGTACTGCACAATTCAAAAGATTGAAGCAACTTGGATCAATGATCATTTGTGCACCGAGGGGTGGGGAGAACATTGAGATCAATACCTTGATTGGTGGGTGGTGCGATGTGAGGTGGGGGTGAATGCCAAGTCTCTTTCAGAAGCGCTGGAAACTGGGATATTTCCTCAGGGTCAGCAGTAATGATCCCGGCCGCACTGTTCTGCTTTCAGGACAAACAAACCAGCACAGCTCCTGTAAACAGTAGCAGAGGCAAAGCAGGACGTCCCTGACTCCCACAGAGGGAGAACTGGGAGCTGACGGGTCCCATTGTGTAGCTATTGATTAGACTCGAGATCACCAGTGTTCACGCCGATTTCCCCTCTCATTATGCTGGCAAATAACTCTGTCGTTCCTTAAAGGGAAAGTTCATCCAAAAATGAAAGTTCTGCCATCATTTATTCACCCTCAAGTTGTTCCAAACCTGTATGAATTTCTTTCTTCTGTTGAACACAAAAGAAGATATTTTGAAGAATGTTGGTCGACATGAATTCAAGTTGACATGCATTCATGTGTTCTTTCCACGGCAGTGCTCGATATGGCCACTGGCACAAGAACAAAACCCCCGGAGAGTACCGTACGGGCCCTCGCATCATGGTCTTCATTATCGGGGGCGCGTCCTTTAGCGAGATGCGCTGTGCCTATGAGGTCACACAGGCTAATGGCAAATGGGAGGCCATCGTTGGTGAGTCTGCAGAGGATACTGCTAAAAGTCACTGTAAATTAAGCAACCACCCTTTAAAGCTTTAGATTGATATCTTTATATTATCTATACACGTGTTTTTGTCATATAATATGTGTAAACAGACTGGCAAATCTGTCTTGTATATTTTTCCTGTGTTCTTGTCTTGTACGGTATTTTGTGCCTGTCATGTTTTAACTGCTTTTAAATTGCAGTCGTGAGCCTCTGATGTGTTCATAAGTCTATGTTCGTAAGTTCTTCTTTGTGTGTGTCTTGTGTGCGTGTGATAAGCTTTATGTTTAAGATGTGCACTTGTGTTTAGAATTGTCTTTTAAACTTACTTTTAAGGCCTATGGCAAACGAGTAGGTGTTCACACTGCTCTTAAAGGAATAGTTCACCCAAAAATGAAAATTTGCTTAAAATGTACTTATCCTCAGACCATCCATGATGTAGAGGAGTTTGTTTCTTCATCTGAACAGATTTGGAGAAATTTGGCATTGCATCACTTGCTCACCAATGGATCCTCTGTAGTGAAGGGGTGCCATCAGAATGAGAGTCGAAACAGCTGATAAAGACATCGCAATAGTCCAGGCAAACAATTAATGTCTCATGAAGTGAAAGCTGCATGTTTGTAAGAAACAATCAAATGCATCATTAAGAGGTTTTCAAAAGATTGTGATGCTTTTATCAGCTGTTTGGACTCTCATTTTGACGGCACCCATTCACTGCAGAGGATCCATTGGTGAGCAAGTGATGTAATGGTGAATTTCACAAATTTACATCTTGGATGGTCTGAAGGTGAGCAAATTTTCATTTTTTGGGAACTATTCCTTTAAAGGAATTGCGAGTTCTCATTCAATTTTGGTCACTCTGTTGCTGCAAATTACTGTCAGTGTGAACGCCCCTTTAGAAGCGAATTTTAAAGCACAGTATCAGTCTGTTGTTTTCCAGAAGAAATTTGAGCATTGAAGCCTTTACATTAACACTGAATTAGTAATTGTTGAAATTGGGCGATTTACATAATTATGTCCAAGCATGAGGTCTATTAGAGATGAACAATGCATCTGAAGGGCCTCAATGGGACAATTGGCTGTACTTCTAATTATGAACATTCATGGAATTAATATTTTTAGTCGATTGAAGGAGGCCTAACAGAGTCTTCCATCACTCATACGTCCACCCAGAGCTTCCAAAAATCTTTTTTTTTTTTGTCGGGGTTCTAGGATGATATTTCTGAAACATCAAAATCTACAGATGGTGGAAATGGTATTTAACCCTCTTTTGTCCCCATAAAGATTAACGGTGGTGAAAGAACGTGAGGTGCGGTGTGAGATTCATTCTGAGCGTGAAGCCACCTTTGTTCCTCCGCAGGTTCTACTCACACGCTCACCCCAACCAAATTTCTAATGGACCTGCGGCACCCCGACTTCCGAGAATCCACTAGGGTGTCCTTTGAGGACCCTGACCCCTCAGAAGAGTGAGAGAGAGAGAAAGAGGGAAGGGTGGGAGAGAGAAATCACACTCTGACAAAGTAAAGGCAGCCGAACAAAGAAACCCTTTCTGAACCCCCACAGCACAAGGGCTTTCTTTTCTTGCTCCTGTTACCACACTACCGTTTAACTACGCCACCACGCCTCAGGGATGGGTGTCCGGCTCCTGCCTCCGATCTGCAAGTCTCACTCAGGCTCCACCTTCTACTGGGACCAGCCAATATTGATCTGCTGAATGCTTCATTACAGAACTGCAGTGGGCGGAGCCTTTTTTTGAGTGACAGATGCAGTAGGAGTCCTGACCCCATCCCTGTTGACCGCATCTTCTAAGTTGGGTGGATTAAACTGCATTCTCCTCACTATGCGCCTTTTAATTCAATGGAGTCTCCTCTTCCGACAAGGAAGGGCTTCCTCCATTTGCCCTCCCAAATATCATTAATTTTTAAAGCTTCATTTCCCGCAGATTTAATCTACCCTTAAGACTCACCATATTCCGATTATTTCTGAATAACAATCCAAGACAATCACTCATATTAACTTTATTTTTTCCCCTCTGGAGAGGTAATTGATGCCAATTGCAGGACAATTTGGTTTTGTTTTTAATCTAGTTCCTCAAGCTACCTCACATCACGTCTACATGACCAAGTGGCCGTCTGCAAAGAATATGTGTTAAAATTACTTCCGCCAGACAGTGGCTGGCTCATTTCCTTCTTTAGAATTCTTCTGCAGATGCCAAAGCTTGAAATGTAGCCGTGTTCTTCAGATATGCTTTAGCACTAACGCTTTCCCCAAACACTAACATTTTTGAAACTAACTAGTTTGGGCCCTGGCTATGTCATTTTTCAGAAACCTTCATGTTATGCCTCAGGTGCTGGTTTTTTTTGCATTAAAGATAACGTACTATACTATTAAACAGCTCATGGTAATCAATCAATGCAATTTGTGGTTCATGACTGGTACTTAAAAATAGAGGATGTTTTGAACAAGCTTAGCACCACTTTATATTACAACACTGTAATTCCTGTGCATGCTTGTGGTTACATTAAATGTTATGAATTACTCATTGCAATTTGTTTAAAACATACTATTAGTTGTCTTTGCTCTTAAAGGGGTGTTTTGGGTTAAATACAAGTTTATGACATGCTCTCAATTACCACAGGAAATCATTTTAACTCATTTGGAAGAACTTGCTAAACTCGCGTTTGCAGTAATGCTCTTAAAATGGAAGTCTATGGGGCATTACATTGTAATAATAAATACAGTACGCACAGTTCTGAAAGTACAGCCATAAGACGTAAACATTATGTATACCTAGTCTGTGTAAGATTATACTCAATATTTTAGTTCCTTGTTTTAGTCTTTTTTAAACCCTTGCCCCATAGACTTTCATTGTAAGAGCATTACAGCACAATTTTGTCAAGGTTTTGACAAACAAATGGACAAGTCAAATTGTTTTCTGTGGTAATCATAGATGCTGTTGATCGAGATGAACTTGTATTGAACCCGGAATATTCCTGTAACCCAGCTATGAGCTTCTCCGAAGCATTACAAAGAGTAGATAACATTTATAAACCAACAAATGCGCACAAATGCGGTCCTGTAATACAAAGTGTCCTTTCAAATACCTTTACTGACTTAAACTTAAAGTTTCATTGTACAAGAATGATCATTGCTTAACCTTATCAAGTATCCATCACTCAAGTGTCAGGCTGCTAAAGCTATATCCCTTTTGATTTCCCCTTTTTCTGTTGGTTTTTCGTGTTCGTAAATGATCACGCCATATGCAGTATGCCAGTCCTAACCCATACTGCAACATGAAACACTTCTTGACTGTTCCAGCCATTATTGAACAATAATATGGTTTGTTTTCATGAATCTTTAGTTTAGACCCGCTCATCTAGTAGAAGAGCTACAAATCACATTGTGAATCTGATTAGCGATTAGCAAAACTGCATGTTTACATTTACTTGGCCTAGAAGATTATATCTGTGGTCAGAACCAGGCAATTTATTTGTATGTTCAAAGCGGAGCATGCAACTACACATTCAGTTCTACTCGTTCAGCAATGTAAGATTCATTTGCCTCTTTCTGTAGGCAACCCTTACTGGTTGTTAAGTGAATGTGACACTCATTATCAAGCGTTTTTTAATCACTTGATCTTTTTATTGCATTACAAGTAGTGGGAACATGCAGCTTTGCTAAAAATATTGTAGAATAGGCATTTGTTCCACAGGGCACCAAAAATCTAAAATTATTTCAGTGCATACCCATGTTTTTTTTTTTTTTTTTGATGACCCTGTGGCACAAATGTTTTTGGATAGTTTGTATGTCCAGTATTTGTGATGTGTTAGAATTGTGTCTTCAGCTAAATATCTAATCAAATTCAAATATTTTCTTATTTTGCAATTTTAATAATTTTAGATTCAAAACTAAATCTTGATAAATGTATGTGCATATACTACCATTCAAAAGGGTTGGTAAGATTTTTGTTTTGTTTTTGAAATGATCTTATGCTCACCAGGGCTGCATTTATTAAAACTAAAGTAAAAAAAATTATATTGTGAAACAATACTATTTTAAATAATATTTTTATATTTTAATATATTTTATTTCTTATATAATTTATTCCTGTGATGGCAAAGCTGAATTTATTACTCCAGTCTTCAGTGTCCCATGATCCTTCAGAAATCATTCTAATATGCTAATTTCCATGTGCAAGAAACATTTCTTATTATCATCACAGCTGGAAATGGTTGTGCTGCTTAACATTTTTTGTGGAAACCATGATATATATATATATATATATATATATATATATTTTTTTTTTTTCAGTATTCTTGAATAAATAGACATTTTTAAAGACAAACATTATTGGTAACATTATAAATGTCTTAAATCTGTTTTTAGATCAATTTAATGTGTCCTTGCTGAATAAAATTATTAAAATAAATTATAAATAAATCTTTCTGGCCCTTTTGACTTTTGAGTAGTAATTATATAATGTGTATATATATATGTGTGTGTGTGTATATATATATATATATATATATATATATATATATATATATATATATATATATATATATATATATATATATAGTAATATATATTTTCTATAATATTATAGACAGATAGATAGATACACAGCTGAAAACACATTTTTATAGTTAATCTCAGTATATGTATACATTTAATGAGTTTTCTCTTTGTTTCTCTCCTTGGTGCTCATCTACGCAGGTTCGACCCATATCACCGGCCCCACCCAGCTTCTGGATGCTCTCAAGGCCATGAACAAACCCGACGAGGAGCAGACAAGCTAAAATCACAACTTCCTTCCCCCCAACCCCATCGCCCAGTTACCCTCTCCCTCCCTTCATCTGTTGCCCTGTAAATCGCACCTGCTCCTATATAAATTGTGTATGCATCTTGCTTGAGAGAAAAAGAAAAAAAAATATATAAATGATTGGTGACAAGTTAAAAAGAATATTCTATAAATTTATATATATTTAAATATATATATAATGTTAAAATAAAAGAATCATTGCAAGTATTCTTCTGTTTTACAATGGATGCAAATGATTAGACTGTCAAACTGAGTTTTCGTTTTGCCATTTAAAAACCTGAAAGTACCAAATGTAATATTGTATGTTATGGAACCTGCTAGAATGCGTAAATGGTAGATCACTTTTTGCGTTTGTTCCTTATTTAACTTGGTGTGTTTTTTCTTTTCTTTCTTTTGTTTTTTTTAAATGGTTTAAATGTGGTTGGGGGAGGGACTGGTTTGTATGCAAATAGACCAGTGAGGCAAAATGATGCATATCACTTCCTACACTGAAGGCTAAACTGCCGCCCAGTTTAGATGCTTGGGTTTAATTGTTGTCTCATTTTAGATGTGCATGCCATGGACGCTACTATGTGGCCCTTTTGACATGTTTTAAAACGCTGGAAAAAAGTAAAAAATAATATAAAAAAACATGTTAAGATGTGTGAAAATGAAACAATAAGCATCTTCTGGGACTCCAGTGATGAAGAGGAAGGAGGCCAAAGGAGTAACAGATCAAAGCCTCAAGCTGTAAAAGTGAAAGAGACACTGTACATAGATAGCGGACGTCACCCCTCCGATTCCCGGAGCGTTTACTCTCCATCTCCTTTTCTTTTCATGTCTCCTTCTACAGAGACCTCATGATTTAGTGTGAAGAAGGCCGTTGCTTGCAGATGTTTAAGGAATTCAAAAAAAGGGCCAGTTGTATTTCAGTATTGTATCTCGTCCGATTAAGTCTTATCATTGGTTAGTAAACAATGTTTAACCGGGACATGCACTGAGTAGCGTGTTGTTGTATGCCATATGTTACCGTTTTTTCGTCTCACTGTTGACTGGTGAAAATTTCTGACTGTGAAGTAGTAAAACTTTCTTTTGCCAATGTGAAGCCACTGTGTTTGTGACGTATTAGCTGTAGCTGTAGTGATAAACTGGGGGGAAAAAAAAAAAGGTAATATCTATCTTTCGTTTGTCCGTCTGATAGTTTCTTTCTGGTGCAATGTTATATCTTCCACTGGTGAATGGCTTTGCAACAAAACGCAACCCCCCTTTTTAATGTTCGGGTTTCAGTTTCCTTTTTACTCTCTTCTGGCAGAAAGGTTGTATATTGCACTATGCGTTTTCTGTGATGCAAACGCTTCTATGGTTCTCTCTCTTCTTTTAAATTATTACCTTCATTTGGGTTTGCTGTTGTATAGCTGTGTCGAACTGGATTGATTTCTATTCAATTTATTTTTCAGAGAATATCAATAAATAAGAACGTAGTCCGTCCTAAACCTGTTGATCTTACTGGGATTCTATGTTTGCGAGTGTTGAAGCACAAACTAAAGTATACTTCATGTGTACCGATGTACTAAGGCTGTCTAATAAATTGGCTTCCATTACAAATATGCAGTCAGTACATTTTTGTGACGTGCTCTGTGCATGATTTCAACTGGACTGCAATAGTCTCCTTTTTTCTTATATGAACAAAATTACGTTGATTTATAAGGAAATGTATTGATTTATAACAGGGTTCCAAAACAGTTTGAACTCTGAATTGATCAGTTTTTCATTATTATGCAGATGATTAAATACATATTTAATAATTCCAGACCGGGAAATGGCTGCCTGTTATTTACAGCTTTTCCATGATCATGTTATATCAAATTAATATTGTTGTGGACTGATTGATTAGCCACTAACCTTGATCACTGGTTTCTGGTTCAAGGCAGGGCAAGGCAAGTTTATTTATATAACACATTTCATACACAGTGGTAATTCAAAGTGCTTTACATAAAAGGAAGTGAAATAGTCGTTAATAATAATAATAATAATAACAAGAAATTAAAAATAATAATAATCCAAAAATAAAAACAAAGTGATTTAAAAATTGATTTAAAAAGAATTTAAAACATTTAAGAATAGAAAGTGATTATACATAGTGCAAACAGTTGCACAGCTAAACAGATGAGTTTTGAGTCTGTATTTAAATGTGGCTAATGTTTTAGCACATCTGATCTCTTCTGGAAGCTGGTTCCAACTGCGGGCGGCATAATAGCTAAAAGCGGACTCCCCTTGTTTTGTGTGGACCCTTGGTATTTCTAACTGACTCGATCCTAATGATCTGAGTGGTCTGTTAGGTTTATATTCAGTGAGCATATCTCCAATGTATTTAGGTCCTAGGCCATTTAGAGATTTATAAACGAGTAAAAGTACTTTAAAATCAATCCTATATGTAACTGGAAGCCAGTGTAAGGACCTGAGGACTGGTGTGATAAACTCAGATTTTCTGGTTCTAGTCAGAATCCTAGCAGCAGCGTTCTGGATGAGCTGCAGCTGTCTAATGGTCTTCTTGGGAAGGCTGGTGAGGAGACCATTACAATAATCCAGCCTGCTGGTGATAAAGGCATGAACAAGTTTGTCCAAGTCTTGACTGGAAACAAAATATCTAATTCTTGCAATGTTTTTGAGATGATAGTATGCTGATTTAGTTACTGCTTTGAAATGACTACTAAAACTAAGGTCTGACTCCAGAAACACCCCAAGATTTTTGACTTGGTTTTTAGTTGTTTGACCCCTAGAGTCAAGGTATGCATTAACCTTGAGAACTTCAGCTTTGTTTCCAAATGCAATGACTTCAGTTTTCTCCTTGTTTAACTGAAGAAAGTTCTGGCACATCCAACAGTTTATTTCATCAATACATTGGCAGAGGGAGTCAGTGGGGCTATAGTCATTTGGAGATAAGGCTAGGTAAATCTGAGTATCATCAGCATAGCTGTGATAGGCAATTTGGTTCTTTCTCATTATTTGACTTAGTGGGAGCATATACAGGCTAAACAAGAGTGGTGCAAGAATTGAGCCTTGTGGGACTCCGCATGTCATGGACGTCCACTTAGACCTATGTTCTCCTATACTCACATAATAACCTCTCCCTTCTAAGTATGACCTGAACCATTTGAATACCATCCCAGAAAGCCCGACCCAGTTTTCCAGTCTCTCTAGAAGTATGTTATGATCAACAGTGTCAAACGCAGCACTAAGATCTAGTAGTACCAGCACTGAAATTTTGCCAGAATCAGAATTGAAGCGAATATCATTTATTATCTTAATAAGCGCGGTCTCTGTGCTATGATGTGCTCGGAAACCAGATTGAAAATTGTCCAGGTATCCATTTGTGTTCAAGTAGTTGTTCAGCTGATTAAAAACTACCTTTTCCATTATCTTACCTATGAAAGGAAGATTAGATATTGGTCTATAGTTGTTCAACATTGTGTTATCAAGGGGCTTAACAACTGCAGTTTTCAGGGAGTTTGGAAAAGTCCCAGAAAGAAGTGAAGCATTCACCACTTCTAAGAGATCTGCTTCTAAACAGTTAAGCACACTTTTGAAAAAAGATGTGGGAAGTGTGTCAAGATAGCAGGTTGACGATGTAAGGTGCTGTACTATTTCTTTCAAAATTTTGCTATCAATTGCTTCAAAAACAGACATAGTCACTTCTTTTTGAAATTGCGGTCGAATCTGTGTGACCTCTGCATAACTTGAGGATGTGCCAATCTCCTTTCTGATATTATTGATCTTCTCAGAAAAGAAGGAAGCAAACTCATTGCATTTACTGTCGGAGAGCATTTCACTGGGAATTTGACTTGGGGGGGGGGGGGATTTGTCAGTCTCTCAACAGTAGCAAAAAAAGTGCGCGAGTTGTTTAAGTTACTGTTTATAAGGTTTGAGAAGAAGGTATATCTAGCTGTGGCTAGTTCCACATTGAAAGCATGAAGGCTGTCTTTATAGATGCTATAGTGAATTTCAAGTTTTGTCTCCGGCCACATCCGCTCAGCTTTTCTGCATTGTCTTTTCATACTCTGAACTACTGTTGATTTTCTCCATGGTGATTTTTGTCTGCCATTCTTCTTGCAGACCCTTGCCAGAGCAATATCATCAATAACATTCTTAAGTTTTGAGTTAAATGAATCCAGGAGAAGATCAACAGAGTTTGCAGAAATGCTTCGTGTTAAAGATATAGCCTTCATAAATAGCGCACTAGTGTTCTCGTAACATAATATAGTAACATCACACACCATGTCAAATAGTATAGAAACATTTATAGTAGTAAATATAGTATAAAAGTACAGCTCTATAAATACAAAACACATGACAGAAACATTATTATTCATTAAATTTGCCTAACTAGGTGATGCCCAAAATAATTCATTTGTTCATTTAAATTAACAAAGCAGCACTAAAAAGACATTTACCTCAGAAAGCTATATATAAATATTTAGGAACAATATTGCATAATCTACAAAAACTTACACTAATAACTATTCCATTTTGAAATACACGCTGGTCTTTTCACACTGACCTCAACGCTGCTACAAACTCTTTGTAGGACTCAAAGCATTCTGGACTCTATATACTCCACAAAATCAAACTGTTTTTTTTTTGACTGTGGGGTAGAAAACCATGTCACACAGGCATTTACATTAAAAAAGGTTATGCTGTTTGGAAATTCTAGGTAAACTAATACAGCACAGAGGTATGGTAATATAAATAAAAACTCTAGTCAAGTGCAGCACTATACTTATTTTCTCCCTATTAGAAAAAAATTAAGATTTAAAAATCTGTCAATGACAGATTTAAAAACAAAACAGGTTCACCTTCACACTGTGAAAATCTGTTACATCATTTGGACTTTCCAGAAAAAAAGTGTACTACAGTGGACCCAAAAGTATTTGGACATTTAAACCACACTTAAAGGAACACTCCACTTTTTTTGGAAATAGGCTCATTCTCCAACTCCCCCAGAGTTAATAAGTTGAGTTTTACCGTTTTTGAATCCATTCAGCCGATCTCCGGGTCTGGTGAGAGCACTTTTAGCATAGATCATTGAATCCAATTAGACCAGTAGCATCGCGTTCAAAAACGATCAAAGAGTTTCGATATTTGTCCTATTTAAAACTTGACTCTTCTGTAGTTATATCGTGTACTAAGATCGGCGGAAAATGAAAAGTTGCGATTTTCTAGGCTGATATGATTAGGAACTACTCTCATTCTCATTCAGCTGCCGGGGACTACTTTCAGGCACTGCGTAATATCACTGCGCCTGCTGCGGCCATGTTACGGCAGCAAAGTTCCTTGATTATTATGCCGGAATGAGAGTAGTTCCTAATCATATCAGTCTAGAAAATCGCAACTTTTCATTTTCCGCCGATCTTAGTACACGATATAACTACAGAAGAGTCAAGTTTTAAATAGGACAAATATCGAAACTCTTTGATCGTTTTTGAACGCGATGCTACTGGTCTAATTGGATTCAATGATCTATGCTAAGCTATGCTAAAAGTGCTCTCGCCAGATCCGGAGATCGGCTGAATGGATTCAAAAACTCAACTTATTAATTCTGGGAGAGTTGGAGAATGAACCTATTTCCAAAAAAAGTGGAGTGTTCCTTTAAACATGCATTAATGTCTTGGCATTATATAACAAAAAATAAAGCCAACTGACTCCCTAACACAGTGTATTTCACCATGTTCTAATGTTTGGAAATCACAAAGTGCCCAAATATGTTTTAACTCCATTTTGAACAGTATATTTATTGCTTTTTAAACCTAAAATGTAAAAAAACAAAACAATATTTCTCATATTTTTTTGCTTTGCTAATGCAATTCCATGCATACATCTTTAAGTGTGGCCTAAGATTGGCCTAATATTTTTAGGGGTCACTGTATGTACAAACTTGGAATGTTTAAGCTGCCATAATGCAGCTATCAGTCTAAAATAAAAGTAGCTGTACACCTGAGACATTTCACATCACTTTCTGCTGCAGCGTTGCATGTCTGCATCAGTCACACCACTACGAGAAAAACGGTTTTCTTTTGTAAACTAATAAAAATGAATAAACATCACTTTGGATAAAAATGTCTGCTAAATGAACAGATGTAAACGCTGATGTCAGTAGGTGCAGGAAGAGGCGAGGAAGCTACTGCTGTGCAGTCCTGAGGCCAGAGAGTGAGCCATGTGATGTGAGACCTCTCTCATGTTTTTAGCTGCCGTGATGGCACGGGTCAGAGAGCTGTTCAGAGTGTGCTGCTGATGGTCCAAAGAGAGAGAGCGTCTGCGATGACCTCTGACCCCTGGCCTCTCAGATCTGACGGGACTGACTGAGATGTTAAAGGGTTGTGAGTAGGCCAGTGTCGTCACAGGACCGGAGAAGTAACTGCGGGAAAAGGAGAGAATGCTCAGTCTGTTGTGGACAGTGACACCAGAGGAGTTAGTTGTATGTTACTTAAAACTAATTGAGTGCCACTTTATATGAGGTGGCCTTAACTACAACGCACTTATTGTGCACACATACACGTTTTTACATTGTACTTATATTTTTAAAAAATACCTAGATGTAATTACATCTGTACAATATATAATAATTACACTGTTGACCCATCCCTTACACCTTAACCCACCCTTAAACCGACCCATACCACCAAACCTGTCCCTAACCTTTCCCATATCCCGCCTCAATAGCAGCAATAGTGTTTTGCTATACAATAAGTACACTGTACTTATTTTTTGATGTGGTTAAGGCCACCTAATATAAAGTGTGATCACTAATTGCAAAAAAAAAAATTCAATCAGTTTTATAATAATTATATAAATAATATCATGTAATATAAATATTATAGAAATATATCATATTTATACTACCGTTCAAAAGATCAGGGTAAGATATATATATTTTAAAGAAATTAATACATTTATTCAGCAAGAAAGTAAAGTGATAGTTACAAAAATCTTCCATTTTAAAATACATGATTGTATTAAATTGAATAACACTAAATTATTCAATAAAAATGTTATTTAAAAAATAATAATATACAGTAGGGTTCAAATGTCCCCTGTAGGCCACTGTAGAAAATACTTATGTTTACTTTTTTATTCTAGAGACTTCATTCCATCAACAAATTACTGTATATTATCAACAAAAGTGAAAAATTTCAGAATTAGTTGGATCATGAATCAGAATGATTTGAAATCTGACATTTTATTTTAATTTGTCTCCTAGAAATAGTTAATTATCTTCTAATTATCTGTGACTCTGAATCACAAAACCAGTCATAAGTAGCACAGGTATATTTGTAGCAATAATCAACAATACTTTGTATGGGTCAAAATGATCAATTCTTCTTTTATGCCAAAAATCATTAGGATATTAAGTAAAGATCACGTTCCATAAAGATATTTTGTAAATTTCCTACAGTAAATATATCAAAACTTAATTTCTGATTAGTAATATGCATTGCTAAGAACTTCATTTGGACAACTTTAAAGGCAATTTTCTCAATATTTAGATTTTTTTGCACCCTCAGATTCCAGATTTTCACATAGTTGTTTCTCAGCCAAATATTCTCCTATCCTAACAAACCACACATCAATGGAAAGCTTATTTATTAAAAAAAAAAATGGACCCTTATGACTGGTTTCGTGGTTCAGGGTCACATTTCTTCATTTTGAGTCACAATGATTCTTGTTTCCTAAATCCTAAAACTTTGTTTCCCTCTATGGTTAAATTAGATTTTGAATCCCAGATTTCCACAGTGGTCTCAGACAGGTTTTAATCAAGCCTGCAAAACTCATCGACTGAGAGGAAGTTGTTCTCATACATTTTTAGAGCCTGATTCATTGATCAAAGCAGCTGGAGAGGAAGCAGCAAGTAAATTAAGCTAATGGCCACTTTTATCCCGAGGTACTCACAGAGTTGAAGGATAGACGGGCACATATGGGACAACTGGAACACCTCCCAGGACTGTGGGGGGAGGAGCCACATTCACACCTCCTCTGTCCCTCTGTAAGGAGGATCTCATTGGCTGACTCCCTCTGGGGGTGGAGACTGGCTCCTTATTGGCTAAATAAACATACATTTGAGAGTCAACATGATTCTTACATTTACATTTAGTCATTTAGCAGATGCTTTTATCCAAAGCAACTTACAAATGAGGAAAATAGAAACCATCAAAACCAACAAAAGAGCAACAACATGCAAGTGCTATGACAAGTCTCGGTTAGCCTAACACAGTACACATAGCAAGGTTTTTTTCATTTTAACGAGTAGATAGAATATAGAAAAAAGAAAGCTAGTGTTAGTTTTTCAAGAAAAGCTAGCAGCTAGACAATAAATATGCAATTTTTTTTTTTAATAAAAAGAAAACAGATAAACAAAATAGAATTAGAATAGACAGTGTTAGAGTTAGAGGGTCAAATAAAGATGGAAGAGATGATTCTTGGTGATACAAGTTGTATTAGGTGAATATTTTACATTTTCAAGACAAACTGTAAAAAAAAGTTCATAGATAATGACGTGTCAAACCTGGTTGAGAGGCTCTTTGATTGGCTTGTAATGCACCACACAATGAACAACGGCTGCAGGAAGGCTGTGAGAGATGCGGAGAGCTCCTACTCCTCACTGGACCTTTAATTAACATCATTTATGAAATGTAAGCTCAGTAAATTTTAAACCCCATTATCATGATGGAGGTAAGATGCTTACGTGTCAAGGAACCAGTGCGGTTTGATATGCAATGTGGACAGGCAGGTTCTGGTCCTCGGCTTGATTCGGTTTCATCACTATTGTCAGATCTGCCTGCTGATGTTTAATTAAAATGACCACCATGTGTTCTTGATCATAATAAGAAAACTGGTCATTTATGTTGAATTATGAGGTCTTTTCTTACATGTACTGTCCTCTTTGTGACGTCCAAATCCTCTGGTTTGTCTTCTTCCTCGTGATGTCATAGGGGACATCAGGACATGTCTTAAATTTGATGGTCGTGGCTCAGATTGGACAAGCTCAGAATCGGTCGCTAAAGGGTTAATAAGACACATGGTGAAAAAAATAATTACAGATTCAAACAACCAATATTGCATCCAAGTGTCATTTAGGACCGTTAAGAAAATCGATTTGTATCCTTATGTATTATCTAAACGTACTCAGATGAGTTTGAGGCCGATGTCGAGGTAAAGATGCAGATCTTTGCCTCAGGGTGGGTCTTGGCGAGTTTCCTCTCTCTTTTTCTCCATTCCTCCCTCCCTCTCTCTGCCGCCTTCTGTCTGAAGGCCTAACAAATAAGGAACATCATAAAATCACTTTATGAATTAAAAGTTATATCATTTTGGACAGTCTAAGATCTTAGATCTCCAGTACCTTGCGGTCTGTGCGGAAGCCTGATCTCTGGTATCTTCTGTGGCAGAAGTGGGCACACTAACAGGACTGGCAGGTTTGGAGAGTCTTAGATTTCCCTCTAGTCTCTGCTTTAGTCGGTTCACTTCTTGCTGTAGAGATCGAAGAGCCTCTCTGAAACACATAAACCACATTTTTTGGAGTCTGAAGAAACAAAACGGATGAAATTAAAATCAGATTTTTGTCTGTCTGGATTCTGGAAGTCAGTTGCAGTTCCATGCGATGAGTTGTTTATACATCAGGTGTTGCAACAAAGTTAAAACAACAGGGTATTTTAAGTGTGGGTTTATGGGTACATTACAATTTTTTTTAAAGTAACTGACTATTTTTTTAAACAACACTGAATTGATCAAGTGAGAGTTAAGATATTTATCTTTATAGATAATGTTATACATTTATAATCAGCTCTACTGTTCTCAACATTGATAATAATTGGAAATGTTTCTTAAGCACCAAAATAGGCTTTTCAGAATGATTTCAGAAAGATCACGTGACACAGAAGACTGGAAAAAATTCAGATTTCTCAACACAGAAATAAATTCGATTTTTAATTTATTTCAAAATTGAATAATTTAGAGCATAACAAACACAGAGCGAGCTGGCAACTTAGCAAGCCGAGCCCTCTTCAAACGTCCCAAGTCATGTTTAGAGTTAAGATCAAAACAGGGTTTAGAAATAACCATTCCAGTGTGGACCAAAAAGAGCGTTACATGCACTGCTAAAAGTGGTGGGTGTGTACATGTGAGTAGGTGAATATTTCAATCATCAAATACACACAAAGGGTTACTGTTTTATTAATAGCTAATGGTGATTAATGCTGGTCTCTTGATGCGGAGCTGAATACATACCAGCGCACTCTTCAGCTAGTCTATTTGAGAGACAAACTCCTGCTGAATCATAGAAAGGAAAGAATGAAAATTAAATCTAATTATCCAGATGGAACTCTGGCTTCCGTGAAGTGAAAAATGATTTCATAGAGACCACTTAATGCCACTGGAGTTTTTCCCAGAACTCCTTTACAGTAGAGCCCTGGCTCAAAAAGAGCAGCCATAAATCTCTGCTTGTTTGTGCTGCAGTGGCCATGTCAGCCTTTCGGAAACTCACTGCTGATTTGTTAGCTGAACGGAACTTTGGGCTTTCAGGTGGTCACCGTGGTGATAAGGCACATGGAGGGAGGGGCTTCTGTGAAAGCGGAGCTGCTGATTGGATGGTTGTGGGTACTGGCCATTCTGTGCTTTCTCATCCCCTGATAAGAAACGGAATGAGGAAAGAAGAGTAAAAGCAGGATGCAGAGAGAGAGAGAGAAAAAGGATGAAAAGAGAAATTCAGGGCCAGTATTAATGATGTGTTCAAACATCAGCATTATTCAAGACAAGATATATTTTTTTTGGTTGATTGGCGATTTATTTACATGCCAGCTTCCTTGACTATTTTTATTGCAAGTAGCCATAAATACCATGAAACATTATGAAAGGGCAAAGAAAAAAAAAGAAAAAAACCCCCCTATATTTGCTCTAAATGATTCAGGGTTGAATTTTCAAAAGCATTACAATTTATGTTATGCATATACATATATATATTTACATTTACAGTTAGTCATATAGACAATATGACATAAGTTAACATTAACCTCAATTAACCTGGATTAATGTTGTAAAAAACTATAGATTAAAAAAAAAACTAAATTATTAACTAATGTAATATTTTTTATTATTCATGATTATTTTAGGTTAATGTTAATTTATATACTACTATTAATTTTTCATTTAGATTAAAAATAAATTATGTTAATTTATCAACCCTGAAATGTAGATTTTTTTTAGTAATGCATATTACGAAATGAACATTAGATTAATAAATGCTGTAAAGCATTATTCAGTTAGTTCATGAGACATTAACTCATGATTGCATTGACTACTGATCACAAACTGAATCTTATTGTAAGGTTTTACCAGTTATTATTGTGTTTTTTCTTATTTTATACATGTTTTTCATTTGAAATGGCAAACCTACACCCACCCTGATCACTCC
Organism: Acrossocheilus fasciatus; assembly: GCA_036784905.1. Taxonomy (NCBI): domain Eukaryota; kingdom Metazoa; phylum Chordata; class Actinopteri; order Cypriniformes; family Cyprinidae; genus Acrossocheilus; species Acrossocheilus fasciatus. The sequence goes on from CM071958.1 coordinate 9,195,080, forward strand.
CATGCTCTGATTGGCTGGTCAGGCTGCTCGGCCAGGGCAGGAGGGTGCTATTAGGCCAGTGAATGGGGGATACTGAGGGAGTAAGGCTGGAAGAAGAACACATTTCCTCCCCTCTTCTCCTCCTAACAGGACCCATGCGTCCTTCAGACTTGTTGAGGTGTTCTCTTTGGGTATTCGGAGAGGTTTGTGATTGAGAAAGGGAGACGGCAAAAGGCTGTCTAGCAGGAGGAGCAGACTCTGGTCTTTCTGTGTTCGTATGTGGGCCAGATGGCCTGATGGAACTGGAGAAGACAACAGAAAAGAGAAAATATAAAGGTGTATAAATTCCCTAAGATAGCAAAGACAAACAGATTTTTATATTGTCTGAAAAATGTATGGTTTTTGTTGGTCTTGTCTCCCATTTTATCATCAGGTGGAAAATTGTAAGTTTCATAGTTAAAGCACATCTCTCCTCAATGAGCAGCAACATTTGAGGTATCAGGCACAAATAGTGCAGGATGAGTCCCTAACCCCAAGTATGAACAGAAGGACCTCTAACACCTTATATTCAGTAGTTTCTTATTTAATTATGGGTCACAGGATCAAATTCAAAGTGCTTTATACAGTGAAGGTGCTTCATACCTCAACACTGCCCTCTGCTGGAGAGGACTGTGTACTGCAGGAGTGAGCTGACTGCTCTCAGAGCCCATAAAGCCACTGTCTGTCTCTGGAGACTTAACCCCATCCTACAGTGTTAAAAATACACGTAAAAACTCTTACTAAAATAAAATCAAAACTCTATTATTCACGCACATAAAGAAATAATCCTTCAGATATGATATATAGTGTTGTTCGTCACAAATAAAGCACAGTCACTAACCAGAAGTGTTGCTCTGACAGTCTTAGCCTTTGCTTTTAAGCCCATAGTTCTGGGTTTTGTGCTCTCTGCCAGGCTGGTCAGGCTACTGCTTTGAGTTTTCCAGTTTCCTGCCACTTTCCTTTCCCTGCCCAGTTGCCCTGGCAACACTGAGGAGTGGCAAAGAGCCTCTGGGTGAGTTTCCATAGAGTCACACACCTGTGACCTGACAGATGGGCCGGAGGGAGGGACATAATCTGCTGCTGCCTGCCTAAAGAAAGAGAGAATAGAGAGATGAATGAGAGAGCAAACAGCCAGGTGTTGATAATGGTGGAGTGGACTGAACTGCTGTTACCCTCAATTACCTTGATAAACCTGATAACAACATCTGACGTTTAGATCACAAACACAGAAATATCATTATTATGTCTGTGACAACTTTATAATCAAAGAATTAGAATAAGCTGGCAGAATGTTAAAGGTGGGGTATGTATTTTTTCAAAAACGCTTCAGAAAACTGAGTCGGGCCGAGTACCAAAACAAACTTGTAGCCAAACAGCAGTAAGGGGCGGGTCTACTCATGATGCGGAGGAGAGCGCGCTCAGTGCACATGATGGACATTAGCCGAGCCGAGTGATGACAGAAAGATAGAGATGGCGGATAAAAAAACAAAAGAGGAAAATGTCTGCGGAACAAAAGAAGGCTTACACTGTGTCTACACCGGATGCGACAGTTGTTAGACACGGTGTTACGATAAGGCCAGAAGTAGGACCAGTGTAAATATCGGATCAGCTTTCCAGTGCTGGAAAGAACTCAAGGAGAGGGAAGGCCTGCGATTGGACGCCGAGGTTGCTTTGTTTCTTCTTGATAGGTGAGTAACATTGGTTTGCTTTGTTTCACACAACTAATCGTTGCCTAGGTTGCGTACGTATGTGTGGGGTGAAGCTATCAAAATAGGGGCGAGACCCTTTTGGGGTAAGGGTTTGTTTGTTTTGGTGATTTGAAATATCAACATTGGCTACCAGAAATCACTTACCCCACCTTTAATAGGAAGAGGAGTTTCTAAACAGTGTTATCATTAACTAAAACTGATACATTGGCTTAAAATAATAATACTAAAAATATTCACGTTCATTTAAATAAAATAAATGTCAACTAAAATAAAACAGAAAAAATATTTTGCTTTATTTCAGTTAGTTGCCAAAGGAACATTTATAAAATATAAGTTTAAGTTGGTTTAAGTTGAAAATAACTACACTAAACTTAAAAAAAAAAAAAAAAAAAAAAAAAAAAAAAAAAAAAAAAAAAAAAATAATAATAATAATAATAATAATAAATATATATATATATATATATTATTATTTTTTTTTAATGAGGAAAAAAAATCAGTTAATACTAAAATAAAAAAATTGAAATAAATTAAAATAGTAAAATACTATAATTTAACAATAACAAAATAACAGAGTTTCAAAATGGGCAGGGCTTATTAGCCAAGATCTTGTCTCTAATTGGTCAGGTATAATCATTCTTACCCGTGGTACCTGTCATTTTTCTCAAAGTTTGTTAGTATGGCCCAATCACAGTGATGATTAAATAATGAAATAATTGTTTACAGATTACTGGAGAAGATCAGGCACTCACAAACATATAATATTCCTATAATATTCCTCTCTTCTCTGACATATTGCAAGCATACCTAATGTTCACTCAACCTATTCTTTACTGTCTAAAGTTATTGACCCCTTAGAGCTTCCAAACATTTGTAAAGCAGGACTCACCACTGAGCAGATTTTGCCATCTCTTTCTCATTAACAATCCTGTGTTGTTGTCTGTCTGTTACACTTGTATCCCCAAGAGAAGCAGAGTCTCCAAAATCCAGCAAGTCATGGCTCTTTAAAGTCACAGTTGGGTCCAGCATCCCAGGGAGCTCTTTAAAACTCTGATAGCTGGGTATAAAAACAACAAGAGGTTGAGCTTGACATGTAAAGCTGTTTGTTCTTACATTTGTTGGTCAACGGTCACTCACCAGTCCATGAGATTACTGAAGTCTTTCTCCACACGCTGGTGTTTGTCTTGGAGGGGATGAAGAAGAAATGGGAGGATCTCCTCTTCCTCTCCATCTGCATCACTCTCTCCGCTAACTGAACTAACCTCCACACCAACACGAGCCTCAGGACGGACAGCAGACAGTGGACTCTGAGAAAGAAAGAAGGGGAAATCAGTACTTTCCTGTTCTTTAGACCTGTGAGGTCAGAGGTTAGTGAAGTTTGGAGGTTAAGTCTGAGGCACCTCAGGTAGTGGTTCGGTCTCCAGCATGGACACAGAGAGCACATCTGAAGGAGGCAGAGGGCTTAATGTCGGTTCAGAAACAAGTTTGTTCTGTTCTGCTTGCTCCAGTTGCTCCTTCAGCTCCTCCAATCGCATCCCTGACCTGAAGATCTGACCTTCTAGGTCCCTGTGTCACACAAACACACAGTAATGAATACAAGTACTACAAACCAGTAGCACAAGAAGTACACAGGAAGCACAGCGTTGTCAATATTTGAATCAGCAACAAAAGACAACGACTGTTTATCTACAGTCGTGGCCAAAAGTTTTGAGAATAACATAAATATTAGTTTTCACAAAGTTTGCTGCTAAACTGCTTTTAGATATTGGTTTCAGTTGTTTCTGTGATGTACTGAAATATAATTACAAGCACTTCATATGTTTCAAAGGCTTTTATCGACAATTACATGACATTTATACAAAGAGTCAGTATTTGCAGTGTTGGCCATTCTTTTTCAGGACCTCTGCAATTCGACTGGGCATGCTCTCAATCAACTTCTGGGCCAAATCCTGACTGATAGCAACCCATTCTTTCATAATCACTTCTTGGAGTTTGTCAGAATTAGTGGGTTTTTGTTTGTCCACCCACCTCTTGGGGATTGACCACAAGTTCTCAATGGGATTAAGATCTGGGGAGTTTCCAGGCCATGGACCCAAAATTTCAACGTTCTGGTCCCCGAGCCACTTAGTTATCACTTTTGCCTTATGGCACGGTGCTCCATCGTGCTGGAAAATGCATTGTTCTTCACCAAACTGTTGTTGGATTGTTGGAAGAAGTTGCTGTTGGAGGGTGTTTTGGTACCATTCTTTATTCATGGCTGTATTTTTGGGCAGAATTGTGAGTGAGCCCACTCCCTTGGATGAGAAGCAACCCCACACATGAATGGTCTCAGGATGCTTTACTGTTGGCATGACACAGGACTGATGGTAGCGCTCACCTTTTCTTCTCCTGACAAGCCTTTTTCCAGATGCCCCAAACAATCGGAAAGGGGCTTCATCGGAGAATATGACTTTGCCCCAGTCCTCAGCAGTCCATTCACAATACTTTCTGCAGAAGATCAATCTGTCCCTGATGTTTTTTTTGGAGAGAAGTGGCTTCTTTGCTGGCCTTCTTGACACCAGGCCATCCTCCAAAAGTCTTGGCCTCACTGTGCGTGCAGATGCACTCACACCTGCCCGCTGCCATTCCTGAGCAAGCTCTGCACTGGAGGTGCCCTGATCCCGCAGCTGAATCAACTTTAGGAGACCAAAGTTTTGAGAATGACACAAAAACATCCTCCGAGAGCAACTTCTCCCAACCATCCAAGAACAGTTTGGTGACAAACAATGCCTTTTCCAGCATGATGGAGCACCTTGCCATAAGGCAAAAGTGATAAGTAAGTGGCCTGGGGAACAAAACATTGAAATTTTGGGTCCATGACCAGGACACTCCCCAGAACTTAATCCCATTGAGAACTTGCAGTCAATCCTCAAGAGGCGGGTGGACAAACAAAAACCCACAAATTCTGACAAACTCCCAGCATTGATTATGTAAGAATGGGCTGCCATCAGTCAGGATGTGGCCCAGAATCTGATTGACAGCATGCCAGGACGAATTGCAGAGGTCTTGAAAAAGAAGGGTCAACACTGCAAATATTGAGTCTTTGCTTAAACTTAATGTAATTGTCAATGAAAGCCATTGGCACTTATGAAATGCTTATAATTTTACTTCAGTATACCATAGTAACATCTGACAAAAAGATCTAAAAACACTGAAGCAGCAGACTTTGTGAAAATTAATATTTATGACATTCTCAAAACTTTTGGCCACGACTGTATGTGCAAATAATATATTATTACATTTTTAAACACCTATTTTCTATTTTAATTTATTCCTGTGAGGCAAAACTGAATTTTCAGCAGCTATTACTCCAGATTTCAGTCTCACGTGATCCTACAGAAATTATTCTAATATTCTGGTGATATGTTGAAAAGAACTGTTATGAGTTATATTTTTATTTTTCCATGTATAGAAATTTCAAATTTATTTACAAATTGATTAAATTAAATTAATTGATCAATTATGTACGAATACAAATTTTGTGACATTATAAATGTCTTTGTCACTTTTGATCAATTTCATGCATTCTTGCTTAATAAAAGTATTTATACATAGTACACATAAAAAGAGTCTACCTGTCTGGGTCAAAGGTGACATGCCCGCCTTTTCGCTGCTGCTGCATCTGATACTGGGCTCGTGCATCTAGGTAAGCATGTTCAAGAGACTCCTGCCCCTGTGCCAGTGTGGAGAGACCCTGTAGATGATTCGGAGTCAGTCTAACTTCACGTCTTAGAAAAATTCAATTTTTATTAAAGCATCAGCATACCTTCATCTGTTCACAGGGCTTGAGCTTTCCATTCTTTAGCAGTGCCTCAAAAGCATCAACCTGAAGAAAAAAAAAATATTTAAGGTTCAAAGCACTGCTGTTAAAATAAAATGCCTGTTAATCTGAATTTTGACATAACGGTCACTGTTTAAAGTTAAAATTGTTTATTTGAAGTACCTGTAGCTGAAATCTATGAGTTTGTTTGGTCAGAGTCTCTGTTAGACGGTCTGCAGTGTGAGATCCAGACTTCCTCGAGCTGACCGAGTTCACAGAGGAAGGACGAGTTGGTGCTTTTCTGCAGCTTTCTACAATGTGAACAAAGCAATTTTGAGATGATTTAACAAAATTGTTCAGTTTGACTGCAACGTAAATTTAGAAGAGATTATAAGAGTTCTGGAATTCAATTTTTATTTAAAATTTGATGCAAGGCATCAAATTCAAGCATAAATGTGGTTTTGACGCTTTTTAATATGATGTCACAGACTGCTTGTAGACGTCTCTTCCTTATAATATCACAGAATGTGATTTTTAAATACACAATACAAGCACACAGTTTTAAAGTGTCAGTGTGATGTACCTGAGTGATCCCTCTGTTGGATCAGGTGAGCAGAGCCTGCGCCGAACTCTGCCCTCTGCGCTTGAGGAAAACTGAGCGTTATGACCTTTGATGCTTCCTGAATAACACCTGACAGGATAGCTGTACTGGGTTTTGGGGGTTCAGAACAGAGACCAACCTGAAAACACACAGCACATACACAACAATCACGAGTTGATGGTTAAAGGCCTCCTTTGGGCAAAAATGACAAAGAAATCAGCAACCATCTCTCTCTACTTTGGCAATAATCCACGGGCCCATTACTATGCATAATGTCTAGAAATGCTAGAAAATCAATAAGAGTCCTGAGTAAACCCTTTCACGTCAACACTGTGCTCTATATAAAATGTATTTAAATGCATGTTTACATGGTAGACTGTACCTTTAGGACTAAAAAGCTTAAATGTGAAAAAAGTATGTTTATATTATATTCTTCTATGATACGATAATTGGTGACATCTGATCTTAAGTATCTCAAACAATTTCTGTTTCCCAATACATAGAGGGAAGAACATAACAAGGACTGTGTCGCCATCCATTGTGTAGATGCTGAGACCATCAGAGAAATACAGCCCTGTTTTGCCCACCCATGTGACAAACCCTCAGATTTACTGCAGACTAGTGACTTGAATCGCAAAGGAGCACAGAGGAGACTCACGTACAATAAAGGGCTCATAAAACAGCCCATTTAATGGTGTTTTCCACTGCTGGACTTACCGATAAGACAATGGTTAGAGAAAAACTGAAAACACAATGTCAATAGGCTGATATCCATGCACTTCACCACACACACACACACACACACACACACACACACACACACACACACACACACACACACACACACACACACACACACACACACACACACACACACACAGGACTTAGGTGTGAGGTAATGGGTTTTGTGTGCTGAAATCTAATGGAAATCTCCTCTTGATAAGTCTCCGAGGCACTAAATCATACTGAACACAACCTTAACATGACCTCTGAGTCTTTTGAATAAAATCACCCATTTTCGAACACAATCAATATTATTACAGGATCAATACTAGAAGCAGATCATCAGATCTCAATTAGCAGTTTTACCAGCCTATGCTTACAATTTTCACATGGGGTAGGTGAAAAAATAAATCTTTTATTTATTATTTAATTTTTATTTTTCCAAAATCTGCTGTACTTGCATTAATATATTATATATATATATATATATATATATATATATATATATATATATATATATAATAATGATAATAATTGTCGTTTATGTTTGACTCGTTGACCACTACCCTACATAAAATAAATGTTATATATTTCAAGTGATTGGAAAGGCCATTTCAAATTTCTACAGTTTTATCATTTATCATCCACACCTATTCCCACATACATAAGAAACTACAACTAAGTAAATAAGGGATTAAAGTGAATGAACCCTGTCTATCTCTGCTGTGTCTGTTAAAGCAGAGGCAGATGGCCAGGTCATGTGGGGGAACAACTTAATGAGCATTAGAGAAAATGCAGCTGGAGATGCAAAACCGAACAGAGAAATAGCCTAAAATTAGCTACATTAAATAATTACCAACATTGCTCTGTAAAATCAGTGAAAATGTATGCACCGTTAAGTAATTTCGCACCGTGTAACGCTGACCTCTTATGTAACAGCGAAGGTAAACATGACATCACATCCTTTTTTAATCCTGTTGATGGCTCAGGCCCAGATTTGATTCAGGTCACTTTGTCTTTGTCTTTTTTTATGTGTTTTCTACACTGAGGCAATGTAAGACCTTCTCAGACAAATAAACACAGCTCATTTCATCAAAATAAATGATAAATGCCAATTAGGCTGTGAATCGATATAAATATTTAATCAATTTAAAAATAGTTTTTTTCATAGATAATGTGCTGCATTCACTTCCTTTGATTCCATTTTTTTTTTAATGCGGACAATTGTTTGTCCGCATTGTTTTTAGCAACAATTTCTGCATTAACTGTGTAAAAAAACAGTACTTATCAGCATACATTTGTGTTCATACTATTATGCAAATAATATAATGATTTGTACAAGTAATGCTTTTGTATATACACTGCTTATTGTCTCGGGTTGTTTGTTTGTTTGCTAGTGTTTCTCTAAAATGGTTTGTCGTCTGAGGTAAGCCCTTTCTGCAGGCCTTTCATTGGAGGAAAAACATTACAATCAGAGAGAGCCCTCAGTCTGAAAATGAGCTTGTGCTTGAATACGGCGGTGCTGCTAAACTGAGGGCTGTGATTATGGCGGTCACAAAAGAGATTCTGCATTTATATTGTGTTGACTCAGCCTGAGGAGTCTAAAAATAGCTCTCGCCGACATCAGAGCACACGCAGAAAGGAGACAGGCCTGCTGATATGAGGGAGAGTATGGCACTGAATGCACATCAACTTTCAGATGAAGGGGAAAAAAAGCATAAGACCATAAACACAGCCTGTGAAGCCAACCTTTGCTTCAAGGCGAAGTCGATCGATAGTATTTTCAGCTTCTGCATACTTGGTAAGCAGCCTGTTATAGTCCTCCTGTGAGAAAAAGAGAGAGAGAGAGAGGAAAAAAATAAAAGACATGGATAGAGAAACATAACAGATAGCTTCATCTTTTAGCCTCTTGGATAAATCAGCATCATTTTGAGTGTCAATATGTTTGTAATGCTACACTCCCTACACTAAAATAAATCAATAAAATTCATCAAAACATAGTGCACGCTGCAAAGGGAAACTGTATCCCACAATGCAATTCAATTTAAATTTCCCTCTCGAATATCAACCAGCATTTTGACATCTCATACTACTTTTACATAAAACTGCAAATATGTAGAATATTACTGTTTAAAATGTTTCTTTTTGCATACTGCATATGGTTTGAATTACTTTCACATTATACACTCTGTTCAAAAGTTTGGGGTTAGTATATATATATTATAATTTTTATAAATTACGATACTAATATTTGATATTTAAGAAATATTAACATTTAATAAATTAATCTTTTTTATTCAGTAAAGATGCATTAAATTGATCAAAATTGACAGTAAAGTCATTTATCATGTTACAAATGATTTCTATTTCAAATAAATTGTTATTTTGAACTCTCTATTCATCAAAGAATCTTGAAAAAAAAAAAGTTTCCAAAAACAGAATGAATTACAATAGAATGAATTCTGAAGAATCACATGACACTTTTATAGCAAAAAAATAAATGACATTACAAAAAAAAAAAAAATATTAAAATAGAAAACAGTTATAAAATAAATTGTAATAATATTTCACAATGTGTTTCTGTATTTTTGTGAGCATAAGAGACATAAAAAAACAAAACAAAAAAATCTTACCAACTGTATACTATGCAGTAAAGAGTATACTAGTATTTCACTTTGAACAGCATGCTCATGATTCACTCCTTATATACCTGCAGCTGCTGCATCAGTGTGCTGGCCTGCTGGGGGCAGCGGAACTCCTCTGGTACTGTGCTGTGCAGACGCTTGTGGGCCCCACTGGTGGAGGGGCTTCCTGGAGACCCATCAGAGCTGCTCAAAAGGACATCTCTCACAATCTCAGCAGGGGACTTGAACACTACAGGAAGATCTGGGTGTAAAGTTCTATCATGAGGAGGTTGACGGCTTTTAGGAGGTTTGTATCCACTCTTTTTCGGGAAACGTACCCTCGGCTCCACTTTGGAGAAATCAGGAAAAGGGTGACTCAGCTGTCCTTTCCTAAGAATACATATACAGCAATAATCAGTTCAAAAATAATGCTAAATTTGACTAAATGCACAGTACGGACTAATCACATTACAAGTTTACTGTATTTTGTATAAATATATAATATTTCATTATGTACATGCATTTTTATGACCATTTTTAATATTATTTCTCATTGTATTTTTATATTATTTACAGAAAGAGATTTATATATTGTATACTGATAAGTAAAAAAATGATTTTAAATAGGGGTTAACTCATTAACAAATCAAGGGTCACATTATGAATGTGTGTCTATTTTTCATCTCACCTTACGTCATCTGGATCAGTGTGAGAGGTTTTGGAGGTTCTGTGGTTCTTTATTGCTGAAGACCGGTGAGGTGTAGGTGGCGGCGAACGCTCTGAGGGGGAGATGCTTGCTTTAGAAATGCACTGCGCTGGAATGGAAACCTGATCGTCACAGGAAGCTGGGTTTGTTTTTCTGGGAGAGGGCGTTGGAGGCTGTAGATTGTGGTTAGGACTGTGTAGCCCTAATTTTTCTCCACTCGTACCATCTTGGCGTGTTTTTCCAAGCCTGATTTTCATTACAGGGCTTTGAGTTTGAGGTGTGACCTTGTGTTTAATCTCCTCCCCTTTTGATCTGACCGCGTGGTATGTTTTAGGGGTGCTAAGAGACGAGTCTGCCCTCGTGTCTGCCTCTGGAAAAGTCTCAGCTTCAATTCCACAGTTATTCATCAGTTTCTCTGAGGACAAATGGGGAAAACTGATGGGATTAGAAGTGTTTCTAGAGATGCAATGTGAGACTGGCAGAAATTGCCCATTGGTTTCCTCAAGCTCCTCAGAATCACTTTGCTCAGAACGCTTTGGGATTCCTGAAATTGTAATATTTTGAGAGATCTCACTGTAATCACAGCTCTTCACCCTTTCAAACATAGATGCTATCTCTTCTGTGACAGGAAATGTTTGATCCATCAATCTCTGAGCATCTTCACACGTTTCTTTCTCTTCTGTTTCCTCATCAGTCATGTCTAGCACTGTTTCTCTCTGCGGGAAAGAGTTTAATTTGTGACTGTGGATTGTTGGGCTCCCTGTACTGTCCTCATCGTCAGTCCAATCTTCCAACAAAACACTTCGGTCATCATCTGTTTTGTGTTCTTCCTCTGAAAAAAGTGAGAAAGTGAACGAAAACCTTTTAGGCCATATGGAATATTTTTACAATACTTATACTATCATTTAAAAGTTTGGGGTCATTCAAATGTTTTTGTCTCTTATACTCACCAAGCCTGTATTTACAGTATTTGATCAAAAATACAGTAAAAACAGTAACATTGTAAAATAGTATTGCAATTACTTTTCTATTTATTTTACATGTAATGTATTCCTGTGATGCCAAAACTGAAATTTCAGCAGCCATTACTCCAGTCTTCAGTGTCACGTGATCCAGAAATCATTCTAATTTAGATTTTTCTTTTATGCCAAGATTCATTAGAATATTAAGTAAAGATCATGTTCCATAAGATATTTGGTCAATTTCCTACTGTAAATATATCAAAACTTAATTTTTGATTAGTAATATGCATTGCTAAGAACTTCATTTGGACAACTTTAAAGGCGATTTTCTCAATATTTCGATTTTTTTGCACCCTCAGATTCCAGATTTTCAAATAGACTTGGTTGGTGTCGCGTCATAGCTGTGTGGGCGGAGTCGGCGTGGGGGAAAATGATCCTTTCCCCCTCATTGGAAAAGCATGGTGTTGACCCAGAATGGTCTACATAAAATCATTTCTGCCGCTTGACAGAGCAAGATACGTCGAAAAACTGAGCTGTATTGTGTCGGACTGTCCGTACGGTATCTGTGACTGGACAAACGACCCAACGGAATTGCCAGAGGTGTCATTTCCCGACACTTTGTTACCTGATTGAGTCTCCAGGCAAGAGACAGCTTACTACAAGCCTATACGTGACGGCTTGTGAAAGTAAACATTTGTCGTTTTGTTTTTCTTAATTTTAATAAAGTGATTTTATTAACATTGACAAAACATAGGTAACTTTAAAGGTCTACTGAAGTGCCTTGAAATGCACAGCATTATATGGTGTGTGCTAAATATACACAAATATACGCCGTAAAAAAAGATATAAAATAACATGAAAATATCCCTTACGAAAATTAACCGTGGTTACAACCAAAAAACATGGTTGGGTAAACCATGGCAAAAAACTAATTAAACATGTTTTGTTTTGCTACACTAACCATAGTTTAACCATGGAATTTGTAGTAAAACTGTTATAGGCTACAACTGGTAATAAAAAAACGCCCAAAAAACACGGTTAGCCTACTATAGCCTATTTTTACTGTAGTAATACCATTGTTAATTTTCGTAAAGGATTGGTTTTGTGGTCCAGGGTCACAATTTGTGTTCCGAAGATGAACGAAGGTCTTACGGGTTTAGAATGACATGAGGGTGAGTAATTAATGACAGAATTTTCATTTTTAGGTGAACTATCCCTTTAAAAAACGGTAGTGTATCTATGGATAAATGATCTCTTTACACAAAATTCAAATTGGGAGCCCTTACGCAGAGATGGAGAGCAGCAGTCATCTCCAGTGGCCTGAGAGAGTGGCTCAGAGTCCAGCAGCTCACTCAGGTGACAGCTTATCTCCTCTAGTGCAGGTGGTGGCCCATGCTCAGGCTCAGGGCTCTTCACATCCCACAACAGGTCTTCTGCAATCTCCTCCTCTCCTTCCTGATTGACACAATCATGAGATGGTTATTAAACAGTTGCAAGTTTTAAAAAGCACCATTCGCAACGAACCAGGGAATATAAATGGATTAAATGTTTCTAATTAAATACAGTTGAACTCTGGTAAGTGTTTTTAAGTGTAATGAGATTCTTCTGATGAAGAGCCCTGGTGAGACCGCTCTAAATGACCAATAAATGGGCAGATATCAATCAAACCTCTCTGATGTCCTCACCTCCTTCTGCCCTTGACTCTCTGCCAGACCAATGATGCCATTCTCATCCATCTGGCTTTGAAAGTCCTCATCTGGTTCTCCATCCCAGCTGAAGTCCGACCCGTCTGGGCTTGAGGGAGAGGAGTAAGCTGGGGCTGGCGTCCACACCAGAACCCCTGCGGTGGTACCACCTCTGCTCCGCTCCATTACCTGGCTCTTTATTGCTCTCTTTTATTCCACCTTGAGCTCCTATACCACCTGCAGCTCAACATTGTTATTGATGTCATCTCTAGTAGCTGACCATTTATGAATGTTTTATGAACAGCCTGTGTAATGTCCACTCAAGGGTCATCAAGCTGATTTAACATGACCTGAAAAACACAGAAATATCATATTTTATCATTGTCACTGATCAACTTATGCACTACCTTTCATGAGATATAAAACAGAAAACATTTCACAAAACTAATTACATCAAAGATAAACAATTATCAACTGTTTACAGAAACATTAACAGACAATAAATCAATTAGCGCTGAAGAAGAAGGTTCGTTCTTAGCGAACATACCCTTAAGCGTCAGTGTAACTCTTTACAATAGTCTAATTAATGCTGTCATTCATGTACTGAAGCTCAGTGCTAATTGAGCATGATGAAAGGCTACGCAAAGTCTGTAAACAGATGCTCTCAAGTGGAATCACAAAACATCTGAATAAATAATGCAGTTCTTCACCTGCTTCATGAGCTCTGAGAGAAAGCAACAGAGCGTAAACTTAAAAACAGCAGATATATTTTTGTCTTCATGGAGTGTGTGTATTTTTTTTTTTTTTTTTTTGGATGTACTACATTCTTAGTCACTACAATTGTAAAATACTATTCCACCTAAAGTTGCATGTATACGTTTAGGATTTGACATCAAGATTTTTTTCCCCCTCACTCCCTGATTTTATTAAGAACTAATACATACACTCTAGTTCCAAAGTCTGGAGTCACTAAGCAAGGATGCATTACATTGATTAAAAAATACACTAAAGACATTTATAATATTACTTAATATTTTTTATTTTAAATCAATGCTTTTAGTTTCCACAAAACGTTTCCTGACCACCAAATCAGCATATTAGAATGATTTCTGAAGGATCATATAATAATGAAGACTGGAGTAAAAAATGCTTTGCCTTCACAGGAATAAATTACATTTTAAAATAGATATTGAAATAGGAACAAGTTATTTTAAATTGTAATAAGATGCAGCCATGCTAAAATCTAACTGACCTTAAACTTTTGAAAGGTAGTGTGTGTGTGTGTATACACACACACACACACACACACACACACACACACACACACACACGCACACGCACACACACACATATAAATGTCTGGTTTGCTATCCTTGTGGGGAATCTCCATAGGCGTAATGGTTTTTTTTTTACTGTACAAACTGTATTTTCTATTGCCCTACACCAACACCACAGGAAACCTTCTGCATTTTTACATTCTCAAAACTCATTCTGTATGATTTATAAGCTTGTTTCTCCCTGGGGACCTCAATTTAGGTCCTCACTGTGTCACGAGTCCCCACGAGTCTGTGTGCATTCAGGGGATAGAAAAACAGGTATACACTGTAAAAAAAAAAAAAAAGAAGAAGAAGAAAAAAAGAAAAAGAAAAAAAGTTTAGCCAATTTAAATTTTAAGGCAACCAGCTTCAGCAGATTTTTGAGTTTGCTCAACTTATTTTTGAGGGAGATTCTCAAATTTTTGTTATATAAACTTAAAACGACAAGTTGAGAAAACTAAAAAATCTGCTGAAGCTGGTTGCCTTAAAATTTAAATTGGCTCAACTTTTATTTTATTTTTTTACAGTGTATATACACATATATATTTTCAAGTTTTACACAATCTAAAAGTAAACAATAAATAAATTAAACAAGCTAAAAAATTGCACTTGACCTGAAGGGCATTGCTTGTTGCATAACCAAAACAAGAACTTCACTTAATGCGTTTTTTTGTGTTTTTTTTTACTTTTCATATTAAACAATAAGTAAACAACAGTCTAGGAGGTGAATCGTATGTAGTAGATGTTTCATCTAGAAAACAAACCACAACCTTCACAGGGCCCTTGGTCACCATGGTGACTACACAACAACAATCTCTGCCATGCACTGCCGGTCTTTAGGCATCAAAGCATCATTCCAAGAACAGCCAATCAGCATTCAGAACACTGCTTCACAGCAAAGATGAATAGCTGGGAAAGAACTTTCATATAAACGATAACAAAAGCCCCTTTTATAAAAAAAAGCAATGTTCCATTTTAAACCAAACTAAATTTGGTTTACGAGCCTTAAATTGTGTCGCTGCCACATGCAGGGCATAGCCGTTTTAAAATCATAACAAGTGCTTTGGGTCTAAGATATGAGCTAGTCATATTCTGAAAAATTGCAAGTGACCCTGAAAAGACAAGCACACACATTCTTGTAATTTCTTAGTAAACTACGAGAATGGATATTTCACGTCGTCACGTCCTGTGTGTAGCAGACCTATTTGTGTGGATGTAACTTTTGCTTGTTGTGACTAACTATTCCACAGAGACACACAAACCGTGGCAATCTGTCAGCATCCTCCGCCAGCATGAACACAAATGTAGTCACCGAGGGAGTCTGCTAATCTCCTGAGTGCAGTGCATTCTGCAGCAAACCTTAATTAAACACTTGTCTAAATCTCCGCCATCCATTCAGCGAGCCTGTGGTGAGCTCAGCCAAAAGCAACACGTATCCTATATATAGATCATTCACTGTTACTGTACTTAGTAGCCTACATTACAGTGCCCACACACACAGATAGAGCTGAACAGGATTAATAAAACGAACAGTGAGCCCTAAAGCTCCTTAAGGACCAAGAAGATCCTCAGGGTCTGAGGGAGAATATTTGTGTTGTGATCAGACAGGTCACGTGATTAACTCTAAAAAAAACAAAAAAACAAAAAACAAGTGTGTCGCATTCAAACCTTGAGCATATCTTCTGGATTGAAATGGCATGTTTGGGATTATTTGATCATCATTTGAAAAATGTTCTGTTCTGTAGTATCTTACATTTTTTCTAGTTACATTTTTTCAGTACTTGTATGAACTTCAGATCTATAATCACTGATTCTACTTCATATCCCATGTAAAATAAACATACGCAGATTCATGCATGTTTAGACCTTGATTAAAAATATAAAATACTCGTAAGATGTTTAGTAAAAGATTATGCTTTCCTCTCTCTTTCATTTATGTATAATTATAACAAATGCAAAACATTGAAATAAACAACAACTGGGTAGTTGCTAAACAACATTGATTTGAATAAAATTTTAGCTTTTTGCATAATATATTCATATAATATAATAAATTATACACACATAATAATTATAAAATATAAGGCTGCAATGAATTCTAATAATTAAACAATAAAATTAGATATTACATCACATAATATATGTTCATTTCATTACATACTACAATAAATAACACTATAAAGCTACATTAAATGTTAATAAATAAATTATATCATGTCAACTACACATTTACGGTTTCATAACTGCTTTATTTTACATATGTCAGTTAATAAAGTTAATAATAAAGCATATCCAAAAGCATTTTATATACTATATAAATTGGATATGTTATATAGGAAGCTCTTGTACACTTGTACAACTTGATTAAAGAGCAGGAGGTGGTTTAACCTGTTGATCAGGAGCAAAGAAAGTTGTGAATATGCACGCTATTCAGCAGTGAAACACAAACACTGTTTGAGACATGCAATCTGTTATGAGGAACTTTAACATGCAAAGCTCCCCTGACTGTAGTATTTTAGCATTGCTTACCTTGAACTAACTGTCTTCGAGTGCAAAGCACTCTTCATGTGAATGCATGAACTTCAGACTGTTGCCTTGAGAACAGCACACAAACTAACACCGCCAGCCCGTCTTTCCTTCCAATCACCAAGCGACGAGGCAAACATGGACTTCTCACCTGCTTTTTGTCAAATGCACGTAAGTTAACTCGAGGGTCCAGTCTGCTTTTACTTTTACTTTTGTTGCTGTCCCAACCTTCAGCTCGCGTTGCGCTGCTCAAGCTCTGCCCAAATCTCTGTAACTCACTCCACGCGACTAATTTTATTTCACTTCACACTTAAATATTCAAGCACAAAGCGAAATGTGCCAGGTTTTTGTGTTCTAGGGTGGAAATGGTCAACTTTTCTTGCAGGAAAACCCCTAACACGTTACAACAAAGACGAAGTATTAATTAATTATGCAGCATTAAATCTAAGAGGAGCGAGACGTTGATTTGAAGGCGGGGCTTCGTTGTCAACGTAAACAGAACGCTGCATTGAGCATTTTGATTGGCTTCTCGACGAAGAAGGCGGGATTTACAAAAGTACAAGACATTCATATGGTCAACATAACAATTATTATGAAACGATGAAATAGTCCTTCTCTTTAGGATGTCCTCATATAACTGGAAACAGGGTAACAAGCTTATTTATAGTCATAAATCAACGTACTATAAAACGTTTGTTTGTGATACCACTGTCAGCCACATGGTGGCGCCATAAAACAGCTATTTAAACTACTTGGTGGAAATATTGTCATACATTTTTGCCATGTATCATGCACAGTACCAGTGGAAAAAACCCCCCAGTTGTACAAGAATATGGTACACATAAATCAAAGTACCGCAGTATTAGTTCGTTTATATGGCAGTAGCCTAATCTACTGCTTTTAGTTATTTATACACGATACTGTACATTTTACTTCTTTCAATTTATTTTTAATACAAACACAAGCTAACGAAATCTAGACCTATATGCAAAATGAAGCCTGCAATCAATTATCCCCTCATATCCCGTTTTTTCCTCATCCAGCCATGCTAGCCTATATGGTTAATGAAGCTTTCTATTTGCATTGTACACCTCTAATGGTTTTCTCTGTTCTTTGACACCTAATGAACGAGAAACCACAAGATGCCTCCTGTTTGCAGATAACTAACCAGTCAAGATAATCATGTGTTTGTTTGTGTATGAATCGGTTTGATCAAATGCGTTTCAAGGCATGCTACTAGGGAATTACTTCATATTTTAGTGAGACGTGAGGGTCTATTAATTTTACATTATCTCGCTGATTATAGTTAATGAGATTTGTACCTGCCACAAAGCACCAGAAACTGGTGGGAGATGAAGAATGGAAAGACAAAAGGAGGATTTTTTTTTTTTTTCCAGCACTTTGTCTTTATTGGAAAATAAATACACACTTTCTGTATAAATACCATGGCTGTGTAGTCTTTTCTTTAAACTGTACAAGAGGCAGGCAGACAGAGGAACAAAGGCAGCGGGTTGTTGAGGTAAAACAATTGTAAAGGGAATAAAATAAGATAATAAAAATGAATAAATACACAATTCTGGAAAAGTACAGCTGTGCAGCGATGTTTCAGCATACTGTGTTGATGTTAAAACACGAGTGCTTCTGAGGGAATTATTTTGAATGCAGGTCAAGTAGGAGAGCTCAAGCAGAAATTTTGACTGTCTTTCAAACGCTGTCAGTCACAACACCAGCAGATATCAGCAGGATGAAGGATCTCAATCTTTATCTTCTTTACTAGGCCTGCCTAGACTCAATGACATGTCACTTATGAAGTCATAAATGCTGTTTTGAAAGGTCATATAGACCTGCACTTGGCACTCTCCAAAAATACACTCCACTGTAGTGTCTCATGGCGTTTTTAAAACATTACCATTAGATTTGCAGCCTTAAACAAATGGTAATTTGGCCTGTCCCACATCAGAAGTCATGACCTTCTTAATGGTATCCAACATAAATCATAATATTATCATGTTCAATAAATCGTCAAATATTTCTATTAACAAATTTAAATGATCAAAACATAACATTTAGCTGTGTATTTTGCTCCCAACCCTGCTACCACATGATTTTCCTGCCATTGCAAAACAATTTAACAGAAATTTTTATAAGTATTGTTGTGTTCACTGCATGCGTCAAGCCCAAAACTGTTGTAGTTAAGCTTGACTATCATGACTGCTTAATTTCTGTATTTATTCTATTATTTTTGAACTTGATCAATTTTGTCTATTGAATTTTGATTGTTAATGTAGAAAATTACATTACTAAACTGTACCGCTGTGATTTTTGTGTTTATATTCCACTATAGTATTATTCATATTTTGGATGGGCTTTTATCTTTATATTTTATAAAATATATTTTATTGTAATTTTATGTGCTTTTGTACTTTTTTTGTATTTTTTTTTTTATACTTCTCTTAAGCTCTTTTATTATTCGTTTTAGTCATTTTACTACTTCGGCTTAAACTTATTTCAGTTAATTGCCAAGGCAACATTTCTAATTTTAGCTTTCTAAGTTTTGAAGTTGGAGATTTTCATCTAATATTGGTTTTATTTGCATTTTCAAAATGTTGATAAGGTTACAAACACTGCAAACCTCACTGAAATTGAAACTGATCAGAAAATAAAACCATTACTTTGACCTTCTGAGGTTGGCAATCGACAAATAAGAGCATTAAATTTAAGACTTTCAGGACAAGTCCTGAACATGCAATCTTGTTTCTGTCAATGTGTTTGGGGACTTGTGAGTAACCATGTGTTTATGCATATTTGAAGGTCGGTACGGTCAGACATGCTTTGTTCTTTGATCTGTATTCCTGTCCACCAATGAAAACACAACAGCTCCGCAGCTCCACACGTGTGCTACAGAGAACTGATCTCTATTTTGAGCTGCATCATTGGGATGAGATGCTGGTGCAAAGAACCCTCTCTCCTCGGAAGCCCTTCATACTGATACCTGTGCATTCAGGACTTTGCCGTGAACGTTCTGCATCCGTGGGACGAGCAATGAAGCAAAGCTTTGACAAAAGAGTACATATCATTCCTAATGCTGTCAGACAGGTGTGTGCAGAACTGAGATTTCAGGGGATAAATTTGACTGGATAAACGCTTTACTGCATTCAGATGACTGATGAAAGCACAAATATACCCAACTGCAGGAGGTAAAGGAGACAAGGATAAAACAAATAAGTAACAAAATAAACAGGTGATAAAATCATGGATTTGGAGCAGCAAATCCATTACATTCACAGCAAAAATGATTTTCTTACACAGCGTTTTTGTCGTTTCCTAGTACAAATATTTAAACATTCCTAAAACAAGACACACTTACTGGAGAAACAAAATGACTTAAAGGGGTCATCGGATGCCCATTTTGCACAAGTTGATATGATTCTTTAGCGTTAAAAGTCTGTAAACTATACTTTGGTTCAAATTTCTCAACGGTAGTGTAAAAAACACCTTCTTTACCCTGTCAAAATCAGTTGCTTTAAATGCAAATGAGCTCTGCTGACCCCGCCCCTCTCTTCAGTGGAGTGACGAGCAGACTGTAAGCTACAGCTGCAAAACTGGCTAGGCTGGATCATGGCTGGAGGCTGGATCATGAATGATTTGCACAAACACAGACGCATTTAGGCAGATCGGGGATCGGCGCATTCCCTTGAAAACGAAAGTAATGTTAATCCTCTGCGTCTTCAGCGGCTCAGATGTCAGGAGTAAACGACGACTGCTATATTCAACAACAAAACGCCTCAATTGCTTAATCTGACTGATACACGATTATGTACAATACCTGCATGTTATTGGTCAAACTACTTTGGATGTTTTAGGCAATATTAAAATCCTGGCCAGGACGTGTCCCGTATGAACGGTGCATATGGCCACCCTACTGAGACATCTTGTCTTCCCCTGCACCGGAGTCGACACAATGGCGGACAGCTCTCAGCTCACACAGGACGGGTCTAAGGTAAAATGGTCTTGTCAATCAACTATCGTGGAGGGGCCTGTACAGAACTATGTAATTCTGACAGGAATCTCAGAAAAGCCTGATTTGAGAAAGGGGATTTAAAAAAAAAAAAAAAAACACTGGATGGATTTTTATCATTATAGGATGGATGTGCACACACATTTATGTTCAAACAACTTGAAGTGAATTTTACATACGATGACCCCCTTAAGATATGAAGTCTTGTTTTCTAAAAGGTTATTATATTCTAGTGGGGTAAGAAAAATAATCTTGTTGTCCCTATATATATATATATATATATATATATCTTTTTTTTTTTTTACAAACACAACTTTTTACAAACACACACACAAGATGTTAACTGATGGACTGGAGTCATGTGAATTACTTGTGGATTAATATGATGTTTTTATTAGGTTTTTGGACTCTAATTCCGACGGCACCCATTCACTGCAGAGGATCTACTGGTGAGCAAATGATGTAATGTTTAATTTCTTCAAATCTGTTCTGATGAAAAACAAACTCATTTACATCGTAGATGGCCTGAGAGTGAGTAAATTGTCAGCAAACTTTCATTTTAGGATTTAAAGGGGTCATTGGATGCAAAATTCACTTTTCAAGTTGTTTGAACATAAATGTGTGTTGGAAGTGTGTACACACATCCATTTTATAATGATAAAAATCCACCCAAAATCCCCTCTCTCAAATCAGGCTTTTCTGAGATTCCTGTCAGAATTATGTAGTTCTGTACAGGCCCCTCCCACGATAGTTGATTGACACTAGCGTCTAACCTTAGACCCGCCCTGAGTGAGCTGAGAGCTGTCTGCCATTGTGTAGACTCCGGTGAAGGGGAAGACAAGATTCTCAGATTAAGCAATTGAGGCGTTTTGTTGTTGGATGTAATAATGAATAAAGGAGTCGTCATTTACTCCCGACATCTGAGCCACTGAAGACGCAGAGGATTAACATTACTTTCATTTTGAAGGGAATGCACCGATCCCCGATCTGCCTAAATACGTCTGTGTTTGTGCGAATCATTCATGATACAGCCTCACCTACAGAAGAAGTGAGTATAAGGGTTTTTATGAATTTGAATTTGCAAATCGCCTTTCCTAATGATGTACTAGTTAGCCAGTTTCGCAGCTGTAGCTTACAGTCTGCTCTTCACTCCACTGAAGAGAGGGGTGGGGTCAGCAGAGCTCATTAGCATTTAAAGCAACATGAACTAGAATGGCTTGATGAAAACAGCTGATTTTAACCAAAGTATGTTGTAGACTTTTAATTAAGACCCAAAAGAATCATATCAACTTGTGCAAAATGGGCATCCGATGACCCCTTTAAGAATTTTTAGATATTTGTACTACAAAACAAGACAAATGCAAAGGAAAGTAGGAAAAGTAGGAAAATCATTTTTTGCATCTTTAAAAGTTGTTCATTCAGTCTTGCCTGTCTTCCCTCTGAGCACCTCAGCTATACAAAGGAAAAGATTTCAGAATGATATTATCAACTTTTTACAAATAATTTACTTAAAATATATAGATATACCATATATACACTGTTCAAATGTCTGAGTCTAACAAGCAACACACTGTAGAGGAGTGAAAATGGTGGCATATGTGATCTAGGTGGGCTTAAGATGGCTGTCATAATCGAGAGGGTGGGCAGGTGGAAATAAGCATTCCTGTGCTTGCACTAGTCAATATTTCAAAGCTTCAGGTAGTTTTCACTCCCCTTCTCACACACACATATCTTGGCTCTGTGGGACTGTTTCACACTCTGCCTCTGCGTTCAAAGACAGACAGACTCACACACATTACAATAACACCATTTCTCAATTTCCTCTCCCACTTATATAACATGACTGACACATTGTTGCTTTGTGTTGCCACCTCTTCCCAGTCTGAATGCTTTTTTTCTCGATGCATCAATCAGATCCCTCACTGAAGATCTAAACTTTTCATTAGTTTCGATGGCTGCTCATCTCTGATTGCAATGTCAAGTTCCTGCTTCGCCACTCATGACTGGATAAAGGGTCTTCTCATTTTCTCGCTCCATCTAAATAAATCTAAGAATGATTTTTCTTTCCGAGAATCTTCACAATGCCAGCATGTCTTCAAAGACTCTTCCCAAAACCTAGTGAGCTGCCTTGCTGTCTATGGCCTCTATAGGAAGCATCCTAGCCAAAATTCAAATCATTTGGAGTGCTCTATGTAGTAAGTGAACAGGAACTGATTTTAATAGTTGGGCATTAGCCTGCTGCTATGCTACTGTTTTTAGCAATACTGAATTTTAAAAATCAATATTTTTGTCTTATCTTTGTCTATATATATAGTTCAGATGCAAAAGCCTCTAAGTACCGACTGAAATATTCTTCTAAAATGAGCATTTTTATGAGGCTCCTATGTTTAGGTTCAGTAATTTTACTCTAATCGCAATGCATAGGTCCTTTTCTGTACAATTAAAGTGAAATAACTGAACATAAATATAGCAGCTTGATAAAAATGCACATTTTGGATGAATATTTCATATGGCACTCTTCGTATATTCTCTACACTTTTTACTATATTTTTGGTCTAATAAATGTATCGACCCCAAACTTCTGAACGATATGTCTTAACTTCATGGTCAATGATTTATCCTTATTGTTGAGCCCTGATGCATATGCTTCTGCCGTAAAATTTGGCCAAAACATGGTATCCTAAAATTGTAAGTGCCTATGCTGTCTTAAAATTCTGTCTACGTAGGCAGCTCACTAGATATTTGAACACAGTAGCCGTCTCTCAGGACTCCAGCATTTCTGTCCTAATGACTGATTGCCATAGTTTAGTAATTACCGTATAATGCGGAAAAACCCCCCCCCTGCAAAACAGCACAAACAATAATCAAAAACTGAAACTGGCTGACTAGTTAAAAAAAAGGCAGATGACAGATGTTTCAGCAGTTCTGCTCACAGAAATTTGTAGTGAGAAGCACTTCAGTTCGAATCTCTATGGGGTTAATCACTATTTACTATAGTCAGTAGTTATGTGCACCTCTTAAACTTTAAATATATATTTTAAGCACATTTCATCCATTTTTACATATTTCTTATAAAATAGCTATGACTTTTAAAAAACAACAACAATGATTTCCATGACACGGTCACACAAACTCTCACACCAGGACAAGATGCTGGGCCTAGACTCCATGACGGTATTGTATATCAAAAACATGACACACATCCAAGCTCGAAGGAGAGTCTCTTGCGGTATTGCAGTCAGATGATCAAATGTCATTATAGAAACTCATAAAGAATAAGCCAACTGAAAAGATGGTCCCATCTTCTAAAACAAACCGGCCAGAACAGACTGAACTTTTGCTCTTTCCTGGCATTTGCTGTTGGAAAGGTCAATGCGGGGTTGGTCCACACAGGATGGCCTTTTAAACAGTGACTGGTTTCAAAACATCACAGAGGAGGATGAGCTGATGTCTACCATGTAACAGGATTCTGGGAGTTAATCATGGCAAGACATGTCGCGGTATGTCCCAGTGTCCCAGCATCATGGGACTCGCATGGTCCTATAGAGCCACATTGAACTCTGTGATCAAGAAGTCAATGTAGTCCTTCTCTTTGGTTTTAAAGGCCTCCGCGATGAGACGTGCGGCTTCCCGATGTTCCTTTCCTCTGAGAGACACTCCGTTCACCTCTAGGATTACCTGACCCACCTTCAGCTGTCCACAGTTATGAGCCGAACCACCTCTCTGTGGGAAAGAGAATGAGACATAGTTTGAGAAAATGAAGATGAATTGCTCTAATGTTTGAATCACACAGAAGCAGAATATGCTTGTAATTCCATCTTTGGTGCTAAATGCAGTTGCAGGTACACAGGTTGGTAGATTTAGCTCGGAGTAGAAAGTTATATTCCCTCTGGGTAAAAATTGAATTTAGATTGAATATATGCCATTTGTTTGTGCATTTCAACTGGGAAATCAAAGAACTTAAAATACAGTCAATTCATCCTCTGAGTGATCCCAGGTGGAGAACTGATTGATAGTTTGTTGTAGAAATCACATTAGAAAGATTTGGGACATTGCTTGAATCTGAAAGTGTATACTGTATAGTTTTCATTGAAATAAAAATAAAGCTAAACAGAATTAAAAACTAATAAAAATGACAAAAGCCCATAAGAAAAGCAGTAAAATTTAAACTTTAAATTGAAATAAAAACTGAAAATATAAAAAACGAAACTAATAAAAAAATATGGTAACAATGAGTTTCCATTTGTTAGCATTTGTTAACTAACATTAACAAAGAATAATAAATTTACATTTAGTAATTTAGCAGACGCTTTTATCCAAAGGACATGAGGACAATGGAAGAAATCAAAATCAACAAAAGAGCAATAATATGCAAGTGCTATAAAGTCTCAGTTAGCCTAACGCAGTACACATAGCAAGGTTTTTTTTATTAATTTGTTTTTCATTTTTTTATTAATTTATTAAATACATTCATTAAATTAAATATTTAATTTATTTATTATTACATTTAATAAAATATATTTTAATAAATACTGTATCAAATGTATTGCTCATTGTTAATGCTAGTTAATGCAAAAAATATAGTTAACAAATGGAACCTTACTGTAAAGTGTTACCATAAACACTAATAAATAAATAAATAGTAAATATAAAATAATACTAAAGTAACAATGAAAGGGATATTTTAGCCAAAAATGAAAATACTGTCATAATTTAATTGGAACAGAAGATAATCTGAAGAATTTTATATGGTATAAACAACACTGGACTCCACTGACTTTCATTTATGGACACAAAAGTGTCATTTTTCAAAAGAGTCTTCTTTTGTGTTCCACAGAAGAAAGAAAATCAGGTTTGGAACAACATGAGGGTGAGTAAACGATGAACGGATTTTCATTTTTGGGCGAACTGTCCCTTTAAGTGATAGTGCCAGCTCAATTAAATAATCCTGCAGCAGTCTCTGTGAACACTTGATAACACCAAAGTAATGTTTTCCTTGCAGTCAGAATTTCTGTACATCCATAAAAATGTCTACAGACAATCCCAAACTGCAAACAATACGAAATATACTGAGCTGGAACATTTTAACCACATTTGTTTCTCAGGATAAAATAAAATAAAAATTGAAAAGCTTTAAGAACCTTACCTGGAATTTACATAAACCCAGCCAATCAGATTACAGATCTGAATTCTAGAAAGATATTGCCATTTTTGTGTGCAATCTTCATCCGACAGTCCACATCATAATATTTTTTATCTTTTTCATGGTTTTATTTTTACATTTTTGGGGGGATGATAGTTTAGAGCAACAGATTTTAGGGTCCCCCAGCTTCCAAAATCCCAATTTAACCCTTTTAATCTTTAGCTTTAAACTACTGATCATACGTCAGTCTGCTTTAGAGGATGACAGCACTTATGCAACAGGAAGTAGCCTAGTAAACTAATGGAAGCTACAATGCAAGAGTCACCCACTTAGATCTCACCAGCACCTCATCTTCTTTCATTCACTGCCTAAAAATGATCGAAACAAAAGAGCTCCACATTATCTAATCTACAGCTGCTTTTGTTGTTGGATTTTCATTATGACGCTGATGAACCGACTGCAGCCGGGGAATTAAAACCCACTCATGCCTGTCCATTTCTCTCCTCCCCAGATGCACTTTCTACGTCTCTCAATCGCTTTCATTTACTTCCTTTCTTCTAGCTTACTTTCACTGTCTCTTATATTCTTATTTTTGCTCTCCTCTTCTCCTGCCCCTGTCTCTCAATCTTTTATTAAGAGGCTGCTGATTTGCTGCTAAATCAATGGTAATCAGCGGCACTGTAATTTCAGATTCGTCTTTCACAGCCGAAGCCGTCCCCTCCTTAAAACGCACATCATTTCCTCTCCAGCATGGTCGGACATAAAAACACAGAGAGCCTTTCACATATAAACTCACTCTACAAATTGCACACCGAGCCAGCAGTGTTCCCACAAGCCTGTTGAACAGAGTGCTTGAGATTTTAAGTACTAGAAAAGACAGAACCAGGAATAATCCACTGCCACAAATCGCGTCAAACATCAACACCTGCTTTCTGCGCTACAGCTGAAGGTCTATAACGTGCTCCTGCGCTCATTATTTAATTCAGCAAAGCTGTTGGTGCTCTTATAGACCTATATATGACTGACGGCAGGGAGCTCATGATTGGGACTCATTTTGTGTCTCATGCTCCGCATCGGCTTTAGAATTGTATAATTAGCTGTTAAACCTGGCATTCGCCCAATATGAAGAACCACAGGGTACTATTGTGATTCATACTCAGGTTCAGTATTGTTAGATGAACTACAACAGGAGAAAATGTGGCGCTTGCCTGTACAAAAATCAAGCCATGTTGCTAGGATGTTGGTCAAGGTGCAGCTAAGTGGAATTTGAAAGTTGCTATGCGGATATTGTGTATGTACATATAAATAAAAATATAAAATGTACATATTTAATATTATTTTATGTAAAATAACCCTGTATATAATAGAACCTAGTATGGGCTACTCACCTGTATGGTAACGATGCGTGGGAGGGGCTGACGTGTGTTTGCCCCGCCTTCTATTGCAATGCCCAGAGTACTGGCGCTTTTTGCCACTCTCACTAGAGTGGACATGGGCTCCAACAGACCCGGCTGCAAGGTAGATTTACAGACAGATTAGAGACAGGATGGGAAAGATGGATAGAAGAGGAGAGAGTAAAGAGAGACAGGAGAGCAGCAAATCAAAGAGAGGGAGAGAGAATGAAAGGGAACAGAGATAGGAAGCAAAAACACACTTGGCTTTGATGATGCACACTGCTTTGTGTCTGACGGCCTAAAATAGGGCCACAGGAAGTGGCTTACGCCCAACAACAGTGTCCTCAGATAGCACTATTAGTTCACTCTGCGAGATCAACAACACAGCTCATGCGTATAAGAAAGCCGGGAAGCAAATAGCTAAAGGACGGCCAAAAGGAAGACGGACGTGTCTTGATTCAGCACACTGAGATTGGTTTTTCAGAGAGCTGTTGGATCAGTGATATGAGATGAGATGGATGAGTCAACAAAGAAAGAACAGAAAAACTTAAGGAAATGTATGTACCAAAAGAAGAAAAGTGAAAATGAATTGTTAAAAGTCAAGCACGCTCAGTCACAGGGAGGGGGGAGGAAACAGATTTATGAGACTGCACTCTTCTGTCAACACTCTTTCACTCTCATTCACACTTTTAACACCAAGCCTCTCTCACTGTCATTAACTTGCACACATCCACCTCGCTCTCTCTCTCTCTCTCTCGGTCTCACCGGTTTGGCAAATGTTTCTCCTCCTCCGTGCCCATCCCGTGGGGCTCTTGTGCGGGCAGGACGTGGGCTGCTATCTTTACTGAGACGTCCAGATTCAGCAATGTCCACACCACTATCCTCGCTAAGGGTCTGTCCGCTGTCTGACAGCTGGGATAGTGTCCCTCCTACAAGAAGACGGTGACAATAAGTGCATTCAGATGCAATTAGAATCGAATGCAGTGGGGTTTTAGTCAAGCTACAGTCTACATCTGTTTTTCCAAGAATACTTGACAACATGTAATGGAATATTTAAAGGATTAAATACAAATTGTGTGCCAGCTCTGTCTCTGACAGAGCATGTGCACAGCGCCAAGGCCTGATTAACTTAAACATGCTGGACAAAGTTGAATCACAATTGCATTATCAAACTCTGTTAGTCTTACTTTGCAAATACTAGACTTAATTCTGGAACACACACCACTTTTGCTATATTTTTGGCCCATTTACTGTCTGGAGGGTCAGCTCTAGTTGCCAAAAATCACTGCCAGTCTCCAGGCTATCATTTCATCCCATCAGAGGATATGAAACATGTTTAATATTTTGAGCTGATATAAAAACACATACTCTTTACCCAAATATGCTTCCTTCCATATTATATAATAGGTTAAAAACATTATATAAGCCTGGTTTTTCCAAATTCATAGTGTTTATAAAACAGTAGGCAAAAAGAATCCTGTTGACCCACTACTTCTTGCGAGATTCTGAAGTGTGGATTTAATGGACACTTTACTATCCCATGAGGCCATGGGAGAAGATTCATGAATGGCAACTGCAATGCAACTGCAAGTCCCATGACAGTAGCTGCATTTCCACAACCCTTCAAATTGCGCAAATTGAAAAAATGCCCAATGGAAGCACGTTAATTTTGCACAAACTCCCATATTTCACAAAAAAGTTATGCTCGCATGAGGTGGTTTTTCAAGCGATTTGAAAAAGGAATATTTCGCAAAACTGCATTGGAAACAGTTTTTTTGTATTTACAGATCAGCTGGCGTATGTAAAAGTCACATGTTCATTCTTTAATGTACTATAACCGCTCTCAAGTATAAGGGGTTTCCTTGCCATTAATGCTTGGATAAACCCTTATTTATACTTCACATGCCTACGGCACATTACAGCTCCGATGCGGCCACTCTAGTCAATGCTTGTGTTTACACCAGCTGTGCCGCAGCACATTTCAGAAGCAGCACTGAAGCGGCTCTCCACGCTGCTTCGCTAAAGATACATGCCTACATCTCCTTCGATTAAAAATAATGGCTATTGCAGTGGCTGCAATATACAGTATCTCACAAAAGTGAGTACACCCCTCACATTTCGGCAATCATTTTAGTATATCTTTTGAAGGGACAATACTATAGAAATGAAACTTGGATATATTTTAGTGTAGTCAATGTGCAACTTGAGATTTACTGTCCTCTGAAAATAACTCAACATACAGCCATTATTGTCAAAAAGCTGGCAATAAAAGTGAGTACACCCTACGTGAAAACAGCTATACGTCATTTAACCATGCAAAGCCACATGTCTTATTCATCATGTTCATGTTTTTGTCTGCTTGACAGGACTATACAAATTTGTGTATCTTGTTTTAGAGCAGTTAAAATTTGGTGCTTCGAGTAAAATTCTCTCATACTGACCACTGGATGTTCAACATGGCACCTCATGGCAAAAAAACTCTGAGGATTTGAGAATTAGAATTGTTGCTCTCCACAAAGATGGCCGAGGCTATAAGAAGTTCGGTAACACCCTAAAACTGAGGTACAGTACAGTGGCCAGTGGCATACAGAGGTTTTCCAAGACGGGTTCCACTCGGAACAGGCCTCGCAAGGGTCGATCAAAGAAGTTGAGTCCTCGTGCTGTGCGTCAGGTGCAGAAGCTGGCTTCAAAAAACAGACGCATGAGTGCTGCCAGCATTGCCTTAGAGGTTGCAGAAGTGGAAGGTCAGCTTGTCAGCGCTCAGACCATACGCCGCACACTGCAACAAGTCAGTTTGCATGGCCGTCATCCCAGAAGGAAGCCTCTTCTGAAGCTGGCTCACAAAAAAGCCTGCAAACAATTTGCTGAAGACAACCTGTCCAAGAGCTGGAAATTACTGGAAACATGTCCTGTGGTCTGATGAGTTTAAGGTATACTTGTTTGGCTCAGATGATGTCCAGCATGTGTGGTGATGCCCTGGTGAGGAGCACCAAGAAAATTGTGTCTTGCCTACAGTCAAGCATGGTGGTGGTAGCATAATGGTCTGGGGCTGCATGAGTGCTGCTGGTACTGGAGAGCTGAGGTTCATTGAGGGAAACATGGATTCCAACATGTACTGTGACATTCTGAAGCAGAAGATGATGATTCCAGCAACAACCTGTGCAGCTCTGGTGAATTCCAAGCCCAGGAGGATTAAGGCAGTGCTAGATAACAATGGTGCCCCTACAAAATATTGACACTTTGGACACAGTTTTGACATGTTCATTTAGGGTGTACTCAGTTTGTTGCCAGTTATTTGGACAATAATGGCTATATGTTGAGTTATATTTAGAGGACAGTAAATTTGTACTTCTATACAAGCTGCACATTGACTACTATAAAATATCTCCAAGTTTCATTTGTGAAGTATTGTCCCTTGAGAAGATATACTAAAACTTTTGCTGAAATGTGAGGGCACTACCCACTTTTGTGAGATACTGTATGTAAACCAACCAATATCTGTCGCAATGACTTATTGCGAGAGGAAAAAATTGTTTTAGTCGCAAAACACAATGGGTTTTTTTATTGACATTTCTAAAATATCACAAAAGTTTTGCACAAATCTGTAATGGAAACGCAGCTAGTGCTAACATGGCAATGACTGCTTGTTTTTTAAGAACCAAATGTTATAAACTTTTGAGTCATTTTGGTAAATTCAGGTATTATGTTATCTTGTGGATTATATATATATATATATATATATATATAAACATCTGTTATATAAAATAGCTTATTCAGGACAGCACTAAAAACAAGTATCTTTTTATTATTATGTAATGTTTTTATTATCTTATTTTGTTGAAATTAACATTTCGCAGGTGTTTTAAAAATTATGAGTGCTTACTTTGTGATTATTTTCCAAAATTTTTCTCCCAAAAATCAAAATTCATGTCATTTTTTCAACCATAATTAAAATTATAAGTAATTTAAAACTCATTTGTTTATCCATGGAACACAAAAAGAAATTGAGTAAAATGATTGAATTTTAATATCTAGCTGAACTAATTCTTTTAAAATGAACATTTCTCCTTTTGAACACTGAGGATAATTAATTTTTAGCCATTAAATGGATGAAAATAACTAGACTGGATAGAAATCGACAGCTGGTTAATGACACATGAAATATCTGCAGCTGCCCACAATGCATCAAATCCGTCCAGTCTCACCTCGCGCCTGTGGCAGCGGCCGCACCTCGTTCACATCAGGCTCTGCGTTGGGCCTGTGCACCTCCACCATGACAAAATGCTGATTGGATGCTGGGGAAGAAGGGGCGGGCTTATCTGGGCAAGGGGGCAGAGGAGGAGGTGGCGGCGGCCCTGGTGGCGCAGGTACATTAGGGGCGGGTGGAGGAATCGGAGATGAGGATTGGACAGCAGGCTTCACCTTACTAGGAGACTGGACCCGTGGGAATGGTCCAATAGGATGCTGACTCACTACTGAGAGCTGAGGTGCTGGGACGTCTATCTTGAGGGTGTCAGGAGGAGATGTGTGAGGTTTGGGTGCTTTTGGGTGTTTGGGTTCTTTGGTCTGGGAACGAGAAGGGGCAGTGAAGTACAAGCCTGATTGGGAGGAGCTGGAAGAGGGACGTTTGCTAAGCGTGGCTTTTCGACTGGGCCGGCGCTGAGGCCCTGGGGGAGGAGGAGGTTTAAAGGAAGGAGGGGAATCTGAGGTGGAATGAACCTCATCCTAGGATGAAAGAGGAGAGCGTTAGCCATATTTCAGATTATATTTCAAAGGAGATCAATAAAACATTCCACATTCAACTACACAATCTTCACAGCCTATAATGCACCATACACACCCATACATTAAAACATACAGCAATTACCCACAAATCACTGCTTTGAGGACAAGAACAATCAGTTCATTCAGACCAAGTGGCAAAGCAAAAAAACAAAAACGAAAAAAAAAAAGGAAATGAACAAACTAAGGCTGAACGGGGTGAGCAGAAGCCAGATGAATGAGGTGTCAGTGCTGTCAGAAAGCAATCAATCCGAAATGAGAGTCGTCTGCATGTTTTTTTTTTCCATCTGGGCCTGAACATTCTCTGGAAACTTTACTTTCACATGCTCCAGACTTGCACCTGTGGAAGCGCCTGATAGAGCCGTGCTGGTGCTTGATGGGGTTTCATCAGATTACCAACAGAAAACTCTCTGAGAAAGACCCCAATCTTCCTCGGCCATCTCTCTCACAACGGGCAGCCGTCAGCGAAAGTGTCATCATCTCGTCTATTTCTCTCTTTCACTCTTTCCGTCAAACAACCATCAGCTGTCTGAGTAGCCAAGCCTTTACAACCATTTGAGATAGAGCTGGGCGGCATGACAGTATAAAATATGTCAACAGTAAAAATTTTGCTATACTGAGGTATAGCAGATATATTCTCATCAATGTGCAAATCTGCTCTGCGTACGTTATCTTCACATGACAGCGACAAGAAACATTGAGTAAATAAAGATTAGGACTGAAGGATTAATCATTCTGGGGCACATGAGGCACAGTTCAACAACATCAGCTTGCCGCATTAATACGGAAAGTGTGGTCAAACGTGTGTATTGGCTGTTTTAAAAATGTACAATCAGAATTTCAAGTCAGAATATAGAGTAATGTTAGTTCTGAAAGCCTTCTGTTTTGAAATCACATATCTCTTCGCAATCTATTTTTGTACTGAGGCCAGATTTATCATTTGTCTATTATGAATCTTATCTTTAGGTTTTCATCAGTTTTATAATTAACTAAAACTACTAAAAACATTTTTGTGTCAATTGAAAAAAAAAAAAAAAAGCTGGAATAAAATAAAAATTAAACTACCAAATATTAGAAATTGAAACAGAAATAAAAATAAATTAACACTAGAAAGATTTTTTATAAAAATGACGAATATAATAACATAATATACTAAAGCTAAAAATGAATCTAAAAAAATGAAAATATAAAACTGAAAAAAAAAAACCCAAGAAAATTTAAGAATTAAAGCCAATTCAAAATATTCTAATCATATTTGAATAATATTAAAATCACAATGGTTAGCGTCCATCAAGTGGCAATTAAAACAAGAAAATTATTTAATGAGATCAAGTATTATTTATTTGTACAATACATAATGTATATTAATATAATATCTAATTAAAATAAATAGTTATAATATAATTAGATTATATTCTTTTTTATATGGCATTTGCTAGATTAAAATGAAAAACTACATACGAAATATATTGTTATTTTGATACAAAAATCACATTTCCTGTGACATAACACTTTGTCATACCGCCTACCCCTATGTTGAGAGTTTAAAATTTCGGGTTTTATTCAAAAGCCATCATCTCACCGGTCATAATCTGCCCCTGGTAATTTTCAAGGTGTTCACTGCCAGTTCTCATAATGTGCTCTATTCCACACCTCAGCAGATTCCAGCACTCCCCTTTCTCTCTCTGTTCCCCCTCTTTTATCTTTCCTGTTCCTCCTCAAACTGAAGGGCTTACCAGAGATATGTCTGGCAGGGCATTGCTACGCTCCAGAGACTGTTCCCCGTTGTTCTCTGCAACACCATCGTTCTGGGAGAGAGAAAAACAAAAGAGAGAAAACGAGAACAAGAGACTATGAAACAAATGAAAAACACAGCTGTGTGTTTATCCCCTAAACAAAAGTTCAATCCAAATTGCATTTTGTTGAGGGCCCATTTCACAGAGGGGCATCAAAACAAAATTGCACTTACAGTCCTACATTTCAATCTTGCATCCAGTCTCATTTTCAGTCCAACACATATTGCACAGCGAGCAAGAGAAGCGCTGATTCGTGTGCTTGGATGGAATAAGAGGGAGGTGATGTTGTGACGTTGACAGCAGATTGCATTCAGACCTGTGCTTCACCTCATTAAAACTCCCCTCCACCAAAACAAAAGCCTCATCAATTCACTTTATTTGCTTGCTCACCACTTACAAAGGAGGCACTTATGGACTAATTTGTTTTATGTGTTTTGGCTGTCATTCCTGTAATAACTGTGCATTTTTTACTGTATAATTGTACAATTTATAATTCACATATGCCACATTTATATTCCATGATACACGTTAAACTGAATTCTTAAGCAAACGAGTCTGATGAGATGGTTCTTTTAATGAACAGTTACGAATGACTCATATGAGTCGATTCCTTTACTGAATAGTAACAAATGACTCTTATGAGTCAGTTCTTTTAAAGAATAGTTTTATTTACCAGATTGAATCAGTCTAATGAATCCTTAACTGAACTTTTAACCGTTAACTTTTACTGAACTTTTCCAGTAAAGTGATTTTCAGTGTTTTTTTTTTTTTGTTTAAAAATTCTGCAAGTTTTGTAACAGTTTCATAATTGTACTTATAAATATACGCTACCATTCAAAAGTTATTTCGAGTTTGAAGGATTTAATTTTTTTTTAAATATTTTGAACGGAATCTCTTATACACACTAAGGTTCACCAATTTATTTGATTAAACCTACAAAAACAGTAATATTGTGAAATATTATTACAATTTAAAATTGTTATATTTTTAAATATTTTTAAACATTTGAAAATGTAATTATTCCTGCAATGTCAAAGTTGAATTTTTAGCAGCCATTACTCCAGTGTCACATGATTCTTCAGAAATCATTCTAATATTCTGATTTGCTCAAGAAAAATGTATTATTATTATAAATCAAAAGAAATTCTAACTCCAATCTTTTAAATGCAAAAATTAGCCAATGACATTAAACTAATGGCTGGACACAATGTTCCGTTCCTTCAAACTGAAGCAGACAGAACAGCAGACTCAGAAAGACACTGCACTGTGCTGGCTCAGGTCCTCCACCTTCCCACAATACCCTGCTGTGCTCCACTGGAGCATAAATCAGGAAGCTCTCTGCGAGACGACTACTTTTTTTTTTTTTTTTTTGTCTGGGGGGGCTTATCTGCGGTGACAGCTCTGCATATGGCTGATGAGGTGCGGTACCACGATGAGAGTCCCAGAGCGAGCGCTTCGTCTGCAGAGCTCCGTGGGGCTGCGGTGTGGGCTGCCGCTGCTGCTTCTTGTAATTACCAGAGCCAGAGCTGGCAAGTTTACAACAACACCAATCCACAGAGGAGGGCCACGAACAAAGCTTGCATACAAATACGTTCGCTCATTTCCAAAGTGCACACACACACACACACACGCACACACACACACACACACACACACACACTGAGAGGTACATATATACAGACAAATGACCCATGATGAAGAGGTACAAAGTCACAGCGGACACATTTTTGATTTACGACATGCATGCATGTACTTGTGTCAGATCACTGCAACCCACACAGATATCAGACATGTGTGACTTTGAGAGGGATCAATCCATGCAGAGAATGTAGACTGTGCTGTATTATATTCCTGTATGTGTGTTTGTGCTAAAAACAAACCAATATCACAGCAAACTCATTCTAGTTTAACATGTGTTTGCTAGAGAGACACACCCAAACCGAATACCATAGTAACCATATTTTCCACCAAAATATCATAGTAGTTACTGGTTATGGAAGCTAAAAAAAGATAAGTTTTTTTTCGAGTTATAAAGTCAGAATTGCAAGAAAAAAAAAATCTAAATTGTGAGATAAAAACTTGCAATTCTGCCTTTTTTCTCGCAATTGCAAATTTATATCTTGCAGTTTTGACTTTTTCTCAATTTTCATCCCCAATTGTGAGTTTATATACCACAGTTCTGACTTCTTTTCTCAGAATTGTGAAATTGTGAACTTGCGATTGACTTTGTAACTCGTAATTGCAAGTTTATATCACATAATTCAGACCTTGTAACTCGCAATGGGAAAAATCAGAATTGCGTGACTCAGAATTTTTGTTGCTACGCAGTTGCTAAGGTCTTCTGATTGTATTTTTTTCATGTTGCTATGCAGTTCCTAAGGTCTTCTGATTGTATTTTTTGTGTTTCTATGCAGTTGCTAAGGTGTTCTAAGTGGATTTGTTTGTTTCTATGCAGTTGCTAAGGTCTTCTGAGTGTATTTGTTTTGTGTTTGCAGCTGTTAAAAGTGCTCCGGTTGTTTTTTTGGGTTGCTATGCAGTTGCAAAGGTGTTCTGAGTGGATTTGTTTGTGTTGCTATGCAGTTGCTATGGCGTTCTGAGAGGATTTATGTGTGTTGCTATGCAGTTGCTAATGCGTTTTGTGGATTTTTAGTGTTGCACTGTAGCTAGAGTGAATTTGTATATGTTGCTATGCAGTTTCCAGGGTGTTCTATGTGGATTTTTAATGTCACCATGCAGTTGCTAGGCTGTTTTGAGTGGATTTATGTAGCTAGGATGTTCCGAGTGGATCTGTGTTGCTATGCAGTTGCTAGGGTGTTCTAGGTGATTGGTTACTGGCCAAAAAGATCCCCATCATAAGTCTCTATGATATTCCAGTCCCTAGATATCATTCAAGTACCTCCTTCAATGTTAATATAAGTGATTTTTTTCAGCCATTTCATCGCTCGCTGGGCAAAAATCATAAGTCTAATCGCTTTGAAAAGTAATAGCACACCTCTCCTCAATAATCTGCATCATTTGAGGTATCATTCATATCAGCAGTAGAAATGGTGCGGGACAAACTGCGCTGAACATTACTACTGTACTTAAGGTCAGTAATGTATTTTTATGGTAATATAGTGGGGACTATGGTTACTATGGTACATTTTGTAAAGGTAAGCGAGAGATTATTTAACCTACCTCCATCATATCTATCAGCCAGAGGAGTCTTTCCTGTTTTTTGAGAGGGATAGGGAATGGGGTGTTAAACTGTTCCTGCAATTTACACTGGGAGTCAGCAGGCTTAAAAATCTGTCAGAAAAAAACTTCTCCATCTGTCACAGCAACATCACACCCCTGAGACAGCTACGAATCTAAACAGCTGTGCTTTCAGATGAGCTGAGGTGAGACATGCCTGGACAGAGCGAGACAGGAGGACAGACGGGTTTCGAGTGATGGACGTAAAAGCCTCCAACAGAAAGGACAAAAGCGGTTTCCCACAGCCCTTCATCTTGTATCCTAGTAATCTGCACACGCATTCTTTGTGCCCAAATTGCCCACCAATTTTGTGAATGGCTTTTTATGTCACATACAACAACAATGCCATCCACTCATCCCACACCAATACAGATGCACAGCCTTAAACACTTCCTGTCTGAAATTATAGATACAGACACTGGGTCGGATTCAATAATAATTGCACACAAGTGTTCAATAGAGATTCATAAACTCATTCTGAATATGGATGTCCTTTCTTACCCGTGCGGAGCTGAGGGTGGTGTTGGTCATGAAGCTGGCTGAGGAGGAGGCCAGCGTATCAGGGTACGAGACCATGGAGAAGGAGTCTTGAAACCCAGGTCCGCCACCTTGCCTCGCTTTCAGGGCCTCAATCTCTCGTCTCAGAACCAGGCCGTCAAATTTCTCCACATCCTGAGGGGTCACAAGCCCCCTCACCTCTGACAGCAGAGAGAACTGCAGATACACACACGTACAGAGCCGTGAATGTGACCGGGCTCGTGTTGATTGTTTTAATCTCAGGGGTTTTAATATGTTCATAAATGGGAATGTATTATGAGGTTATACTTGCTGTAAATCACCAGACAACGATGACCCAATATACTGAGGGCACTTTTGGATAGTGTCAGTATTATGTATATTATTATTAATAATTCATCCAGCCAGTAAAAGTCTTTAATACATTTTTCTATTTTTTTATATATTTTAAAATGTAATTTATTCCTGTAATGACAAAGCTGAATTTTCAGCAGCCATTACTCCAGTCTTCAGTGTCACGTGATCTTTCAGAAATCATTCTAATATGCTACTTTTAAGAAATATTTTTTATTATTATTGTTTAATAATATAATTATAATTATTCTTAAAACAGTTGTGCCATTATTATGGAAACTGTGATATATAGGAAGAGCTTAGGTGCAACAGCCAAAAGTGCCATTTAAAATTTTCTTCTAAAATAAGCGTTTTTCTCAGGCTTTCATGTTGTTATTGCCATTAAAATGAAATAACTGAACATAAACATAGGAGCCTGAGAAAAATGATCATTTTAGAAGAAAATTGCAGAACGCAGGCATGGCACTTAGAGGCTACTGCATCTGAACTCTTCATAGGGTTCTTATTCTGATGAATAGAAAGTTCAAAAGAACAGCATATATTTGAAATTTACATTTTTGTAATATTAATAAAAGTCTTTTCTTTCACTTTTCGATCAATTTAATGTATCCTTGATAAATAAATAAATATATTTTTGGCAAAAAAAATAGTGTATCCTTAAAAATGTACCACCATATACTAGCATTATCGTCATAAGAAAATAAATAAAATGACAAAGATTGAAAAAACTTGCACGGTTTAAAAGAAATACCATATTAATGTAACATTTTAAGTCTTAAAATAAAAAGAAAATCTTAAAAAATACAATTTTATAGTAAGAACACTAACACTACTCTATTTTGGTAGAAATGGCCAAATATTACTTTTTTTTTTTTTTTTTAATCTTTGTAACAGTAAATATAAAAAACATTTTTTTTTTTTTTAAATCAAGAAATACACTAGTGACCTGTGTAACATGCACATTTTCTGAAGAGATATATAAAGTGCAATGTAAATGCTTCCACCTTGGCATGTGTATTGAACAGCTCAAAGAGGGCCATGACCAGCTGCTCAACACCGATGTGACCATCGCGGTACTCCTGGATGTAGTAGCCCATGGTCTGCCTCTCCGGTTCGGTCAGCAGATGTCTGGCCTGTTCCTCCAGCATGGCCCTGCTCTGGTTCACCAAACTAGACAGAGTCACCTGAGATCCTGCCACACCTTTATAAAAGCCACCCTGAGGAGAATAGAGAAAAGAAGAAACGCAAATATTTCAAGAGCAGAAATGCAATACTAATATTAAAAACTCACTGAGCCTCAAAGCACACATTTGAAATCTTCCAACATTACTGGATAAGCCTCTGGTTCATTACTGATATTCTAACTCTCGTCTCCATGATGTCTCTTACCCTCCTGCCTATTTGCTCTCTCTCA
Source organism: Acrossocheilus fasciatus (assembly GCA_036784905.1). Lineage (NCBI taxonomy): Eukaryota > Metazoa > Chordata > Actinopteri > Cypriniformes > Cyprinidae > Acrossocheilus > Acrossocheilus fasciatus. The sequence continues at coordinate 9,234,397 of CM071958.1, forward strand.
TGTTTCAGCCTCTCTCCTCGAGAGCATTTTCCTTTAATTAGTCTCCTAATCAAAAAGCACTGCTCCAGAATCAACATGATCATCGATCTGTGTTACGCTCAGCCTAGAAATGGCATGCTCTCCAAGCGAAGGATGATACCAAAACACTCCAACAAACCAATATGGAAAATTAGCTAGATAACTAACTTGCTTGCTACATACCGACCTATTAGATTGGTTTGATGTACACTTTCGATCGAGCAGCGGTGTACTCCATGCCTTAAATTCATTTCATCTACTTATGTCTGCTTGAACAGCCTATTGACCGTTGTTGGGTGGAGATGCATGTTTGTCGGCCGTCTGGTTTGCAGGTGCAGTCGAGCAGCACTAGTGTCTATGTTATCAAACCGTCAAAAGACACAAGGCTTTGAACTGAGCTCGATCAATACAGACAGAGACAGTGGTTGAGGTGAGTGAATGCTGATCATCCCTGAACTATTCTTGCCCTTATTCTTTTCTTTCTCTTTAGAACAAAGTGTATTTTGTTTAAACGCTGCAAGTTAGATAAGCTCTATCGTAACAGCACTCCCACAGGAACTAATGCATTTCCGTTGCATCAAATGACAGACCATTTTTCACAGTATTTCGGAGGAAAATTCCCTGACCAGTTTGACCCATGAGGCTAATGTCCTTTCCTGGACATTGAAGAATAACTAGTCGAGAAAGTTGCTGTTCTTGCAAACCCAAGGTAGAGACTAAAAGAATGCAATTAAGAACAAAACTGGCCCAGTAAACAAATACCTAGGAAATTATTAAATGTAATACAATACAATTTGTGTAAGTAAAAAAAAAAAAAATGTTGTCCTGACCTAATACATTACTCTCACCAGGGCCAGAGTCCATAGACTATAATTTATGCCATCCATTTACTTTATTTCCACTTTCTCTTTGTTTTATTCTGAAAACCCTTAGTTAGAAACTCATGAACTCAAATTCATCCTCACCCAGAGAACGAACTGTTACTGAAACACTGCTGAGGCCAACCACTGCAGCCGAGATTATACACATATACACATACATAATGTAGGATATAAAGTTTGGGTCAATAAGATTTTTTTGAACATAATTTACACCATTTAGAATAATAGGATTTTTGTGTGTTTTTAAAAGAATGCTTATCAAGGCTGCATTTATTTGATCAAAAATACAGTAAAAAAGAAGTATTGTGAAATATTATTACACTTTCAAATAACTGTTTTCTATCTGAGTATATTTTATAACGTAATTTGTTCTTGTGATGCAAAGCTGAATTTTTAGCAGCCATGCTCCAGTCTTCAGTGTCACGTGATCTTTGAGAAATCATTCTCATATGCTGAATTGGTGCTTAAGAAACTTTTCTTACTATTTTCAATGCAAAAACATTACATTTTTGTAGAATTCTTTGATGAATAGAAATTTCAAAAGAACAGCGTTTATTTGAAATAGATTTCTTTGTGGTAACAGCGTAAATCTTACGGTCACTTTTGATAATGCATCCTTGCTGAATAAAAGTATTTCTTCTTGCTGAACTCCAAACTTTTGAACGGTAGTATATATATTTATATATGTATATATATATATATATATATATATATATATATATATATATATATATATATATATATATATAGTAGCTATAAGACTTCTTCTGATGAGAACACAAGTGTCTCTGTCTAGTTTGATGTTGAGAGGTTCAAAAGCCCTGCCCTCCACAGCACTCTGGGATATCAGCTTCACTGCTCAATTACAAAAAGCAAAGCTTGAGCAGAATCTCTCCAACAAAAGATGATCAATAAAACTAGCAAGAAAAATGTGAGGTTTTATAATTCCTTAAGAATGATAGCGGCCAAGACGGGATCGATCATGCGCCATCTGTAGTGTTACAACCTTTACGGTTACCCATTATGACATCACTCGACTGACAGCCTCTTTAATCACAGGAACACATAATTGCTGATCAATATCATAACTTTAGGACAGAACAATCAGAACAAGTGTTTTGTCCGCCAGAACCGCATTGTGAAACTCAGACAGCAGAAACTCCAGCCATGTCCCCATACATCACACCCCAGTGAATTTGAATAGGGCTTGAAAGAGACAATTTATCCCTAGATTGAGCTTTATCTAAAAGAAACTTGAGATAACTCACCTCTAAAAAGAGCGGAAAGGCATTTGCTCTCAAATAAAATAGAATGCAAATATAAAAATAATAAAATAAAGTGTCCTATAGGGGATATGCTTCTGGACTGAAAGAAGGCTTGTCCTTGGAAGAAGTTAAGCAAAGTGAAGGTCAGGAAAGTGCAGAGAAGTTCATGCTGAAGTGGGACTTACAGTAATATAGTTATATAAAATAATCAGCACAACCAAAAACACTTAGATAGACAGACAGACAGACAGATAGATCTCTTTATTGTTATATTCATTACACAAAGAATGGCTAAAACTGCTTTCTAAAACTTGACTATTTTAAAGTAATTCTGTTCCATCAAAATGATGCAAAAACAAATTAATCTCACTCCTGCTGTCACATTAGCTCTAACTGCTAAAACATAAGGCCACTGAGCAATAAATTAAATAATTAGATGATCAAGATCAGTGTCACCTTGGTTAGACGTTAATTAAAATGACAAATGTTTGGGTTCGGGAGCCGCTGTCGGTTACAGCTCTATCTGTCTCATTATCAGAGTTTTAATATGCTAACTGACGACATGGGGAGAATGACTTAGCTTTTCGACAAGGCACACCATCTCGGTTCTCAGACAATATTACTGTCCCGGACTGACTATGGCCCATGTCGAAATTGGAGCTTTATTTCCTCCCTCTTGAGCTACATTAAGTCCTGCGCTTCAAAGAGCATGTCTCTCCCAAAGAGATGATAGATTTTTACACCTCTCTTTAGAACAGTGGCAGAGCAGAGCAGTCAATAGATGTCCTAAAGGCACACCGGAGATAAGCTCTCACAGATAAGCAAGCGCTCTTATATATAGACCAATCCAAACATAAAAACCATGTGTCAGTAGAAGTTCACACAAATCTTAAAACAATCTCATTTGGATAAAGGAAAAATGCACTTTACAGCCCCTTGAAGGATCATCTTGACCTTGAAGTGCAATCATTTAAAAAAATCATATTAAAAACTTTACAAAATCAGTTTAATGTGGAGATACAACTATAATATCAGATATATATATATATATATATATATATATATATATATATATATATATATATATATATATATATATATAACAAAACACATTAAATCAATACATAAAATCAAGTCTGAAGCAGGATTTTCCATTTAGATAAACTATGGGAACCAAAAAAAATAACAAAAACAAAACAGTAGTGGCATATAAATTATGTCACCTTTCACCGTCACGTGTAATATTGCAGATGGGACTGGAGGGATTTGGCAAGTGACCCTCCAGTCCCATTTTCAGAACATTTTCAGAAATGTTCAATCTTTTTTGTTTACTTTGGTAATGCCGTTGTGCTGGACCCCTGAGGGCCACCGTAGTTCTTGTCTTAAAAGGGCAATGTCAATTTGGAGAATTCAATTAGCTTCGAAATGAGGACAGCTGAAATTGGTTTAAGCTGCAATGAGTTGGCGTCAAACAACGAGAGTCTCGCTTGGGATATAGAGAGATTTCACATCAGGCAAATGGAAATAAGTGCCTTACTCAACGCTGACTCGACAAGGTCACACAGCGAGGAATTCTGGCCTGCAAATAAGCAAAAAACTTCACACAACTACAGAAACCCTCTGAGGCAGAGTAATATTGTAATATTGCAGAAGTTCTCCTATATGACTGGGACGGATCCCAGGTGTGACCCTACGTCATTGTGACTCTGTTTCTATTTTGTGAGCGCTGTGAGTGTTAAACTAGGCGGAAAGCGGAAAATACAACCAGACGTGAACCCACTCTCAAATATCTGAATCAGAAATGAGTTCCAGCTGCAGTAAATGCGACAGATATGAACTGGTTACTGTGATACAGTTTAGAATGTTTCTGAAAAGTAATAACAAACCAAAACATAATCATTTTCTGTGTTTGCCCCCCCATACAAGTTTAACTTGCTCCTACCTGACCTACAATTAATCAAAGCACCCCTCACTGAGCTTCACACAATTACTTTTCCAATTATTAATTGTCTGCAGGGAGCTTTAAATGTATACTGATGAAAACATAATGAAGCATTTATGTGATTATCAATTTATACGCCTGGATCGTTCTGCGGGCAAGCGCCGGAAAATCTTCTTAGGGAACTGAAAGACTAAAAAACTATTTGCTATATATTTGCTATACACAAAAATATTGCTTCTGTTAAGCAATGCATGTTTGTTGCGACATGCATTTTTACTGCAGCTACTGTGATGATTTTATGAGTTCAAGTATTTAACTGTTATTTGATAGGAATTGCATAACTTGTGTGTATCCACATACAATTACACGCTTATGTCTACATATCAGGAGTGATTTATGACTGACTGTGTCTTTCTCACACAAACTGATGTAACTTATCAATGTCCTCCGAAGCATCGTAGAGCTGCGAGTCTTTGGAATACAAAGTGAGTACTGCAAAAGCTCATAGCCCACAGACATGAGCCCAGACACTTCATCTAACCGTGTCCTTTAGCCTGTCATTCCCACTGTATGCAATAATAAGCCCCGTCGTAATAAGTTAGAGCTCCCGCACTGCCCAGGCTTTATTGGAATCCGTTGTTTTGTGCATAAACCTCAGCTTACAGAGGAGGACCTTGTAAAACCCTGATCATTGGGTGGGTCACCTTGCTGCTTTTATTCCTCCTCACAATCTCACCGCCTCTGTCTTATCCTATTCTGTCTTTTTATGTCTTCTATTCTTGGACTCTTCTATCCATATTTTTTCATTTTTCATAAGAGTTATTCCTGTTATTCCTCTAACATATATCTTGAAGGGATAGTTCACTCAGAAATGAAAATTCTGTCTTCATTTCTCATTTTGGTTGCCAAATATTTTAAAACACTTCTCAAAATATCTCCTTTTATGTTCCACAGAAGAAATAAAGTCATATAGGTTTTGGAACGACATAAGGTTGATTTTATTAAAAAATCATGTACTGATGAATATATATATGTATGTGTGTGCATATGTAAATTTTGTTATGATGTAGTATTATTCAATATGTTCTGAATTTTCTTCTTTTTTTTTTCTTGCAGTTTTAGATTTCAGTATACTTTCTGCATTAATTCAATATTAGTATTGCCAAGCAGAAAAGTCAATAAGCTTCAACTCAACTCAGCTCTTTTGGGTAAACTATTCTTTTAATATACTTCATAATTCATTACACTCACAATTTTTATAGATGAAAATTAGTTTGTTTCCACTTATCAAAAAAGTGATGATTTTAAATAAATTCACTAATATTTTTTGCCGAGCCCCCAGATGCTGCTCTAATTAAACTGGCAATTTACTAAAATCTATTCCAGGTTTTTCTTAATTTTTTTTCCCTTCCCCAGGAGAAGGTTTACACAAAACATGTTTCATTAAGAATGTTGTTTTAATTGATAAACAATTTCTATGTGTCCCCAATTTATATGGGTCTTTTGTATTACATTTTTTTTGCCCTTAACTAACAAAAACAGCTCACTATTGACTTTGTCCTCCTGAAAGTAACATCATTTTTGATTCAAAAGCAACAGAAAAATGATCAAAATCAGTATAATATCATTTTAAAAGATGGTTAAATGTCAAAGTACTGTAACATATTCTCAATCTGCAATTACCAACGACAAACTTTAATCAATTTAATTAATAATAAGTTAAAAATACCTGATTTTGATCAAAACATGTCTGAAAGTGTGGTGGTATATGCTTTTATAGAAATATGTTCTTATATTACACAAGCATATTCATTTTCTAAAAGTCACAGTTCAAAAGGTACCGCATAAGAGATTGACCCTTCTATTATTTCCTGTTCTCTCATATATATATTACAATACAGCTCTACACCAGTCTCATACACACACGCACACACACACACCCACAGATGGTAAGAATGTTAAGTGCATGTGTCTTTTGCGGAAACCAGACTGAATACAGATCACCTTGGATACCATATGCCCGGGGGATCAAAGCCTCTTGGCAGTGTCTACCTGACACTCTCTTTACCCAGACCAAGACGATAATTTAAAGTGATACCACCTTCCTCTTTCATCCCATTCTCTTCCATCTCTTGCACTTCCTATGTCTTTCGGTTCTGATGTTCTCCTCATTATGTCCGCAAACGTCCTCTTTCTTGCTAGCCACAGTATAAGAACAGATGTGTGATTGCCTGCCTAGAGTCAGAGCCACAATGCCCCTGTTCCCATATCAACCAATAACGATATGTGACCAAATATGAAATGATCTGTGATTCTGACTCCTTTTCTCTTTCGATTAGTCTGGCTAAGGTAAGTTCTTTAGTTCACATTCTTTAGGTTATCAAAGCAATGCAAATACATGAGTCTGATCTATTATGCAGCTTAATCACTGACTATGGCTCATTTGCATAACAACAATATATCCTCACTATGGAGGACAAAAAAGAGGCTCTTTGAACATAAATAGACCTACAAAAAAGATCCTGGAGGCATTTGATTAGGCTGGATTCCTGTTATTCTGTAGCTTTTGAACTCTGTAACTTTTAAAAAATGAATATATCTTTCATGCATTGTAGAGAAGTGTTCAAAAAGTACACAATACTTTCAGAAGTATGTTCCGGTCAAACTCTGGCATTTACAAAGAGTCTTGGTATAAGTGAGCAAAAAGACACTTTTTGTAATGTCTATAATTAACGTATGTACTGTAACTAATTATCTTCATTTAGAGGCTCAGCAAAAAATTTAATTACGCTTCATTTGAGTATTTATGTTAAAATTTTTAAATATTAATATAATGCATTAACATTAATTTGTTTACATTTGGAATCATTTGACAGCTCTAATTAAGATAAATGTACCGCATAGTGCAAATGACCATTATAGGTTCTTGTTAGCAACTCTGTAATGACAATAAATAGGGTACAACTATCCTAAATGGTCCAGAGCTCGCCATGATTTGCAGAGCACTCAAAAATCACTGTCTTTCTTACTCTTTTAATGCTGCTGAAACCAAACAGCAAAGAACATTCTGTTCAAATATAGAAATACGGTACTCACCTTTGTTGATGCTGATGCTCCCTGGTCCAGAGAGAGGCTATGAGACAGAGGTAAACATGGAGAAATCAATACCATATACATGCTCTACAACCTCCTCAAACATCCACAAATAGACACAGAATCATACAGAGACACTGACACACTGCCATGTGTGAAAGTGATCTAGTTTCCGGTTCTAGATTTAGGAATTTGATCAGTTCTAGATGCTTTTCTCAGGTCTAAGGGGAAATTATGGTCCATCACGACTGCCAATGTTTTGATAAAATACAATCCCATTTAATAGTTTGAGTTTTTTTTTTAGAAATGTATTAATTATTATATTTAGGAAGAAGCATCGCAGGCATTACAATGATTAAAAACATTACATTGACAATAAAAACTTTTAAAAATTTCTGCTTTCAATGCTGTTCTTTTGAATGTTCTATTAAATCAAAGAATCCTGAAAGAAATAAATGTATTACAATTTCCACAAAAATATTAAGCAGTTTTAATATTAAGCAATATTAACAATTATATTAAGCAACAACTATTTTCAACACTGCCAATAATAAAAAAAAGCATATTAGAATGATTTCTGTAGAATTTAATGACTCTAAAAACTGGAGTAATGGCTGGTGAATAAATTAAAATATATTTTTTATGTTTTAAAATACATTAAAACAGAAAAGAGTTATTTAAATGAGCTTTTACTGTACTTTTTCAAATAAATGCAGCCTTGGTGAGGATACAAGACTTCTTTCAAAAAAATTCGATCCTAAAGTTTTGACCCTAAACATTAATCACAAATGAATGGCCAATTCTCATTCTCTATACAAAAACATTTGTATAATGATCACTAAACTGTATAACTGAACATTGAGACAGCTTTCCAACGTAGCTGTGCTTCACATCTCTCGTATTACTCCGCAACTGTTTTGCAGTCATATCAAGAACAGCTATTTATCAAATTGTCAATTTGGTCAGTAACAATGATAGGTACAAACAATTCCCTGTGCCAGTTCTGTCCTTGGCTTTGGCTTGAGCTTGTACCCCAGACCACCAGGAGCTTGATAATCAGCTTTTTTTTTTTTTTAAATGAAATGCCACCTTGCATTTTTCCCCTGGCATGACAGCAGAGCACCCGGCTCACCTCATCAGCTGACCTCCATTAAAGAGAAGGTCCAGGGAACTGGCACAAGACACACCTGAGCTGCTTTATGATCCCGTTAGTGTGCCGTGCACACACTCACAGGTTCATATTCTCCAAAAACAGGCTGTGAAAGACCAGCAGTGTCTGGAATAATCCCATGAACAGACTCCTTAATTTACAGTCCTCCAAGTGCGAGCGGCCCGGGGGTTTGGAAAGAAGCTGATGTTCAGAAAATTAAAAAATTAAAACTCAGCTATTGTATAATCTGCTCTTAAAACAGTAAATTAAACTAAGCCTGGAAGCCTCACCTCAGTCCTAATTAAATTACTGTGTCTCAAACGTACAGAACATTTTTAATTTATTAAACAAGAACATTAAGTCGCAGCACCAAGGCCTGACTTGGGCTGTATTTAAGTACAAATTAACAAATCAGCATACTATTTGTCTTAGGTGAAATATTAGTATTGCTTAATGAACAATAGAAGGTGCTAGACTTTTAGATACTTCTAGAAATGTATAATAAATGCTAAAAAATGCTGGGTTAAATACAACCCAGTGCTGGGTGAAATATGGACAAACCCAGGAATTGGGTTGTTTTGATCCAACCTTCTGGGTAGTAACCCAACCACTGGATCAAAACAACCCAATTCCTGGGTTTGTCCATATTTAACCCTGCATTTTTTAGAGTGTAGGCAAAAGTACTAATATTTTTGTGTTTTCATACTGCTTCCCTGCTGGATGTTGGAGACCAACAAAACTGTCAGTAAATGACATGGCAAGAGCTGGTTGATCTAGTTGGTGACCTTGGATATTATTATTTTTTTCCCACTGCACCATTAAAGGAATAGTTCACTCAAAAATGAAAATTTGCTGAAAATTATTTATTCATCTGTAGATTATCCAAGATGTAGAGGAGTTTGTTTCTTCATCGGAAAAGGTTTGGAGAAATTTAGCATTACATTGTTTGCTCACTAAAGAATCCTCTGCAGTGAATGGGTGCCGTCAGAATGAGAGACCAAACAGCTGATAAAATCACCACAATAATTCGCACGACTCATCTTGTGACATCTTGTGAAGTGAAAAGCTGCACATTTGTAAGAAGCATATCCATCATAAAGATATTTTTAAACTTCAAACCGTTACTTCTGGCCAAAAAATGAGTTGTCTATCCAAAATAGTCATCTAATTTGAATCAGGAGAGAAATCAAGCACTTTCTACAAGCAAAAACAGTTCTAAACAAATATGTTTGTGAATTTTGATGTGGGAGACCAACAAGTATGGACTTTTTCACTGGAAAAAGCATTATTACAGATTATGGTCTCTATTTTGGCCAGAAGATAAGTTTAAAGATAAAACGCCATAATGGTGCAGTTGTTTCTTGCAAACATGCAGCTTTCAATTCACAAGATGTTAATTGATGGACTGGAGTGGTGTGAATTATTGTGATGTTTTTATCAGCTGTTTGCACTCTCATTGTGACGGCACCCATTCACTGCAGTGGATCCTTAGGTGAGCAAGTGACATAATGCTAAAATCCATTATCTCTCTCACTTTCCTTGTTTCCTCACATTCCCATCACTCACCCCGTGACACTGCCGCTGGCCGAGCTGTCTGTAATCTGTGAGCTTGTGATCCACTTTGTCTCGCCCACTACGGTGCGGGCATGCGGCAGTCGCCCGACATCCTTCACCGTCATCATCAGGTGGTGTGAAGACTTCAGCACTCGTACAGCCTCATCGTGTGGGATGCTGAGGAAACTCCGGCCATTAACCTCCAGGATCTGATCGCCGACCTGTGGAGATGATGGAGCAGAGAGAGGAGAAGGTGGGTGGGCTGGTGCTGGCAGTGCAGGGCAGGAGGTAAAGGGAGGTTGTGACGAGGCCGGAGACAGGGCAGTCTGGACATCCAGAGGTCGAACATGGTAGAGTGGTGTGATCAGGTTAAATTTGTGGAAGAGCAGAGAAGGTTTTGATGAGATAAACAGAAAGTCAAAATTATGATGATTAATTGAAAAGAACACACTCATAGACAAACACATTTTAAATATTCATGCCCTCCTTATAAACATAATTAAAAAAGAGCACAAATAAAATACACTATGAAAAACTTGCACAAAATATGCCGCCTCCAAAATAATAGCTGATTCTGAACTGCACTTATAGCCTAAATTTCCAAATGTTTTTTTAAAATTCCATTTTGTTAATTAAAACTATTAAAATCATAGACTGAAATAAAGCTAAAATACTATTTGATAGAATATTATTTTAGATTAAATAATTTATACATTTATTTTCTATTCAATATAATTTTAATAGAATACTATAAAAACGTTAGATGAAAAAATAACAAAACACAACTAAATTACTGAAATTTATACCAAGATTAAAAAGAAAACTAAATATATATATATATATATATATATATATATATATATATATATATATATATATATATATATATATATATATATATATATATATATATATATATATATATATATATATAAAAACTAATTCAAAATATTAATGAATACTATAATAGTATACAAATTATACTAAAATATAGTTTTTTTCCCCAAGGACCCCAAACATCATGATCCTTGCAAGGGCCCCTTCCTAAAATATAGAGTAGCTAAATATTTTCATGTCAAACAAACAAACAAACAAACAAACAAACAAACAATATGAAAAAGGAAATATTTGGCTTCAAAAAAAAAAAAATCTGATTAATAAAAGGACAGAACGATTACAAAATATCAGCCAAAAAAAAAAAAAAAAACTCATGATATCATATCTCATGGTATACTGTAGAGAGCAGAATGAAAAAATAAATGGTAACAATGACATTTACTTAATATCTTAACATATTAACATTATAATATACTGTACTATTCTTAAATAAACACATTGTAATATTTAAATCTTTTTTTCTCTCAAATTACATTCAATTGAAATACATCTACTAACCTACAAACTGTATAAAAAAACTGGATAAAAAAAGAAAAAGATAATTTTGCCTCCTTATTTCAGTCCACCACATGCCACTGAAAAAGATTCAATTTAGATGGCAAGGTATGTAATCCTGCTTTTACTGTAAATGTAATACGTCTTAAATCAATCGCTTCATTTCTCAGTATTGGATGAGAAACCGAAGAGATGGCAAAAGAGAGACATGCTGTAGCTTTAGTGCTACAAACATGGATGGTTCTGACAGTCTCCTCATCTCATCCATTCATCCTCCCACTCATTGATCTGCTCTTTTTCTTTTTCCCATGCTCCTTCTGCTTGTCACTCATTTATCTCACTCATTGTTTCTTCTTTTGTCAGTCCGCCTCTGAGTAAAATATTTCTATTTCGAAGCTCTTACTCTGGGATTAACTCGTCACAACAGCACACTGGCTCCATTCCTCTTTATCTTGCTCTCGTTCGGTTTTCATCACTATCTCTCAGTTTCATCCCAGCTCTCTTTATGGATCAATACTGGCCTGCCCCTCTGCCCGCCCAAAGACGCTTGAGGGTAATTAAAGAGGCTTTGCAGTAATCACGATATTAATAAATTATGGTGTTGATCAATTTGGACGCAATACAGCTTTGTTTTCCCAAAGAACACAAGAGAGGTATTTGAAATCGATGTGGCAGATACGAGCTCTTGCTTTCCCTAGCGAAACAGCCGATCATTAGCTCAGGTTTATCTCCCGGCATTTCTTTTCAGTGTATCACTCCAGATTGTTCAAATGCTCTGAGATACCAGATACGGTTATTACAGGAAACACATCAAACCACTGGAGGAATGTGAGAGAGAAAAACTCTCTTGAAAAGATTTTAAAGGAATAGATCACCAAAAAATAAAGTCGTTCTAAACCTCTATGACTTCAAAACGGTAAAAAAGAGAAATTCTCAAAAATGTCCAAAATGTCCAAAAAAGTGCTATAAATGGCTATGAAACTTTTTTTCTGTAAAAGTCAAAAAGATAAATCCTCAAAAATGTCCACGCTACAAAACAAAAAAACAAAACACAGTGCTATAAAATGGTAAAAAAATTGCGTCATAAAAGCAGTCCACATGAATTGCACATATTTAAACTTGACTTTAGAAGACCTGAAATATAGTGCACAAGTACTATGAACCATTGCTGCTAATTAAACCTAAACTTAAATGTATTAAAAACTGTAGCCAGTAATTGAAATAAAGCTGAAATTAAATTAATATTAAAATATAAATATCAGGGGAAAAAAAAGAAATGCTGGCTGGCCAACTAACTCAAATAAATAAGTTGAAGTTGAAGTACTAAAACTACTAAAGCCCTAAAAAAAAAAAAAACTCAAATAAAAATAAAATAAAAGCTATTAAAAATACAAAATAGCTAATAAAAAATATATATAAATATATAGCTATATATGTTTTTAAAAACTAATAAAACTTGCAAAAGCACATAAAAAGCAACCTAAACCTCAAACAAAAATTAAAATGAAAAATATACTAAAATAACAACTAAAATTATTGCAAGATCAAGAACTGTAATCTGTATATATAAAGTGCCTTGCGAAAGTATTCATACCCCTTCATTTTTTTCACGTTTTGTTGCTGCCTTATGTTAAATTACTTTCCCCCCCACATCAACCTACACTCCATACACCATGATTGTAAAGCAAAAAAAAAAAAGGTTTTTAACATCTTTGCAAATTTATTAGAAATAAAAAACAAAAATGATTCCATTGGATAAGTATTCATACCCTTATCTGGGACAGTTGCAATTTAGCTCAGGAGCATTCATATTGCTTGTATATGTTACTACACTTCAAGTGAAATTAACCAGTGGCAAATTCAATTGAATGGGTATGATCTGGAAAGGCACACACGTCTAAAAGGTGTAACAGCTAATAATGCATATCAGAGCAAAAACCAAGCCCTGAAGTCCAAATAACTGCCTGTAGAGCTCAGAAATAGGTTTGCATCAAGCCACAGATCTGAAGAAAAGTTCTGAAAAAAATTCTGCTTCATTGAAGTTTCACAGAAGCATGCAGTCTCTGTTACCCTTAAATGGAAGAAGTTTGAAACAACCAGGACTCTTCCTAGAGCTGGACTCCTGACCAAACTGAGCAACTGTTGGAGAAGGGCTTTGGTTAGACTGGTGACCAAGAACATGATGGTCACTCTAGTTGACCTCTACGATCATATATGCAGATGAGAGAAACCTACAGAAGGACAAACATCACTACAACACTCTACCGATCTGGGCTTTATGGTGGTGTGGCCAAACTCAATCCACTCTTCAGTTAAGACACATGAAAACACACTTGGAATTTACAAAAAAGCAACTAAAGGACCCTCAGACTCTGAGGAACAAGATTCTCTGGTCTGATGAACCTCAATTCTAAGCACCAGGTTTGAAGGAAACCAGCTCTGCTCATCACCTGCAGAGTACCACACCAAAAGTAAAGTGTGCTGGTAGCAGCGTCATGCTGTGGGACTGAGTGGAAGAAAAGCTCAATGCACCAAAACATTGAGATAGCCTTAATGAAAACCCAGTCCAGAGCATTCAGAACCTCAGACTGCGCAGAAGGTTCACCTTCCAAGCACAGCAAGAGTGGCTTATAGACAACTCTGTGAATGTCCTTGAATGGCGCGGACACAGCCTGGGCTTGAACCCAATCAAATATTTCTGGAGAAACCTGAAAATGTGCGTCTGCCCCCATCCAACCTGACAAATGAGAGGTGAAGAGGGGAGGAGAAGAATGGCAGATAATTGCCAAATGATGATGTGCGAAGCTTGTCGCATCAAACAAAAAAAGACTTGAGACTGTAAAGGTGCTTCAGCTAAATATTTAGTTCAGGGTATGAATACTTATGCAATGTACTTATTTCAGTTTTAAAAAAAACTTTGCCAGTATGGTGTATGGAGTGCAGATTGATGTGGGGAAAAAAAAAAAAAGATGAGGCAGCAACATAAAATGAGAGAAAAAAAAAAATGAAGGGGTATGAATACTTTTGCAAGGCACTGTATGTATGTAAAGCCCCCTGCCATCATTTAATCTCCTATGAACTCCACTACATCATCTGTCCTGACCTCTCATGACTTGGAATCATGCGGGGAGTATAATCATGACAGGATGAAGATGAATAATCCTCATGTTAACATTGCAGTTCTGCCTCTATCTCTCTTCTTTTCTTTCACATCACTCCATCATTTTTTCCCTTTAACTGCATTTTGCTCTCCCTGTCAGTGAAGGAACGACAGCATTTTTTAGCTGCAAACCAATTCGTTTTCATCCGAGCAACGTTGATTTTTAACAACATGAGAGACAACTTAATGCAAATGAGCACCACCAATGGGAGTACAGACAGTCGACAAAAAAGTTGAGCGATCGACAAGAAGCCAACAGCAAAGACTGGGAGGCCTCCAGAGATTTCATTGCTGTCAGTGCAAAGGCCCTTGAGAGTGAATGAGGAAAATGCTTGGCATTTGGAAGAACGCCTGCCCTGACCACAGCATCCCTGACATTTCTCTCTTTCCTGATGGAGGAGGAAGAAAATGATGGAAGAGAAGACGGATGAAAAATCGGCTTGGCTGCTTGTTTTTCCCAAATGGCTCCAGTATCCGGACAGCAATCAGAAACAGTGGCTAATGCACACAGCAATCGTGCATTTGTTACAAATCCAGGTCTGTGAGAGGAATAACATCTGCTCTACTGTTACGTCAAACGTCAGAGCATAGTGCATCACTCATTCTTCATTTAGCAAAGTAGTTTAGAGGTTGCAGCTGTAAGCCAAATACAAGACTATAAATTTCTATCTTTACACACTCACTTTGTCACCTGCAAGGCTGCTGTTGTGCATTTAAGTTTGTTATTTTAATACTAGTTTCAAACGAACTTTAAATTGCTTTAGATAGACGTGGAGAAAGCTATCTGATAGCAGTCCCATTCATCTCAATGGCAGTTGTTTTGTTTTTCGTGCTTCATGGGAACCCTGAAACATTTTTTGAGCCATTTACTTGAGTCATAAATCCCATTCACTTCAATCTGTAAAAACTGTTACAAAATACATAGTTAACGGCTATAAAATACTGCATACACTGTTAAAATAGTATATGCTGTTATGAGCATTCCAACAAACTCGGTCAAAAAAAAATTGAAAATAGAAAAAAGGCAGTAAAATAAATATATTTTGATATTTTGAACACTATGTTATTTATATTTTTTATATACAGTGCCCTCTAAAAGTATTGGAAAAGTAAAGACAAAATTGCTCTGTTGGCTGTGGAGTCAAGACATTTACAAATATGATGAAAAGATGAATATGAGACAAAACTACAAAATGTCACATTTTATTATTGGGTGATTCAACACATATATGTTTTACCAGCTAAGAAGTTCAGCACTTTTAGAGTTTCATCCCTCTATCTGATGTGAGCATAAGTATTGGAACTGTTGCCACACAGGTCTTTCTAAGTGATCAGCTGTGTCCTGTTGCATTAATTCTTCAGATATTAAAAGCAGGGAATGTGTCGTATCAGTTATATCCATTACTTCTGCATTCTGAATCTTGCATTCGATGACGACACACACAAACCAGGATGAAGATGAGGGAGCTGACTTTGAGAGAAAAGCAAGCAATTTGGATGCTAAAAGAAAAGAGGAAGTCAATTAGAGCTGTAGCAAAAACAAAGTGCATGGAGAAATCAAGAGTTTGGAAACCACCAGCAACGACCTGATCGGCTGAGAAAACAACAGTAGTTGATGACAGACAAATCATAAAAGCTGTGAAAATGAACCCTAAAAGACGTGTCTGTAAAATCACCAACAGCTTCCAGAAAGCTGGGGTGATGCTCTGACAATCTACTGTCCTCAGGAGACTTTGACACAGAATTACAGATGCTACACGGCAAGATACAAATCTCTACCCGGCTCCAAAAATAGAAAGGCAAGATTAGACTTTGCAAAAAAGCACAAAGGTGAGCCAGAAGAGTTTTGGAACTATGTTTATGGACCGATGAGACAAAGATTAACCTTTATTGAAGTGATGGGAAAGCAAAAATGTGGAGAAAAAAAGGGAACTGCAATGATCCCAAGCATACAGCCTCATCTGTAAAGCACGGTGGAGGTGGTGTCATGGCATGAACATGCATGGCTGCCTCTGGAACAAGCCCTCTCAACTTTACTGATGACTTAATGTATGACGACAGTAGCAGAATGAATTTTGAAGAGTACAAAACCATCTTGCCTACCAATATTCAAGAAAATGCCACCAGATTCATTGGGAAGTGCTTCATATTGCATCAGGACAATGACCCAAAACACCCTGCCAGTTCACTCAAGGAATTTATAAGGGCAAAGAAAATGGAAAGTCTTAGATTGCCCAAGTCAATCTCCAGATTTAAATCCGACTGAACATGAATTTCACCAGCTGAAGAGGAGAGTAAAGGCAGAAACTCCACAAACAAGCAACAGTTGGAATTGGCTGCATTAAAGGCTGGGAAAGTATTTCAAAGGATGAGTCCAAGAGTCTGGTGATGTCTATGGGTCACAGACTCACTGCTGTGATTGTGCGCAAGGGATCTGCAACTAAATAATAGCTTTTAATCTTTTATATCTGCCTTATGTTCAACTGTCCCAGTACTTATGCTCACATCAATGAGTGGGATGAACTCTAAAAGTGCTGTTCTTTTTATTTGGTAAAACATGTATGTGTTGAAATGGCTAATAATAAAATGTGACATTCTGTAGTTTTGTCTCATATTCATCTTTTATATTTCATATTTGCAAATGTCTTGACTCCACAGCCAACAGAACAATTTTGTCTTCACTGTTCCAGTACTTTTTGAGGGCACTGTATTTATTATATCATTTTCATATAGACAACTGTTCTTTATGCAATTTTTCTTGGCAAGTTTCAGTGAATTTACTTGATGGTTAAAAAAATGCAATTGATTGTGTAGGGAATGTTGGATTGTAAGAAACAGATTACTTTTGTATATAAATAAATATACAAAAATAAAAATAAATAAATAAATGTAAACTGAATGGCAGTAAAATTAAGATATTTTGATATTTTCAACAACAATCATCAAATTCACCTTTGAAACACACTATATTATTTATATAATCTCTCTTTATATTATATTCTTTATATTCCAAGCTTTGGCAATAATGTATTTTTTACAGTCACACCATTAAAACAATTTTGATATATATAGCCTACACATATACATACATATACATACATACATATATATATATATATATATATATATATATATATATATATATATATATATATATATATATATATATATATATATATATATATATATATATATATATATATATATATATATATATATATATATATATATATATATATATATATATATACACACACACACACACACACACACACAGTTCGGTACGTTTTCAAATGATAGTAATATGTTCACTTTAAAATACTAATACATACCTTTACTAACGTGTAAGAGTTTTCTCTATAGTTTTTTCAACCACAGTTGACATTTAGTTTCTTTTATTAGTTTTCCTTTATTATTTTGCACAAGGTTATATATAATTTCTTTTGTCTTATCTTCTTGTAGTATTCAGTGATAAGTATGTTCACTTGGATAAGAGATTTGACCTTTTTGTCTTCCAGTCCGTCGTCATCATTCTTTTATATTGGTTTCAATCATTGTTTCTGTCCTTCTTACTCTCCAGCTTTCTTTCTGCCATTCTCTAATGAACGGTCATGCTCTGAATACAGACAAAGTGGTGCTTACCCCATCCCTTCATTCATTCATCATTGTACTTAATGGCTGTTTAAGACTTATGACTACACCAAGAGTACTTAAAGTTTGAGTAATACTAACTCGCAGTGACAGGAGCAGCTATACAGACAGACCCACCCAGAGTCCAGACACTTCTTCCGTGAAACTACCGTATTTGTCAATCACACAGAGGCGTGATCATTTCAAAATGGATTACAAATGTGCAGAAGTAGTCACGTTCACAGTCTAAAAGGCTTTTATTAGTCCAGAGGGATTTTTCTTACATGATGAACAGCCTCCTCTTCTGAAAGGTTGCCTATGGGTATCAGTCTGTGGATATGGCTATGTGCTTTCTGGTTAAGGTAGAAAAAGATCAAAAGAGCTGAAAACTTGCAACTGAAAATGTCCCCAAATATCACAGTGAAAGTGTACGACTCCCCTGAGCAAAAGTTTCCACGGCAAATGACTTTCTTCTCAACTCCTCAAGGACCAAAGTGAATTGGCTTTATGTGACACAGGGTGGACAGCTGAATAGAGAGGGAACCGGCACTCAATATGACTGATAACAATCATGACAGCTTCAAAAAGTATGAGCTATAGAATATAATTAAGGTGAAAAGCACGTTGGGCAAAGGTGAAGGGACATCTGACTGCAGATCTTAGACGTTCAAGCAATTCCGTGTGTCATTTTCAAGTACAAGAAAGCACTACTTTATAAGAGTCTCTGAGGTATTGTGATTATTTTCAAAGAATCTGGCAAGGCAATCTTATATGATTTTCACTTAAAGATCAGCTTCCAGCATTTTTAGCATTTACTATAAAGAAAATGTTCAGATCTTGGCAGGTATCATTGAATTTGCATGACAAAAAAAAAAAAAAAAAAAAAAAAAAAAAAAATTATCTAATTTATCTAATAGATTCTAATAGACTGCTTTTGATAAAATGTACTGTTTAAAAATGCAACTTATCAGGAAGGGAATAGTGGATTTATTATTTTAAAAATAAAATAAAATATAAAATACAAAATAAAAAATAAAATAAAATTTAATCAGAGAATGATGCATTTCTTTTGAAAATAAACTAAAATAAACTAACAAAATAAAAAAGGCAAAGAGAGAAATAGGCAGAGAATGAAAGAGTTTTACAGGTCCAATTTACTGAATGAAAAAGACTTCAAAGTAACTGTGTGTGAACCTTAGGCCTCAGGTTGACAATATCAGCTAATGGAGTAGCTGAGTTTCACTAAAAACTCAGTTAATGAATGAAGCCCTAAAAAGCCTTTATACTTTTATGGGTTTTAGTCATTTGACCGTTACAAACTACTGTCTACAGAAAGTGTCTTACCATCCTGCAGCCAAGAAGTGCCTTAATTGTATTGCTCATTATCCATTTAGTACAGTTATAGAAGAGCAGCCCAAAGTGAGACCGCTATAAAGCAAGCACAGACAGTAAGACATATGCATACAAATAAATGAATAACACTGCAGAAAAGCACTTCCAAGACAGTGGGAAGACAAAAACAGAAACAGAGGCTGAGGCTTGAACGAATGCACACTGATTAACTCCA
Source organism: Acrossocheilus fasciatus (assembly GCA_036784905.1). NCBI lineage: Eukaryota > Metazoa > Chordata > Actinopteri > Cypriniformes > Cyprinidae > Acrossocheilus > Acrossocheilus fasciatus. Next base: position 9,254,049 of record CM071958.1, read on the forward strand.
GCTCTTCAGGGGTCAGTAGGGGTTTTGTGCTCTGTATCACTGAAGCTGAGAGACTGCTCAGTGTGCAAGCACCTTATTCCATCCAATTAAAACTCTACGAGCTGCATCCGCCTCGAAGACCTCTAACATTTTACACCTCCGTTCAACCTCCAAAACCCCAGGGTTGGAGATTTAAGATAAAGGCAGGGAGTGAGATAAGACAACAGATATTGTTTGCAAACAAGTGCTGGTGTTGCCTGTGGAATAAAGTGCTACTGCGGTCATAATCATTTCAGAGATAGGACTAAATTCATCCATCACAACTGCCCTGAGTGTGACAAGCACATTTCTCTATGGCGGTGTGGAATAAAGAAAGATATTCCGAAGAAAGTTGGAGCCCAAACAACATTGGACCCCACTGACTTATATTGTTCAGTACAGACAAAAATCAGTTTTCAAACTCATTTTTTACAAAGTCTTATTTTGTGTTCCACAGAAGAAAGAAACGAATGCAGGTTTGGACATTTTTCAGTACCTCTTTTCAAAATGTAACAAGCTACTTCTTCCAATAAGAATGAGTATCTCAAAATACATGGCTGTTGTTAATGTACTGTGAACACAGCTTTACAGTCAAGTGAACTGAAGCAATAATCAAACATACTCTCCTATTCTCATACATAACGGTGTATGATTCACTTCAGTGAATCATTTTATTTGGACATGCAAATTATTCATTTTATGCCTTTATATTGCAAAATATTATGTTAAATGGTGCTGTGCATTACTATGGTTTGTAAAACATAGGGTCTCTCTACTTTAAAGGGATAGTTCACCCAAAAATAAAAATTGTCATTATTTACTCACCCTTCACTTGTTCCAAACCTGTATGAGTTTCTTTCTTCTGTTGAATGCAAAAGAAGATATTTTGAAGAATGTTGCTAACCAAACAGCTGATGGTAGTCACTGACTGACTACAGTATTTTTTCCCATACTATGAAAGTCAATGGCTACCGTCAGCTGTTTGGTTACCAATATTCTTCAAAATATCTTATTTTGTGTTCAACGGCTGAAGGAAATTCATACAGGTTTGCAACAATTTGAAGGTAAGTAAATGATGACAGAATTTTCTTTTTTTGAATTATCCCTGGCAAATTATGGAACAAATCAAATTGGGAGTCTTTGGGAAGAATCAAATCTGGAATATAAACACTAATTGCTCTATTTATAATAATACATTTTATCATCTGATATTTATAATGATATTCAATATATCTATGTGTGTGTGTGTGTGTGTGTGTGTGTGTGTGTGTGTGTGTGTGTGTGTGTGTGCGCAATGTAGTTTTGTTGGTGTAGCTAACTAGATTTCCCCCCAAAAAATGAGCTTGACTGTAGTTAAAGGTATAGTTCACCCAAAAATGAAAATTCTGTCATTAATTACTCACCCTCGTGTTGTTCCAAACTCTTAAGACCTTTGTTAATCTTCGGAACACAAATTAAGACATTTTTGATTAAATCCGAGAGCTTTCTGACCCTGCATAGACAGCAATGTAACTAAAAAGGTAAAAGATTGACTGTTGAATAAAGTCATTATTTTTGTTTTCATTGCACACAAAAAGTATTTTTGTAGCTTTATAAAATGATGGTTGAATCACAGATGTCACATGGACTATTTTAACAATGTCCTTAATATGGCCTTGAATGTTGCATTGCTGACTATGTGGTTCGAAATCTCTCGGATTTCATCGAAATGATCTAAATTTGTGTTTTGAAGATGAACGAAGGTCTTACAGGTTTGTAACAACACGAGGGTGAATAATTAATGACAGAATTTTCATTTTTGGGTGAACTATCCCTTTAAACCCTGCATAACAAAGAATTTTAACATCAAAATCTGTATCTGCTATCAAACGCCACATACTGGCAGTCACTTTGCGATTGCTGATTTGAAAGTCTCCAAGTTAGAAATTCTGGCTTTCTCAATTGAATGAAACACAGCATTAATATTTATGAAGTCCGGTAATTCCAAGATGGATCACTTCTGCTTAGAACAAAAAGGGATTTGTTGCCAATACCAATTTATGCCTCTTTTCACACAGGTTAGTATATATGGGGCTGCACATATTGAAGGCAACCTCTCTACAGACCCCTTGGCCTTACATCCATCTCAAGGGACCTGTTAGGAAATAGATGTTTCATCCAGTTGGGTTCATTGATCCGTGCATTTGTGTTTTTCTGCTTGTGTGTGTCTATATTGGGGTGTGGGGTCAGGGGTTCATCTGCTGCTAACACTATAATAACACAATCACTCTGAGTGCCGGCCTTTTTGGATGAAAGCTATTTTTCGCTCTGGAGTGGTGGCTCACAATCATGGAGGCTTACCTGCTCATTTTACAAAGACAGTTCATAGCGACCACGACAGTCAAGCTACAAAAGGACAAAAATTTACTATTAAAGTAGAATACATTGCACACACATTGCTATAATTTTTCATGTTGATATATTAGCTGTCTAGAGATACTTTCAAAGAAAGAAATAAAGGTTTTTTTTTTTTTGGTGAACTACACCTTTAAAGTACTGTTCAAAAGATTGGGGACAGTTTTTAATGTTTCTAAAAGAAGTCTCAAAAAGTAAAACTGTGAAATATTACAAATTAAAGTAACTGTTTACTATTTTAATATATTTTAAAATGCAATTTATTCCTAAGCTGAATTTACGCCCTTATACCGGTCTTCAGCATCACATGATATTTCAGAAATCATGCTAAAATTATGATTTGGTGCTCAATAAACATTTCTTTTTTTATTTGTTGAAAACAGTTTTGTAGCTAGTAGGCATGGGACGATTACCGGTTTCAATATATACCGCGGTTTGGAAAATTAAAGTGAAAGTGATGTGACATACAGCCAAGTATGTTGACCCATACTCGGATTTAACCCATCCAAAGTGCACACACACAGCAGTGAACAAACACACACCGTGAACACACACCCGGAGCAGTGGGCAGCCATTTATGCTGTGGTGCCCAGGGAGCAGTTGGGGGTTCGGTGCCTTGCTCAAGGTCACCTCAGTCGTGGTATTAGCCCCTTTCGCACCGCTTTAGTTCCAGAACTAAAAGTACAGTACTAAAGTACTGGGACGATTTTGCGCAAACTATTTTCCAGTACCATTTAAAGGGTTGCATTCGCACCGACAGTGGGTACTAAGAAGTGACGTAAGCCGGTCGACAGCGACGTCATTTGAACGCGGCGTTCAACAACGAAAACAAAGAAGAACAACGTTAACAACAGGAGGATGGAGGACGCTGTGATTGGAGCTGTGTTTTTGTTGTGTCTTGCAGGGTTCAAATAATGGACATGGAATGTCGACGAAACTTAAACCTCAAGCGATTGAAAGATCAGAAAGGAGTTCAAAATGTTCAAAAGTGCACTTCATCGTCCGTACATCTATCACTGTTCTCCATTCTTGCAAAATATAAGTTGACGTTTACACAGTATGTGCTTACACGGCGTTTTAAATCATGGCGAGTGAGGGCGTTTTTATATGCGTTTAGCCAATCAGCATACACTTACGTCACGATAGTTCCTATGGAACTGTTTTAGACCGTTACTCTGAAGTAGGAGCTAATTTAGTTCCTCCAAACAGAGTTCCGGGAACTAAAACAGTTCCTAGTTCCCGCGGTGCGAACACGCCAAAAAGTGGGTAGTTCCACAATTAGTTTGGGTACTATGAAAAGGTTCCTGCGGTGCGAAAGGGCCTATTGAGGGTGGACAACCCCACCTACAATCCCTGCCAGCCCGAACTCGCAACCTTTGGATTACGAGTTCGACTCTCTAACCATTAGGCCATGACTTCCCCAGATTCAAATTCACAGTTTCAAAACCACTAACATTTTCCGTTATACCATTCCAGCGGTATGCACAGTTTTTTACGTGTCGTCAAAGACGGAAAGTGCAGGACTCCCTCAGTTGTGAGCAGTGAAGAGCGTAACGAGTCACATGACCCCCTCCTCCTCCGGTTGGTGCGAGCAGTAGTCAGTGAGAGTCACCTGTGTATAGGATGACGGCCGAAAGAGGTGAATCCCTGGAACTTTTTCCCCCGTCAAAAAAGACGAAGTCTGCCGTATGGGAATTTTTGGGTAACGTAGACTAACGATGTTCCATACAGATGATGTTTTGGCATCGAAAGCTAAATAAATACTTCCAGGTCGTACACAAATGATATATCTGTGTCGTCTTCATTTCTCCCTCTTTCACCCTCGATCAAGACAGAGACCCATTCGCCGGTTGTTTCAGTGTTGAAATAAATACTATTTGGCTTGCTACCGAGGAAGATAACATGGCTAATTAACTAGCTAACGTCAACTTTCCTCCCTCACATTACTTCTGGTATCACGTCTATAATTTTAAGCCTCCTGCCATTGTTTACATCGGTTCAAAATCACGTCATTTAAAAAAAAAAAAAAAAAAAAAAAAAACTGCTGGCTCTCGGGTGTCTTTGCCACTGTTTGAGTGTTATACGGAGATAGACCTTTTTTTTTTTTTTTTACAGAAATTATATTTTGATTTATGTTTTTGATTGAGCTGTAGGTTTAGGTTAAGTGACTGCATTTTTTTTTTCATTAAGAAGGATTTTTCTTTTTTTTTCAGAAAAGAATTTATTTATGTTCTGATTACTGTTGAGCTGCAGGTTTAGGCTCACTTAAGTGACTGCATTTAATTTAATTCAATTATTTATTTTAATTATTTAGCCTGACATGTTTACTGTTCCAAAATGTTCTATATGTTTCTTAAAAGTAAAATACATGGTGTTCAGTGGAAAAACATTTTTTACCCAGACATTTAAAAATAACATTTTAGAGCTGTAATCGCAATACCGTGATACCGTGAACCTGTGATATTTTTATCTAAGGTTATCACACAGTCAGAATCTCATACCAGCCCATGCCTAGTAGCTAGTTTTGTGATCCATTTTTTCAGGATTATTTGATAAATAGAAAGCTCAAAAGGACAGCATTTATTTTAGAATGAAATATTTTGTAACATTATACAGTAAATGTCTTTTCTGCTACAACTGACCAAAATTTATCAGATAAATAAAAGTATAAAATTTCTTTCAAAATAAAATACTGACCTCAAACTTCTAAAGGTTAATGTAGAGTATAGAGTATATGTTATATTTCATACAGCATATATACCATGATAAATGCATGTGAATCTGGTTTCATGTTTGTGTATTCCCACAGCAGCAGTGAGGCATTGTAAACACAGCTTCCTGCCAAACCGCTGCCCAGAAATCCATCTCACATCTCTCTTCTGAACAGACATATGGCCTGAAGATAAAACATCCAGCACTCTCTCTAACTCTCTCTCTCCATGAGTGTATCTGGATCGCCCTCCTTTTAAACTGCCATCTCCTCTCAATCCCATCATGAATCTAAAGGCTGGCCACAAAGCGAACTGCCAGCTTGAAAAGAGCTTAAAACTTTCCCTGACACCACATAATAATGATATTCACCTCAAATTGTGGCAAAAAACGAACAATGGAATAAACGCAGGATGTCTGGGCATATTATTCAACAGAAGAATAGCTAGAGGAGAAAAAAAAAAAATCATAGCGCACTTCACAGTGGACTCCAATATTTCTTTCTCCTTCTTTCAAGCACAAACACACTTGAGGGAAGCGCTAAAATCAAAGCAGGCAGAGGTAAAACCAGCTGGACTCTTTGGACAGAATATACAAACATGTTTTATCAGTCAACAAATCAGCAGATTTGTGGGATGCCTGTCAGACAGTGGGCAAAGAACTGTGTATCTTGGAAGAGACTTTGCATGGACTTCTTTTGTTTTTACACCGAGATAATGATTATTAGATATTCTAACCCCTAACCTCACCCAACCAACACAAAAACCTTTTTGCATTTTCATGAAGACATTATGAAGTTTGTTTACTAAGCTATTTCCACACAGACCACATTGGCTGCTGCTCACAGTGTAAGCAAAACCTGATACAAAAGACTGAAAGGAAACAAAGAAAACCTTAAATATTTGGAAAGAGAAAATCAAAATTTACATGTCAAAGAGCCGTGGAACAATTAATGCATGAAATGAGAGAGAAAGACAGACTAAGGAGTGTGAAATACTCGCAACAGTGGGACAGTTAGAGGTCAGGGTAAGACAAAAAAGGAATAAAAATAGATAAAATGAAAGGATGTGGGTAAAACAGGCATAAATTGTACCTTGAGTCCTCCACACTCTGCTGCAGAGCCTCTGTCCACACCTGTGATGTAGATACCTAAAGAGTATTCAGACCCTCCACGGATCATGAGACCCAGAGAACGGCCGTCATCCAGAACCAAATTTACCTGCGAAGAGGAAGAGGTTGTCTGATTAAGAGCTAAATCAAATAAACAAGTTACACAATTGAAAATGCATTTAATATTGTCTCTGTTTTTAAAAATATAAACCCTTCAATAGTCCGGTGTGACTTTTATTTAGCAAGGAAGTGACACTAAAAGACATTTATGTTACAAAAGATTTCTATGCACTTTTTTTTTTAACATTTATTTTACATTCATCTTCAATGTCAAAACAAACATTTCAGCTCAAGGCCTTCTTCAGTGTGTTAAAAGGTTTCTATAAAAGATTTCTATAAAAATGTATAATGGAATCAACAAAATCCTTTTTTTAACATTGAAAATAATAAGAAATGTTTCTTTAGTACTCAATCAGCATATTAGAATGATTTCTTAAGGATCACGTGGCATCGAAGATTGTTAAAAATTCAGCTTTGTCATCACAGGAATAAATTAAATTCTAAAATACAATAAAATAGAAATCAGTTATCTTAAAATTGTAACAATTTATTAGTTTTTACTGCATTTTGGATCAAATAAATGCAGGCGAGCATAAGAGACTTATGAACTTTTTAACAGCAGTGCATCTTGTTTCATCATTTAAAATAGTGTTTGTGCTCAATTTATTTCACATAAATACACTTGGATTGACATTTTATCTAATGCATTAGCAATCAGACATTTTGAAAAGTGGCTTAAGCATCCAAATACTTCACACAGGCTGCTCTACACACACTGAAATGTAGCACTGACATAACAGCGACAAGGAAATTAAAATACTTCCCAACCACAATGTGTTCACCTCTCAAATATAGAGCAGCAATTACTGTGCCTTACAACTATAATTCTCGACTCTAACAACCTATGCGCCTTAGCGAACGACAGTTCTGCTGAACCAGCAGAAGGACTAATGTGACTCCCACGACCTCTTCAATGTGCAGCACACAAAAGCAACAATAGTGCTGTGATTAGAATGCATCATAGAATCCCCGCAGAGCCAATCAGACGGGGTCACCAGAGCACTCTGGGAGATCAATGCAGCAGTGCGCCGTCTCGACCAAACACCAGCACCCACCAAAAGCGTCTGTCGCCCACTAGCACGCTGCTTAAAGGTTAGTACTAGCCATCCCTGAAAGGTCAAGGTGGCGTAGGGCCGTACTCCGTTTCGTTTGTGTCAGTGTTCATAATGCCACACATTTATAAATGTCTCTCTCATGAACGGCTTCTTATATTTATTTTTTATTATTCTTTAGAAGCGTGCTAGAGGCTAAATAGACTTTAGCTTTCAAATGAGCTTTCCACGCAACTTTTGTTTCGGTACCCAGGAATTTGTCAGAATTACCCTCCAAATTGCTTCACCACGTTGTGAGACTGAACAAGAGGGTAGTAAATCAGGACGGACCGAGGGAGATTTCTGCTGCGCTGTGCAGTACTGATGAAGTCGGCGTGCTGCGCGAGTGCGCTCGCTTCCAACGGCCGCGGGGTCCGAGAAGGAGCGCGTGCTCTCCAATGGCCTTGGCAGATTTACACCTGGATGAACAGCTCATAAAACTCTCTCTATAATCACATTTAACAAATTCTGGCACACAGGTGAGAACAGAAGAAATTACGGAGGGGTGAGTAATAGTGCTAGGGCAAATTTGAGGAGCGGACAGAAAAAGTGTAGCACAGTTTCTATAAAAATAAGTTGTACAGGTTAATATTAATTGTTTTCAACATTGATACTAATAAAAATGTTTTCTGAGCACTCAAATCAATTAGAATGGCTCATGCGGCACAGAAGACTGGAGTAATGGCTGCTGATAATTCAGTTGTCATCAGAGGAATAAATTACATTTTAAAATATATTCAAATAGACCAATTCGGAGTAAAATCCATGGAAGAAGAGAAAAAAAAATATTGAATATGGACATACTATGGAAGAAAACTGCTAAACTGCTTACTCTACTTTTAAAGCATAAATTTGATTTAAACAATAGGTCCACATAATATTCACATATGCTGTTTATAGGGGACGGACGCATTGTATTAGTCCTACAGTTACAGCAAGACATTATTACAAGACATTATAGATCAGTCTGTGGCACTGTTCAGGTGTTATGAGAGCCCAGGTTGCTCTGATAGTGGCCTTCAGCTCTTCTGCATTGTTGGGTATGGCATATCGCATCTTGCTCTTCACAATACCCCATAGATTTTCTATGGGGTTAAGGTCAGGCGAGTTTGCTGGCCAATTAAGGACAGGGATACCATGGCCCTTAAACCAGATACTGGTTGCTGTAGCATTTGGACCAATCAGACACAATTTCTCATTTGATTTAACAAATGAAACTAGTTATTAGATTAACAAATAATCACAGACCCCTCACCCAATACACATTCTTAGGTGCCCCTATGTCTGCAGACGCCGCCAGAGCACCCCCGGTGCCATGGCAACCCATCAGATAACATTAGTTTTATTGCGCAAAGGAATGCAAAATGGTCAAGAAACACTCACTTCATATCCACTTTAGGAAAAGGACATTTATGCCATAAAATGGACTCTTCTCCAATTAATTCATAGGAAAACCTTTCTTTGAATGAGCACACATATCATTAAGTCATTGTGTATATTATTACTGTTTTTGTGTATTTTAATACTGTTTTATGCATGCTTATAATAGATCAATAGTTAATATCACTCTGACTGTAACATGTTTGGTCTCTATCAATTCGTCTTCGGATGATCTAACTGAGAGTGAATATTACATGTTGATACCTATGCAACATATCAGTGTCCTAAGAATCTTTAATAGTTTGTATAATAACTTTCAATCCAACCCCTTTTGGAAATTACCATGCTCTCAGACAAAGGGCCATAAAACCCCCAGTATTTCCAAAACTCCCGCTTGGAAATTCAGCCTTTCTCATTGGTCAAGCCCATCCTGAAAGGCGTGACTCTTCGCAGACTTTAAAGAGCCCACGCGCTCTCTCTCGCTCTCTTCTACCAAAAAGTGCCCTGGAGATCACCTGGGAAACCTCGCGGCTCCCCTTCCGGGGGAGCCCGATCTTCTGGCAATTTTAAGTTCGGTAACTTTGGGAACTCACTTCGGACTAATCATGGCTGGAAGGACGAAGCTTTTACTCCAAAAGGAATCCCCCCCGGGAATCTACGCATTATACATGCACCAGGATACTTTACTCAGCACCCACAAAAACCATGCAAGTAACCGCTTGTTAACTATCTAGATGCGCTTCTAGGCTTCGACCCCTTTTAATTAAGGTGATATGATTTTCTAATGGCTCAAACCCAGGTTTTAGTTAGTTAAAATCCTGCCATGGTTCTCTTGCGCGCGAGCGCTCTCTCTCTCGCTCGCTCTCTCTCTCTCTCTCTCTCTCTCTCTCTCTCTCTCTCTCTCTATGCCTTCCTTGCCTTGGCATCCATGTTTAATGTGTGTATGTCTGTGTCTAGTTCTATGTTTCATGTTCCCCTGTAGTGTAGTTTAATAAACATCCATATGTATTCACGCTTGGTTGTCTGTGTCTGCTGCTCTCAGAACTAAGTCACTTTAACGTCCGATCTTGCAACAATGCTCGGAGCACTGCTTCGTTAAGAAAATTATTTGTCGTGGCCAGAGGAATAATTTTTCTCAAAGTCAATAGAAGGGTCCGTACTGCGGACGAACTAATCATTCTATTGTACTATTAATACTATAGCTAATTCCTGAAGATGGATATATAATTGATAACCCGTTATGATTTATTATGTTCATCTCATAAAGCAAATATGCTACAGATGGTGGAGAAATTTAGAGCAATGTTTTAAACCTAGTTCTGTGAGCAGACTCAGTAACAATTGTGTGTTTCTTATGTGTGTTTATTCAAACCAAGACTACTATCCAACTGCGTCTTTTTGTGAATGAATGTAGGCTACACGCCCACTTTCCGTGCCTTAAGTTTTTTGTTGAGTTTCTCGCTGAGAAACCAGCCACTGTTAATGGCTTAAGTTAACTGTAGTTTATAAATCTGACCCTATAAAACGAAGAAACCTTTTATAGTGTGTCTTAATGCTATTTTAACCGCCCTAAATCGAGCGAAGAAACCCTCTTTTAGCGCGAAGAAGATGGCTTAAGTTAACTGTTTATAAATTTGACCCTATAAAACGAAGAAACCTTTTATAGTGTGTCTTAATGCTATTTTAACCGCCCTAAATCGAGCGAAGAAACCCTCTTTTAGCGCGAAGAAGATAGCGAGCGATGTTCCTCGCTTATCTTAAAATTAAGGCCTTATATTATATGTAGCTAGATTGATGCCATTGGTGTTCCGATGCCATACAACTAGACTATTACTCCCGCGGGTTTAACCATTAGCGTAGCTAACTAATGCGTGCCCCCTCGCCCGATCACGGAGCAACATTAATCTTACTGCAGGTCAGTGTCGGATTAATGATAACCGGGAGTCTTAAAATCTTGATCAAGTAATTGTTGCAACAACTGCATAAGTCCCATATATCTGGCGAAGAAATCCCAGATCGGCAGCACGTATAAATATATATAAATATATTTTCTATTAAAGTTATGATCTTGGGCGAAGAATCCCCATTTTCAGTTTTGAACAGCATAAGTCCCATATATCTGGCGAAGAAATCCCAGATCGGCAGCACGTATAAATATATATAAATATTTTTTCTATTAAAGTTATGATCTTGGGCGAAGAATCCCCATTTTCAGTTTTGAACAGCATAAGTCCCGTATATCTGGCGAAGAAATCCCAGATCGGCAGCGCGTATAAATATATATAAATATATATATATATTTTTTTTCTTTATATTAAAGTTATGATCTTGGGCGAAGAATCCCCATTTTCAGTTTTGAACAGCATAAGTCCCATATCCAACTAGTAAATGTCAGATCGGCAGTGCATAGAATTTTAGATGAAATCTATTTGATATTGGGTAAAGAAAATCCCCACTTTCGGGTTTCGTTGTAAACCGCGTAAGTCTCTCCTGAACAGATAAATCTCTTCAGGACAGCGGCTTAAATTTTAGCTGTGTGATAAAAAAAAAAAATCTCACTACAGCATTTCATCTGCTTATTGTCGCGTGTCATTGCATTCATATTAATCCACTGATGTGATGCAATTGGTCGATTTAATGGTGTAATGTTTTGCCATTGTCTGTGAAGTGAACGCGCTGTGTAAGTTATGAATGAAGTGTGAACGACAGCTCGACTGGATGAGCGCGAGATTCCCATGCATGTTTACCTCTGGCTCACGTGCTTCGCGCACACACCGGTTGTTAAGCGTGCATCGGTTTCTTAGCAACGCCTGACCCCGAAAGGCGATAGCGAGCCCTTTCCGGTTCAAACTAAAGACAGCGCATACGTCACAGACTAATGTAAACAGACCATTGCATGTAGCCAAAGCTACCGCGCTAACGGCCCTACATGGATAGGAGCTAAAGCCCTTACCTCAGCTGTTAGCTGTTAGCATCCGACTGACACTTAGAGACAGCGTGTGTAAAGTGTAACAGAACTCCTACCTCTACAGTTTCTTTCTGTTCCACCTTCTGCTGAGCTATCAATTACTTTGGTCTCCCCCACATGCTTTGGTTGATTTGTGTATTTTATTTTACCGTGTTATTTGCAGCAATTATTTATTTATTTTATTTGGGCTTGTTTTATTTCATCTACTCCAGTCTGTAGTTAAGTCTAGCTACACCTATTGAGCAAAATTTAATTTACTTAGATTTTAAATCTATTTAAAACAATTTTCCATTTATTTTCCTACGCAATTAGGACATTTTAACTTTGTTTCAATTTTCAATTTTATTTTGTTACCCTTTTCCTCTCCTTCCTCTATAGGCATAGGTAATGCTAGCCACAAGCTGCTTCATCCTAGACGCTTAATCTTTCTGTTGTCCCCTCTCAATGTTCCCTGTCAGGTAGCATGCCCCCTGGTGCTCGGCAGTAAGCTGACGAGTCATCCATGGGGAATTCTCGGGGGCTGGACTCGTCTGCCTGACCTACCCGACATGTACTGGAAAGGGGGCGCCTCGGATACCTCTGGCCCTGTACTCCGAGTGGCAACACGCAGCACGACATCAGCAATAGGGACCTCAAGTGTTGTATCAACCATACTGACTGACACATAAGGGCAATTTTGGTTAAGTACCCTGTGAAGTTACACGGTGGTCCACCCTTTTGAGAGGAGCGAACTCATCCATAGTTCGAGGCCCAAAAGGGGTCCGTGTAACTTGGGACCCACAGGCGAAACCCAATTTTGGCTGTGCCAGCTAGTCGTTGAGCCTCCCTCACTTGAGTGATGCAACATTGTGCCAAAAGGCATTGCTGTTTGAGTGGTTGCCACCGGGTGCCATGGGTGCGAGTGATCAGGAGCCCCTGCAGTTGTGTGCTCGGGAGAGTCAAGGGAGACGGCCCAATCACTGGGGCTCACCCGGGTAACCTCAGCTCATCACCAAGCCTAACAACACCTAAGATATAGCCATTCACTCAATATGAAACGTGAAGAGGACTAGAGAGCCTCTCTGCTTTAGCGTGCTTGGTCTGTCCAGCTATCTCTCTCATCACCTCCCTAGGCAGTACAAGAGCCCCGCTCCGCAGTCCTTGTCACAGCCCCTAGAGGTGGTAGTAAGCCCTTGATTTCCCACTATTCCTTTCTAAATTTGAACTTTGATTTTTTTTTTTTTTATTATTAATTTCGGTTCTGTTTGTTTTGGTTGTTTTGTGGGCCCGGAGACCAAACCTGTTTGAACCATCAGAAAATACTTGGTAATAACGTTGATAAACCAAATAGCCTAAGTCATTAAATGACCCCCTAGGTTATCACCCATCAACAGTGTTACCCATAGTTTTCGGGTGCTCACTCACACCAATTATTCACTCCTGCCTTAGCAGCCACGATATGTAAGCGTTTAGTTTGCGTCACTAACTGATCACACCAGTTAATCATGCAACACATAGCCCAAATATTTTAGCTCACTAAATCTGTGCGGACTTGCATTGGTGTTTTGTGTTTTTCCCTCTCCACTTGTGCTCCACCTGTGTCCAGATTATCCGGCTTGGCTAAGCACTGCAACAGACGCCCTCCGGTCCGGGACCACTCCTGATCTACAGCACATGAGCGAAACAGCTGGATGACAACCTGAACTGGCAGACAGACCATGATCAAACCAGGGCTACAGCCACAGAGAGCCAGCCAGGATCATCGGTGCTCTTGCCTGCAACCGCATCATCCAGTTAAAGCCAAGCGAAAGATGCTTCGACCACAAGGAGGCCCGGAGGACCGGGAGCGCGTGCAGAACCGCCAGGCCAGCTGGACCAGCAAATGACAGCGGATGAAGAGGACAAGGAGCTACAAGAGGAAGTAGAAAGTTTCAGGATGCCTCTACAAAACCCACACAGACACTGAGCACAGAGAGCAGCTGGAATAGAAGCCAGAGAGGCTCCAGCAGGCTAAAGCTCTCTTAAGTAATGACCCAGGCGAACTGAAACAATGCCTGTGAATGCCACCTGCAAGCTGCCGAGCTGAAATCCAAGTCTCTGCTCAGCGACGAGGCAACTTCAAACGCCAACCAACAAAGCCAAGGCGAACTCAATGTCACAAATGAACTGAAATAGGCTTGCAGACCACGAGGTGAACAGAAAGGGAAAACACAACACAGAATTTCCCCTGACAAGCAGGCCCAGGCCCACTGTTCACACCTCACTTGCCAGCAACCACAGGTGGGGCAGGGACCCTTCCAGAGCATCACTGCAGATACACACACCGTGTGGCCCCACAGACCCCAACCAACTGGCCCGCAGAAGGCCACCACACTGGCCTGCCTGCAAAACATGAACTTTTATGCTCGAACTCTGCCCCATGTGACCACACGAGACAGGCTATCTGCTCAGGATCACCTCCGGCCTTGAAACACAACATCCTGTACCAGCAGTCTGAAACCGTCAAAGCGGATTACAAAACTTACGAGAAGCCTGCTACAGCCAGCTCTGAGTCTACGGCAGACAACAGATGCATCACATTGTGAGTCACCATTCAAGCGCCATGGTCTTCCCCCGCACAATGACCACCTGACATCTGCGGAACTCAGCCCATATGGCCTACAGACAACACAGCGCTGCCTCCATAAAGACTGGTAAAATCCTGCCTATCCCTGCACAGTACCCAGAACTGACTCTGGAGTGCACACGGGCCAGCAACAGAGATCCTGAGGACATAAAACGTGGCCTCCACAGCAGCGCAAACAGGATATATCAGACTCTCAAAACTCCTTTTAACTGCGAGTGGCATAAGAAACTTACCAGAAAGCCCTCCTACTAAAAGAAACGCCCAGATCTTGTCAAACAGTCTCTCACAACAGAGACATCCATCCTAATGCCAGATGGTCATGGCACCCAAACAGCACATCAGCAGACGGCTGACGGCCCACGACAAGCCAAAATAAACACACGGTCAACTCTCCTGCACCTGACCATCAGCTCCATGAGACCGTACACCCTGTGTACACAACCCCAAATGAACACCGGCCCTCTTTTCACCAACATGGACCTGTCGTATGGTTTTGAGCCCGAGGGACTTTAAGCATTCAGAGAATTAGCCTCAAGTGCGGGAACTTTCACACTTCCAGCCTGCCAACTCATCTGAAGTGCACAGCCAGGTCACAGAGATAAGACCTGACATCTCAGCTGGTCGCGAGAACTCAGTCTCAAGGTCAGACCAGCCCACGACCCAGACTCCTCCTGCCTTTACATCTTGAAAGGCACATCACTGTGATAGATGCTTCATCAGAAAGTCAACACAGTTCCCAACCAGCAGGAAACAGCATGTTGGAAAACAAGGCGAGACTTGGAGTTCTGCTGACACTGGAGTAAATCCAATTTTTATGTCAATTCCAACTCTTGGGCAGACCCCAAGCTGAAGCTCAGGAACAGAACTGAACTCTTAAAGCCCAAAGGTGTGCACGGAACACGCAGCCATACATGCATACAACCTTCTCAGTGATAAAGAGCTGCTGGGTCACATTGACCCTTTGCTGAAAGTGAGACAGCCGAATCTCCGGGCTGAAGGGCAAGAACCCCAGCCACTCCAGCCAGACAGGTCACCTAGACAGACTGTCAGGTCACAGAGGTCACGGGAAAATCTCACAGCCAGCCATGAGGACATGGCCTGAAGCCTCACACGCTTCAAAGCACTCACCGAGCACACACCAGACCTGCCTGCGCAAGCAAGTGCAAAAGTTTCCTATGAGACCTCGCAACCCCCGGAGAAGCCCTGTAAAGTGCAAGAACGTCTGGCCAGACCATACCAGATGTTTACACTGGCAAAAATATGAGACTGCACTACCAGCATACACAAAAGGGGAACGGACAGCAACAGTGTGACACACAGACAGCGTGGCCAAACCCTCAAGCACACACCTTCAAGGGGATGGAGGGAACCTGGCCCCACTCTGAGCCACACCCCCTTTTCTAAGAGACATCCTGCACCTGTCGACAACGGCCAGTGCCAAAGCTGCTCTTCACAAGAAGCAACAATGCAGAGCTGATGTCAGCTATGTGGACTCACTCAAGACCACATTACATCATCAAACTCAAATGGCATCTGCACTCTACACCAACAACATGGCCAGAACTAAAGGGGGGTTGCCCACTTCAGCAGAACACTGCTCCCACCGGGGCACTAACTACTCAGATGACAAAAGAGCCCAGCTCCGCACTTCACGAATCATCCAGTGATTCTCCAGTCTACCACAGCAACACTTCAAGCTGGACTCCCAGTCATCACAGTACAAGTGACAGCCATCCTGATAACCCTTTAAATCGCATCAGCTCACAAGAACTGCATCAAAGAACTCCTCAGTTACACAGACTCAAATTATGCCAATCTCAGCTTCGCACGCCACCTCCTTGGCTAGGAAAAAAATGAGTTTGCCACAATGAACAGGAAGCCAGTCAAGCACCAACACCTGTACCAGGCGTGCAACAACATCGCAAGTGCATTGCATGGTGAGCTACGGCCTCAACCATGAACCACCCACCCACCCACCAATGACATGGCAGCCGTAACCAGAATGAAACCAACTTTCACCTCCAGGGTACACACCTCGCAGCCCTGACACTAACTTAAAAGCTATCCATAAATGTCATTGCCTAAATGCAAACCGCTGACTGAACAATAAAGCTTGTTCTCTACCACCTCCCTAACCCCATCCAACCACCCTATCACATCTACTCGACTTGCTGCTGCTCCAGCCCTCAAACTGCGGCATGATGTCACACACATGCTACATGTGCTGAGCAACATTGCATACTGTGTCCCTGATGCCCACTCTGCGCCAAAGCTTGTGGTGACACAGTGACAAAGGGGGGTCAGGTCAATGCATACCCACAACGCACCATGTGCTGGACACCACAGTACCAGAGACACTTATAAGACACTAAAACAAGTGGCATACGGGGCTGGCATAAAGCAAGATGTGGCGGAATGTGTCAGAGCATGTCAATTCCAAAACAGCAAGCCTGAACCACAAAGCCCCACTACAATGCACTCCACTTTGGGTTTACAATCACTGAAATGACCCTTAGCTGTTTCACCACATATGGGCCGATAATACCAAGCAGATCTGTGTCAGTCCTCACTTCCCAGTCTGCCAGCATGTCACAGAAAGCAAACCCCATAGGAGATGTGAACACCTGACTAAGAGGCATTACAGAGAGCCTCACCCTAAAGACCACTGAACTTTTAATATTCTGAGTAATAGTCACAATCCGGAAAAGACTCCTGACACACGACTCAAGCCAGAATCACCACCACGGGGAGCTAAACAAGGCCATCAGTTCCTTAAGCTATGCCCTCAAAGCCCAGCTGACACTACGCGACAAGCACAGCACCCATCGGCAAAAGGAACTGATACATGGCCAAAACCCGCATAGACAAACTGGCAGCGAAAGTCCAGGATGGTTTCAGGCATCAGACCACTGAGTTCCTGAGAGAGCTGTTGCACATCTCACGCTTCACAGACAAGCTCGAAATGAAGACTTGGGATAAACTCAAGGTACCAGGTGGAGTGAAACCGGAAACAAAGGAAAAAGTTGAACAGCTCCAAGAAGCCCTTGCAGTTGCTGAAAGTGACCGACAAGAACTAAAGGCTTCCCAGAAAGACATGAGAAGACATCTACAGTCTGCAGAACAGCTACTAAAGGAAGCCAAAACTGACCTTAAAACAAAAGACTCTGAAATAAATGCTCTGGAAGACCACCTAAAAAGGAATTAGAGCCAAGAAAAGCGGAGCCCTCGTCAGCATCACCACCGCTGAGCAGAATGGAGTCCCCCATCCAAGAATTGCTACACACTGGAAGAAGTGAATGGCCGCAAACCAAAGCATCGCCAGCCCTCACCACAGAACTCTTCCCTTCCAGCAAAAGAAGAAACCCTCTCCATGCAGACCCCGAAACTGCACGAGACGACTCCCAAAGACCTTGACAAACTGGCCAAAACATCCCCAGTTCGACCAAACACTACAGAAGGCCGAGATATCCAGAAGTGGAAGCTCACGCGACTGACAGAGACAGGTTACACCTCCTCAGACCCACATCCAGTCCTGAGAGTCAACCTGATGCAAAGGTCCATGAACAGGTGCACAGCTGCACGCCCTCAGACCTTCAAACGGAACCACTGGAGAAGAGGGGCCCAGGTGGAGACACTGCGTGACCTGACACGGAAGGCCTTTAACAAGCACAAGGCCTCTACCAAAGGTGTTTGTAAGACCCCACTGAATCTGAACTGCACAACCCAGAATCCAAAACAGACGCCAGAAGGCACCCAGCATTGCCACAATGTAAGGCCCTTCTACAGAAAGCCACTAGCCAGCAGAGGAAAGAGCCATTGCCATGGCAACAGACCCAGGTCCCAGAAAAGCCACTGGCAGGAACCATGGAAAAGGCCATCCTCATCCTGCGAACACCATGGTATGTCCGACGACAGTCCCCACAAGATCCTCCTCCACACCTTTCACACAGGTGCCAAACGGATGTTTCACAAGGACAGCCGGACACTCCTACTTCTGAGTTACAGGAGCTTCTGATACTGGCAGAAGAGCTCCTTGAAATAGACTCAACCGAGGAGTACTGCGAAGGACAAACTTCTGACTCCTCGCCTGACGCAACACAGCATCAGACCCCTCCAAGGGAGGAGCATCCCTTAAAACTAGTCGACACCCCAGAAGCAACCAGACAACGTTGGGTTGAGCAACGGCCCACATGCCCGACAGCGAAACCTCTACCAACACAACTCAGGCAAGCTCAAGTCGGTGCCGCCACAAAAGCAAAGCGACACCGCAAACATCAGATTTATGGTAATGTTCCAGCAGAACAGAGGGCTAACAACCACCTGCACTCTCACCAGTGAGAGTCTAACCCGGCTGTTCCACACCACGGGTACCACAGATAGCCTTCTGGCTAACAGCATCAACAACCATCTGACCCGGACCAACCCACTTCGGGATGACAGCTGACACTGCCTCGACATCTGCTGCACCAGCTCGAGGATCCGCACCTTACTACAGCCTACAGTTCCACAGCTTCCCACTTGACAGCATCCACCACGGCACCACAACCACTCCTGGAGGCAACCAACAACCAGAAAGCCACCACTGTCCCCCAGCCATGAGTGGCAGGTGCAAGTCTGATTGTTCTGCATCTTTAACGTCGCTCGTTGCTGTCTATTGGACGGACAACAACGTTCGAAAGAGGGGAATTATGTAGCATTTGGACCAATCAGACACAATTTCTCATTTGATTTAACAAATGAAACTAGTTATTAGATTAACAAATAATCACAGACCCCTCACCCAATACACATTCTTAGGTGCCCCTATGTCTGCAGACGCCGCCAGAGCACCCCCGGTGCCATGGCAACCCATCAGATAACATTAGTTTTATTGCGCAAAGGAATGCAAAATGGTCAAGAAACACTCACTTCATATCCACTTTAGGAAAAGGACATTTATGCCATAAAATGGACTCTTCTCCAATTAATTCATAGGAAAACCTTTCTTTGAATGAGCACACATATCATTAAGTCATTGTGTATATTATTACTGTTTTTGTGTATTTTAATACTGTTTTATGCATGCTTATAATAGATCAATAGTTAATATCACTCTGACTGTAACATGTTTGGTCTCTATCAATTCGTCTTCGGATGATCTAACTGAGAGTGAATATTACATGTTGATACCTATGCAACATATCAGTGTCCTAAGAATCTTTAATAGTTTGTATAATAACTTTCAATCCAACCCCTTTTGGAAATTACCATGCTCTCAGACAAAGGGCCATAAAACCCCCAGTATTTCCAAAACTCCCGCTTGGAAATTCAGCCTTTCTCATTGGTCAAGCCCATCCTGAAAGGCGTGACTCTTCGCAGACTTTAAAGAGCCCACGCGCTCTCTCTCGCTCTCTTCTACCAAAAAGTGCCCTGGAGATCACCTGGGAAACCTCGCGGCTCCCCTTCCGGGGGAGCCCGATCTTCTGGCAATTTTAAGTTCGGTAACTTTGGGAACTCACTTCGGACTAATCATGGCTGGAAGGACGAAGCTTTTACTCCAAAAGGAATCCCCCCCGGGAATCTACGCATTATACATGCACCAGGATACTTTACTCAGCACCCACAAAAACCATGCAAGTAACCGCTTGTTAACTATCTAGATGCGCTTCTAGGCTTCGACCCCTTTTAATTAAGGTGATATGATTTTCTAATGGCTCAAACCCAGGTTTTAGTTAGTTAAAATCCTGCCATGGTTCTCTTGCGCGCGAGCGCTCTCTCTCTCGCTCTCTCTCTCTCTCTCTCTCTCTCTCTCTCTCTCTCTCTCTCTCTCTCTCTCTCTCTCTCTCTCTCTCTCTCTCTCTCTCTCTCTCTCTCTCTCTCTCTCTCTCTCTCTCTCTCTCTCTATGCCTTCCTTGCCTTGGCATCCATGTTTAATGTGTGTATGTCTGTGTCTAGTTCTATGTTTCATGTTCCCCTGTAGTGTAGTTTAATAAACATCCATATGTATTCACGCTTGGTTGTCTGTGTCTGCTGCTCTCAGAACTAAGTCACTTTAACGTCCGATCTTGCAACAATGCTCGGAGCACTGCTTCGTTAAGAAAATTATTTGTCGTGGCCAGAGGAATAATTTTTCTCAAAGTCAATAGAAGGGTCCGTACTGCGGACGAACTAATCATTCTATTGTACTATTAATACTATAGCTAATTCCTGAAGATGGATATATAATTGATAACCCGTTATGATTTATTATGTTCATCTCATAAAGCAAATATGCTACATTGCTTTGGCACTGTGTGCAGGTGCCAAGTCCTGCTGGACAATGAAATCAGCATCTCTATAAAGCTTGTCAACAGAAGGAAGCATGAAGTGCTCTAAAATTTCCTGGTAGATGGCTGCATTGACTGTGGACTTCAGAAAACACAGTGGACCAACACCAGCAGATGACATGGCAGCCCAAATCATCACAGACTGTGGAAACTTAACACTGGACTTCAAGCAACATGGATTCTGTGCCTCTCCACTCTTCCTCCAGGCTTCTAGGACCTTGATTTCCAAATGAAATGCAAAATTTACTTTAATCTGAAACGAGAACTTTGGACCACTGAGCAACAGTCCAGTTCGTTTTCTCCACAGCCCAGGTAAGACGCTTCTGACGTTGTCTCTGGTTCAGAAGTGGCTTGGTAGCCCTTTTCCTGAAGACGTCTGAGCGTGGTGACTCTTGATGCACTGACTCCAGCTTCAGTCCACTCCTTGTGAAGCTCTCACAAGTGTTTGAATCAGCTTTGCTTGACTGTATTCTCAAGCTTGCAGTGATCCCTGTTGCTTGTGCACCTTTTCCTACCCAAATTATTCCTTCCAGTCAACTTTGCATTTAATATGCTTTGATACAGCACTCTGTAAACAGCCACACCTTTCAGTAATGACCCTCTGTGACTTACCCTGTTTGTGGAGGGCGTCAATGTTCATCTTCTGGATCATTATCATGTCAGCAGTCTTCTCCATTATTATGGTTTCAAAGAACAAGAGATACCCGGAATTTGTACTGTAGGGATGGTCATTTATTGAAACTCAAATATAAATATTCTAATATTTTGAGATGCTGATTTTTGACTTTCATGAGCTGTAAGCTCTAATCATCAAAATTAGACATAAACATTTGAAATATATCAGTCTGTGTGTAATGAATGAATATAATATACAAGTTTCACTTTTGAATGGAATTAGTGAAATAAATATAACTCATATTCTGAGCAGATGGGAAAAGAGAGAATGATGAGTTTTTAAAAAATTGTGAGAATAAAGCCAGAATTTTGAATTATAAACTCAAGTATACCTTTTTTTTTTTAAATTATTTAATTCCATGGCTCCAGAATCAACTGAGGGTGCTTCTTAAATGAGTGAGGGTGCTCTAACTATATATAATAGTGGCGTCCATTGCTATGGCGCACATTGAAAGCACATTGATAGTTTGTCAAATCTGCAATAAAATGCCATTATTACAGACCTATCTGAGGGTGCTTTTGATTTCGTTTGAGGGTGCTTAGCATATAGAACTTAAAAGTAAGTATTTGTGCTCTATTTATTTTTAAAAAAATGCTTTAAATTCAGACATTTTGAAGTGTAGCTTAAGCATACAAATACTTCACACAGGCTGCTTTACACACACAAACACACGCAGGCCTCTGTGTTTAACAATTTCTGGCACAGAATACAAAAAATAGAGAGGTAAGGAACAGTGCTATTTGGGAAGCAGACGGAAAAAGGTTCTCACATTTAAAAGGAGCCAAAATGGACAATGAACAGTGATTGATTGCTTAATTTGTCCGACTAACAGTGTGCGCTCACAGTTCCTTAGGCAAATAATGACGTGCAAACAAAATGATTTTTTTCCTCACCCTTCACTGATTTATATATTTAATTCATATTGTTTAAAATTCATAACAGAGCACCTGCGTACAACTGCAGACGTCTTAGTGTTGTTCAGGTCTGATGGAGACTGAGTAACTGTGGAATAGACTCTTGTATTTGCTGCTTCTTTATGTTTCATACATATTCAATAATTTGCTGATAAAAAGACACCTAGCCCAAAACACTAATCCACCGGTTTGGATTTGTTCCTAATAGACGGTATTGTTCTAAATGGAAATGCATCGCCGTCAAGGGTTTATCAGCCGAGTACACATTGTGTATGTTTACCAGAAAGACTTCTGTAAAATGCAAATCAAACACACACACTAATTCACACACATTACAACTTTTTTTTTTAACTAATCATATGAAATGAGCACAAAAGGCTTATCAGAAGTAACAGAAAAAATCCCAAGTAAACCAAATCAGGCTTAGCTTTAAAGCGCTACTGCCCATTAGCTAGCGGAGATGATCACAGATAGTTTAGCCCAGAGATGTGCATGTGTGACAGCGGAGAAATGATGGCTTATAGAAAAGGGCAGCGGTCCACTGGCACTTCCACAGCATTGAGGTTGTCATCAGCTGGCACAAATAAGATAAAGAGCTTTGGTTTACGGAAATAATAGCATAGACAGCTTTCATGAAAGACAAGGCAAATTCTTCATCCGCACCTCTCTTACGCACCAGTGGAAACTCATTTCCACACTCAACCTACGGTATACAGGAGCACTTAAAACGACGTCCATTTATCGAAGCTGGTGAGCTGTAAACAACGCAGCTTTAACATCGAGTGTTTGAAGACTCTTGCAGATGCAAATTATCAGAAGTTCTCTATCTATACTGTATCTCAATAACTATGTAATTGTCTCCCACTTGAAGTGAATGGAGGTTTTATTCATCTGATTGTTCATAATTTTCTAGGGACAAAACTGCTTTATGAACATTATGAAGAAACTATTTTAGGAAAATTCTGTTATATGTTATTGGACAAATACACTACTGTTTGGGTTCTGTAAGATTTTTGTTGTTGTTTTTTGACAGAAATAAATGTTTTTATTAATCAAGGATACAATAAAATAATCAAAAGTAAAAATAAAGTAAATGTCTGTTAGATTTTCATGGACAAATACACTTCTAAGTTTGGGGGCAGTCATTTTTTTAAAGAAATAAATACTTTTATTTAGCAAGGATGCATTAAATTGATCAAAATCGAAAGGCTTTTTGATTCGATTTCGATAAATGTGTTCATGCACTCATTTTGAGCAGATTGAAATCACTGCGAGCGTAATGTGCGCTTCAGTATGTGTGTAATAAGCAAAACCACACATCTGTGCCATCCGATACATCGATACGATGTCTGACGATACGATGCCACGCATAAAATATCGATATCTGAAGTATAATTAGGCACCTTTATTTTGGCACTGTCCACATTTTCACATAATGTCCGTCTATTCATTATGGGACTCAATATAAGGACTGCCCGAAGGCACAAGGCGAGCATAAAAGACGCTCGGGATTAGAACAGTCGAGCGCTGTGTGAGAAGTTTTCTTCGCACACATCTGAGGCGCACGCGTACAGACAGCTGTGTCTACACCGCGAGCGCGAATACTAAATTGAGCTGTCTTTCGCTTTTTCATGGATGAATAAATACAGACAAAATTACATCAAAATGCGTGTTTTGGCAAATATCCTAGTAAACACAGCCGGTTCGGCATATGTCTTAATGTAAACAGTTGAGAAAGAAAATGCACATGTATCAGTATATTAAATCCGTGCTTTCGTTCTTAAAGTGAAAGCAAACTAATAATAAATCTAATGCTGTCAAAGAAAAATACAACTGCTCCTGACTAAATAACCTTTTTAACATCAAAAATGATTAATTTATATTTAATTTATTCAGTGAAGACTATGCAGTTATTTTACATTTGATTTTTACATTTCTTTAGCGTACTTGAAAATTTCTTTTAGACTGAGCTGAAGACCCTGAAAAGCACTGTTTATTGATCTTTTGTCTTTGTTCTATTGTATTTATTTTCTGCTATTGCTTGTAATTTGGTTATCTGTAGAAAAGATTTTTTTAGCACTGAGCCCATAGTAGCATCCAGAATTGTTTTTCCAATTTGTTTATTTTCTTAATTATTAAAAAAAAAAAAAAGAAAAAAAAAGAGTGTAGGCCTATTTTTTTGTT
The DNA here is from genome assembly GCA_036784905.1 of Acrossocheilus fasciatus. Taxonomy (NCBI): domain Eukaryota; kingdom Metazoa; phylum Chordata; class Actinopteri; order Cypriniformes; family Cyprinidae; genus Acrossocheilus; species Acrossocheilus fasciatus. Next base: position 9,278,523 of record CM071958.1, read on the forward strand.
GTTTTTGTGAATGTCCCAATTGAGGTACAGGATGTAAAAATTTCAGATAAATGTTCACGTTATATATTTTGGTTGCATTTGTGAGTTAAAATAGCATTTAAATAGGTATATACAGTAGTATTTAAATGCAATTTAATGATAGGTATATAATATCAATATATATCGATCGATATACTCCTGTATCGAATCGAATCGTAATGGTGTATAATTTTTTGAGGTATCGGCAAATATCGTATCGCTGGGTATGAGAAGCGATATCATATCGTGATGAACCATCCGATTTACACCCCTAATTCATTCATACTGTACATACAGAGACACACAGAACATGAGGGATTCATATTTAAATAGTATTTTGCAGCTTAATATTCACAGACACTAGTCCAATACCATGTTGTGATTTAAGTGTACTGACCTACTTTTGATTTATTAATCTAAAATTTGGCAAATTCCATGAGATTCTGCGTTACACAGGAAATTCCATTTTTTTATGACTGGATTTCGCAATTCCGCATCGCAGAAATCATAGGGCCCTAATATTCCTGTTTTTACTCTATTTGTAATCGAATACATGCAGCATTGGTGAGCATAAGAGACTTCTTTCAAAAACAAAAAATCTTACCAATCAAGTACTTGAATTTGGTCATATCCTTATTGCATATGCATCATGTACAGTAAACACATTAAAGGGTTCATTGGATGCGAAAAGCACTTTTACATGTTGTTTGAACATTAATGTGTGTTGGCAGTGTGTGTACACAACCTGCCCTATAATGATAAAAATCCACCCAGTGTTTTTTTTTAATCTACTAAAATCATTACCCCTTTCTCAAATCAAGCCGTTCTCAGCTTCTTGTCTGTGTGACGTCACGCAGACCAAGACCGCTCCCACGATTGTTGATTGACACACTCATCTTTCCTTAGACCTGAGTGAGCTGTCATCAGTCCGCCACAGTTTCAACGGTGGAGCGATTGTAGACAAGAATGTCTCCATAGCGATTGAGGTGTTCTGTTGTTGGATGTAAAAATTAACATAGAAGTCGTCATTTACTTCTGACATCTGAGTGGATTACGTTTGTCTTTGAAGGGAATGCGCCCTCCGATCTACCTAAAGGAGTCGCGCGAATCATTCATGATCCAGCTTCACCTACAGAAGAAGTGAGTATAAAGTTTTTTTTAATGAATCTTTGCAAATTGCCTTTCCTAATAATGTGCTAGTTCCACGGCTAAAGTTTACAGTTTCTCAGAGAGCGGTGGGGTGAGCAGAGCTCATTAGCATTTAAAGCGGCATGCAACAAAACGGCTTGTTCTGAAAAGAGCTGTTTTTGACAAGGTAAAAAGGGTGTTTTTTTCACTAACATTGAGAAATTTTAACCAAAGTATGTTATAGACTTTTCATTGTGACCCCAAAGAATCATATCAACTTGTGGAAAATCCAATGACCCCTTTAAACCAGCTGCTATAATTTAATTTAAACTTTCACCTTCTTCTCATCGCCGTCCTGCAGAAGCTGCATGTGGCTGCGGCCCTGACTGTTGGACCTGCGCAGGGTGGCACTGCGATGCTCCATCAGCAGGTCAGGGGGTGGGGACACGCTGCGCCCCTGCGGATCCACCCAGGTGTAGACATGATTTGTGACATAACCGCCCGGGATCCGTCCCACAGAACGCACTGACATGGAGAGCTTTTTGCTGCCCTTCAGCACCTGTTAAAGAGAGACACAGTGACATGGAGAGATAGCAGTACAACCAGTCTAGTGTGTCTGCTAAGCGATAAAAGGCAGAGACAGTTATGGGAATGTCAAGATATTCATGCGAAAATGATAACATTTCCACTCCATAAGATAAAAAGCTCCATCAACACACATGCCACACAAACAAAGTAGCACACAGTGTCGACAAAGCTACCTGGAAACTGAAGATTAGCTCAAATTCAAGCTACAAGTTCCACAATTTAAAGCAGTTAAACACTTCAAGTTACTAACAATATAGCTAATTAATAAATAGCTAAATAAATAGAGAAAATAAGTAAAGAAAAAGTTAAAATAAATAGATTGCATGTGGCTGCGGCCCTTACTGTTGGACCTGCGCAGGGTGGCACTGCGATGCTCCATCAGCAGGTCAGGGCCGCAGCCACAAGCTTGCGGTCTGCAAGTGAACGACGCCTTGTGGTGCCATCACAAAGAGGTACCAAATCTCTCCCGCGGACCTTTTCCTGGACTGTGCCCAGCTGGTGGAATGACCTCCCGATCTTAATTCGAACAGCTGAGTCTTTAGCCATTTTCAAAAATCATCTAAAGACGCATCTTTTTCGCCAGCACCTGACCAACTAGTACTAACACTTTCCTATTCCATCTATTTATTTATTTAAAAAAAAAAAAAAAAAAACCCTAGCAATATGTACTGTGCTGTGCTAACTGAAACTCGTCATGGCACTTGTATACTGCTGCACTCTCGATGGTCTATCTGCTTCTATTGTTCTCATATTGTACGTCGCTTTGGATAAAAGCGTCTGCCAAATGTTTAAATGTAAATGATGTAAATAGATAAAAATAAATAAGCAGATAAACATAAATCATTTAAAATAAATAAAAATGTATACAATATAGGGGGTAATTTGTGCTACTCTTGGTAGATTGCGCTGGTCATTATGGAAATTTTGTGTTTTTTAATGTGCACATTGTCAGTAAATCACACACAGAATTTACCCCCTTCCCATCAGCGCTTTTATGGAATTGTGCTCTAACGCTAATTTACCCTGTTTAGTAAATATGGCCCGTAATTTTAAGCATATTTTTATTCTTCCCGGTAAATTGAATCTTTTGATTTAGTTCACCAATAGTATTCAAATAGGATTCAGAGTCACTTAATAATATACACTAAATACAACTCCAAAACGCTAATTAAATCAAAAACATAGCAATAACTCGGAGAATTTAACTAAATATTCACATAAATATATTCATATAATATTCATATAAACTAAATATTCATAAAATGAGGTCTAGACAATTCTGTGCAAGAATTTAAATGAATTGGTGAGTCATTTTAGAAGCAGTTTACTTACATGAATTGTTTGAACTAACCAATTCAATTAAACACACTCTCAGAAATAAAAGGTACAAAATCTGTCACTGGGGCGGTACCTTGTACCTAAAGGGTCCATTTTGGTACCTTAAAAGGTACATATTAGTACTTAAAGTGTATATATTTGAATCTAATAGGTACAAAAGTGTACCTTTTGAAAAGGTACCGCCCAGTGACAGCTTTTGTACCTTTATTTCTGAGAGTGCAGATCAGTTTATACAAAGCTACACGTTGCTACTGGTTAGAAATAGCTATGTTATTCTGAAAAGAGCTGAACTACTGAAAAATAAAGCAAGTTAGCAGCGTTGCTCGAACACTTCTAAAACACATGGTCAGATCTCTGCTCAGAGACATACAATACAGGGGGAACATGGAAGTCCCTGTGGTGTTTGCCTCATTGGTCTCTGATGGCCGAGTATGCTCACTATCACTCCACAGATCAAACTGGCACTGCGGGACACCACAAATGCAGCTGAGTGTGAAATGACACCGTTCTCTCTTCTACAACACACACACATAACACAGATACACTAAGCTGCCATTAAACACACACCTCCCAATGCTACCCCAGAATTTATTATTGGCTTGAACTCAGAGAAGTTCCTGTTCTCAGGGTGGCTTCACAGCATCTACTTCCCATGCAGCTCCGACTCCCTCGGAATGCACTTCAGAAACGGTTAGAGAGTTTGTGTCTGCAGGCGCGCTCTGTTGTGTATCTCTGACCTAGTTCTGCTGAATGTTTATTGAGTTATTTAAGTGGCAAAATACAGTGGTCCAGATTTGAAGTGTAACAAAATAAAACTGCTTATTCGTGAGTCACTCCTTCCGTTGAAAATAAACACCAGTGGTGCTTTGTTAATCCCCAAAAATGTTTCAAAGCCCAAAGTTTGGATTTATTTAGGCTAGTAGTTAATCTGGTCCGTAAGCATTTGGATTCATTTCTTGCCTGGGACGGGATTTTCCTGGGTTGTTTAAGTGGGAGACAAGTTGTTTTTTGGGGATAGGGGAATGCAGAGAAAAGACAAATAAAATGCAGACACATCAGAATGAACAAGGAAAACAAGAGAAAGCGAAAAGATGAAAGACATAATACAAATTTCTTAAAGGGATAGTTCACACAGAAATTACATTCTGATGTTTTCGCACTCTTATGTAGTTCCAAACCTGTTTATGTTTTACACAAAAACAAAATTTTAAATAACTGTACTGATTGTTCTTTGAAATTATAATGAATGCAGACTAACAATTGACATGTAAGAAAAATTACCATACAAGTATCAAAACAGTAGTCCAAATAATATTATACTACCAGTCAGATGTTTAAAGGGGTCCTATTATGCTCTTTTACAAAGTCTTGACTTTGTTTTGGGAGTGTACTAGAACATGCTTGGTAGTTCAAAAAACATTATTTTTCACATAATTTACATTATTACAATCCCTCTCTCCCCAGCCTGACACAAACGGCTCGATTAGTTCCCGGGTTTCATGAAGGCCCGCCTTCCGAAAAACGAAATGTGTTGTGATTGGTCAGCTGTCCCAGTGCGTTGTGATTTGCGAACAGCTTAAACGGTGCTTCAGTACTGCCCCGCCCCTTGCCAAAATATTGCAAGGCATATTAAAGTGGTAACGTTATTGTTGTTTTGTTTTTTTTTTGGCCTAATCACATTTTAGATAGGATGTCAACAACAGCTTAAAAATAACTGCATTTACTATGTACAGATAAGTCCAATGGTAATATGTATTATGTTTATTGTTCTTTAATTCTAACATCATAGCATGAATTGCAGTGAAACTGTTATACAGTTGAATTTTTACCATAGTCCACAGAGATACACTATTTGTGGCGGCATATATATGCAAATTGATTCTCTACCAGCGAGAGGCGCTGTTGGAGCGGGAGAGAGCGAGGTTTCCCTCGTAACGCTGTACACAAAGCAGCACTGCTCTCCCAAACGCTGCTTTATCAGACATTACATGTAAGATGAAATGAAAATGACATCCAAAGTTTTCTGAAGACAGTCGGTTTCCTTCAGAAATACAGTGATATAAAAACACCCGCACCGGGTTTCGATTTTGAAACATGCAGTGTTCAACCAAGCATTCTCCTCACCCGCCAACCATGCAAGTTTCCATAGGCAGGATTTATTTTAATGATATTCTAATGGAACGCTTTGTGATATCACAAACACCGGAAAACAAGCTGTAGTCCAAACCAGCCATTCATTGTAGTTCTTGAAAAGGGATTTAAAAAAAAAAAAAAAGAAAGAAAGAAATACCTCCCTTTGGAGTGGACTTTGAGATTTGTAACTTTGTAGATCTTTTTATGTCAAAACATACACACTACACACTGACTAAAATTCAAAAAGTGAAAAAGCATAATAGGACCCCTCTAAATGTTTTAAAAGTCTCTTTTGCTCACTATAAGGCTGCATTTATTTTAATTAAAAATACAGTAAAACACTAATATTGTGAAATATTATTAAAAAAAAATTTTTTTTTAAAACTTTTAATTTGTTTTAAAATGCAAAGCTGAATTTTCAGCAGCCATTACTTCAGTTTTGAGTGTCATGATCCTTCAGAAATCATTCTAATATATTGATTTGGAGCTCATTTCTTTTTATTATCAATATTGAAAACAGTTGTGGTGCTTAATATTTTTTTTCAGGATTCTTTGATGAATAGAAAGAACAGCATTTATTTTAAATTATTTTAAAATAAATAAAGTCTTTGCGGTCACTTTTGATCAATTTACTGTGTTCTTGCTTGTGTTCTTGAAGTCCCATTCACTGTAATAGCTTGGAAAAAACAACTAGTACATTCTTCAAAATTTTTCCTTTTACATTCCAGTTTGTTGGAACATTCCATGTTGTTTGGAACAACATGAGGGTGAATAAATTACATTCCTTTTTCAGTGAACTACTGCTTTAAGAGACGAGGAGAAAAAGAAGAAAAAAAACAGCTTTGTCCCTGCTGTGAATACTAACAAATAAAAGAGCGCCTGGCAGCGAGATTCTTAATGCACCATCGCTGCTCTAAAGTGCTGACTGTGACACTGTCTGATGGAGTGTGTCAACAAATGAGTGGAGTAACCGAATACTGTTGGATGAGAGAGAGAGAGAGAGAGAGATAGAGATGGAGGGATGGAAAAGGAGAGAAAGCAGGCAGCTTATCAAATGCCTCCTGCATATGATATGCCACAATGTCACCTTAGGAAAGCCAATAATGCCAATAATGTGGGAAAATGCATTAATAGCCCCAAGCAAGAACGAAAGGACATAATGAAAGAAAGTTTCATGCCACCGAGAGAGAAGGAAAATGTTGGGTTTAGATCATCTAGAAAACTTAAACTCAACTACTTCCATAAATGTGATGTTACAGAGGTGAATCAACACCTTAAGACTAGATGTGCACATTAGGAAGGAAAATAAGAGTCATTTTTGATTTCACATTGACTTTGAAGGCCATGAACACTTAAAGCTAATTGCTCCAAGTCATTTCAGAACTAAGCCTGATGGCTTTACCAATTCACATGAACACCAGCACACACACACACACACACACACGCACAGAGCTGCCAGGCATTCTGTTTATGTACTGCCATTTCCAATGGGACCGATAAAGCATCCGAGGGCAGAATGAGAAATCAAGTCGTAAATGCCGAATGTTTGAGCGTGTGACGTTTGTGTGCAATGACCAGCTGGCTCAGATACTGAAGCAAACAGAAAACGCATACATAAACAGACAATCTGTGATTGTTGCTTTGAATTAGCATAACAAAAAGGGGCCAATTAGATGATCACAAAGGGTAATTGGGTCTGGTTAGCAGTGCCGTGTGCTCAGAATGCGTTTATGAGATTACGCAGACGAGCTAGGAAGGAGCGCAGGAGACATTTGCATGTGATAGAGCGATTCTGGATGAAAACCAGGGGGATAATGAATATAAAATATTTAAGAATCAATGTAGGACAATTAGATGGATAGGAGACTTTTGTGTATATCCCAACAGATATACAGTTCTTTCATATAGTACTGAGTTAAGATTTTTGAACACCATAATACAGTGAAACAATAATATTGTGAAATATTATTTCAATTTAAAATAACTTTTCTATTTGAGTATATTTTAAAATCTGATTAACTTCTGTGATGGCAAAGCCAAATTTTCAGCAGCCATTTATCCTCAGTGTCACATGATCCATCAGAAATCACTCTTAATATGTTTATTTGGTGCTCAAAAAAACATTTCATGTCAATGTTGAAAATTGTATGCGAACCCTGATATATACAGTACCTCTTTTTTTTTTTTGAGCATTTAATACTTTTATTCAGCAAGGATGAAAAGCTTTAGTTTCTCAAAAATAAAAAAAGAAAGGTACTGTATCTTTGTATCAAAGATTCATCTAAGCTGTCAGATGTTTCTCCTAAAACTCTTTACAAGAAAAATTTGATCCACATAAGACAGTGATTGCGAATATACAGCTATAAAACTAATATGAATAACATAGCTGAAGAATCTGATGAGAAACGTCTGAGTTCGAATTGAAATTTGATTGCAGACTTGGCACAGTTGAGATTACTAGGATGGTTCTAAAGAAGCAGCAAGTCTTTCCATTAAAAGTTTAATCTCCTTTTTGAAAGTTTTTCACACTATGCTTATCCCAGGATTAACCTTTTTAACCCAGAGTTAAGGCCACTTTCAACCCTGGGTTAGCACTGGCACCAGCAACAGATATGCTGTTGAATTATCTATTAAACAATGAATTATGAACTAAACAACACAGAATCATTAGATACTCAAGCACTTTGTACAGCCGCATAAACATTCGCATTATAGTGTCTAAGTGGAAGCCATTTAAAAAATGATGACAACCATATTAACTGAAGCATCCAAACCAGGCTGCATGCTTGCTGCAAGCTGTACTCTAGGCTAATGTTTTGAGCCTTGTAAATATGAAACTAAGCTAAGGAAAGTAAAATTTTAAATGAACAAGTAACAATATTGTGACTCATTTGAACTGTATTGTAATGTAACTGATTACAACACAACATTTCAAGTAAAAGCAATGCACTAAGTAACTTTAAAGCACTATGCTTGATTTCCAGGCATTAAAATTGCTTTTCTTTTTTTTTTGCTTTAAAAAAAAAAGTGTTCATTCACCCCAACACAGTTAACATGCTATGACAAGCAGGCTGATCGTCCACCGTGACTGCCATGAGTCATGCATTCCCCTTAGGCATTACTGCATAAGCAAAATCTCATCTACCAAAGCAATAACGAAACAATTTCTCATTTATTCCCTATAATGAGAGATCAGGCACAACAAAGTGCGATTTTTAACAATAGTTCCTCAATAAAGGATAATGAATTATGCTCAAAGTTAAGTAGTAAAATGGCAGAACTTGTCAGAAATGTCATCTGGAGAACAACATGTGTTGCCGGCAGTGAGGTCTGATATAGTTTGACAGCTCTGGACAGCACTGACATCTTTCAACAGTTCTGTCCAGAGCTGTGGCATCTTATGCTGGACGGATCGATTGGACTACACCGAGCTGCTACAGCAAACATTTCTCGCTCTCTCTAAGTATCCTTCTTTCCATCTATCACCCTTCCCTGCTTTCCAACTTCTTGTCTCATCTCTCATTCTTATTTATGAGTTATTTAGCAGGGATCGCCACCACATGGGATGACAAGCAGGATAGAAAAGACAGGAGTGTGTGAGAGAGAGAGAGCGTTTGACTTAAGGGCAGATTTTGTGCTTGAATCAGGGGGAAGATTAAGGGAGATTTTTCACTCTTTGACTGAAACATGAGAGAATAGTTTAAGAGGTTTTGCAAACAACAAAAACAGACAAAGCATGGTGGGACATATAAATATAGTACCGACAAACAACATTATCATCTCCTGGGCTTGTTGAAGACGTCTATGTCATGGAGAATTGTTTCAGCTAAATCAAAGCTGACAGGAGACAGGATAAACATACTAATGCTCTCCTCAAAATGCAAAAACAGCTCAAATCAAACTCAAATGTATGCAAATACCGTATGAAGCCTGTCAAAGCCCAACACTGCAAAAAATCCATTACTTAATCGGAATTTTTGTCTCGTTTTGCATTGAAAACCATCTAAACATCCTTAAAACAAGATCAATTTACTGGAGAAGCAAAATTGCAAAAGATATTAAGCCTTGACACACTTGATGAGAAATAATATTTGAATGAGAGCAGAGAATTAGTTTATATGGTGAAGAACCAGTGCTCTGTGTTACTGTTGCATCATCTCCTATAATCAGCTTCACCCAGACACTACCAGTGCTGTCACACTAAAGGAGATCTGCTTTTCCCAATGGGCCGTAGCATGGATACTTGGTCTTACATGTCAAAGCATTCACAAGCATACAGACTCACAGCAAAGAAAACATAAACGTATGACCTTTATATAACAGATAAAAGCACTTAGAAGAGCACAAATTCACATGAACATTTATATTGTGTGAGATACACAATCTTTTTTTCCACTAGCTCAGTGTGAGAGATTGCAAATGCGTAACAAGAAAAGACTGTAATTACAACAGGGGGATGTAGTCCTGTTGGGCAAACTCAAATAAGATTTCTTCTGTGAGATCTTATTATTGTGTTGGCAAACGGTGCCACCGGCAGCGCTCGCCAGTGCTGTATTATACATTTGGTTATGGAATAAAATCTGATTTCCTCTCTGCCTGGAAGTGAGGGAAAGATGAAGAAATTGAGAATGATATAATGAGAAATTGAAAAAAATATCTACTATTCGTGTCCATGACCTGTTCTACATTTACTCCCGGACCTCCCGGTGTGTATTTGCTTCTGAGGTGAAAGGTGGCAGAAAACGAACAGAATTTTCATTTTTGTGTGAATTATTCCTGTGAAGTCTGTAATTTCTTGATTTTAAGAATTAGGACAGAAATTTACAGTGAAAAACAGTCCAAAGCAGTTCTAAACAAATAGACTGGTGGATTTTGACAACAGGAGATGGACTTTTTCACTGGAAAAAAGTGCAATTATGAATTACGGATGGTATTTTAGCCAGAAGCAAATGTTTTAAGATATTTGTTTTATTATAAACATGTTGATTTTCACTTCAGAAGACATTATTTGATGGACTGGAGTCATGTGGATTATTGGGATATTTTTATCAGCTGTTTGGACTCTCATTCTGATGGCACCCATTCAAAAGATAGGTAAAAGATCCATTGGTGAGGAAGTGATGTAATGCTAAATTCCCCCAAATCTGTTCTGATGAAAAAACAAGCACATCTACATCCTGGATGGTCTGAGGGCGAGTAAATATTTTAGCAAATATTAATTTTCAGGTGAACGATACCTTTAAAAGCTAAATGTTCTTAAAGATTCCCACTCTTTTTAACATATACTTGAATTTACTTGGTTTTCCAAGGTTGTGGGAACTCTGTTTCTTCAATGAAAATAATAACAAAAAAAATAAAAATAAAAATAAATCATTAAGTCATCTTTAAAGTTTTCTGAGCCCCCCCAAGTGGGCTCTGACCCTCTGGTTGAGAACCACTGGTGTAAAGACTATAAGAAAGCCATTTGTAGGTTCTGTATTGCTATCAATAAGAATTTTAACCAGGCCAACACAACAACAATGGCTCAACCAATGTTGTGAATTTGGGGCAGGACAGTGTTTAATCTTTATCATTTTATATTCAATCTCACAAAAATGTAGCTCACAATAGAAGATACCTCTTTTCAGTCTGCAACAGTCATCATGACAGCTTTCCACAATTCAGTTCACCTCTCTGTTCCCCAGCTCTCGCTGCACAGGTCACCTCAGTTCATTATTTGTGCTCTGCTTGTGCTGGCAAGATAGAGAGTGACCCTGGGACCATACCGCAAGCGTGTGTGAATGGCTAGCTGGGAAGAGCTGTTGACCCTGGGCTCAAAACCATCCATCTCCTCTGCTGGGACTGGAGAGCCAACACAGAGGCATGGAACGCTTTCTTTATTACGAAAAAAGTGTAGTTAATCACTCGTCCTCGTAATAAGATGAAGAGCAGGCGAGAAGAGAGCAGAAAAGCACTGATTTTGATAACACTTAAATCAAAGAAATAGCACAAATCAGGATGAGTGTTTATCATTGCTTGCAACCCTGCCAAACACTGCAGCAAGTTCAAAATGAGCTTCTCAAGGGCCCAGACTGGAGTTTTAACCCTTTAACTGGCCTCACAAGCATGTGATAGAGCATGTTTTAAGTCACAATGCACGTTTCTGTTTCCAACATCACACACATGCAGTATATATATAAACTATAGTAAAGTTTGACAAACAAAACAAAAGTTTTGTCATACTTTTGTCCCTATCAACTTCTCTTTCCTTATATTTCTTGAATCGTGATGCTATTCTTCAATGCAGTGAATGGCGATCTGATTTTCAGCATCCTCTGAGAGGCGTATGAATTCAGAGTTTGTTTTCATGTGTTTGTGTATCAGAAGAAAGATGAAGTGTTGCCTCTGGATCTACACTGCCATAGGCTGCTTTCTCTGGAACATTCAGTGGTCACCTGTGCGTAAAATTAACTCCACCACCTGGGTCACCGCCAAAGGGGATGCTTACCTACAAAACACACATACATAAACTAACATGACCCGACACAATGATTCAAACAGTGGCCAGTGGTGCCAGACATGTAATAGCAGAGTATTTAATGTTGTTGTTTTTTTTAAATCAAACATCAAAGTCTCATTCAGAATTTGAAACAAGTGGATTTCAAATGCAAATGCAATCAAGTTCAGTCACAGGCCTGCTTGATTTAAAGGAACACTCCGCTTTTTTTGGAAATAGGCTCATTCTCCAACTTTTTCCTATTTAAAACCGTAACATGGCAGCAGCAGGCACAGTGATATCACGCAGCGCATGTGGAAATAGATATGTACATTTCCTGAAGAAAATGTGAGTGGTGCTTTCTGTGGCATATCACTGCGCCTGCTGCGGCCATTTTATGGCAGCAAACTTCCTTGATTATTACGCCGGAATGGGAGTATAGTTCCTCCTAATCATATCAGCCTAGAAAATCGCAACTTTTCATTTTCTGCCGGTCTTAGTACACGATAGAACTACAGAAGAGTCAAGTTTTAAATAGGACAAATATCGAAACTCTTTGGTCATTTTTGAACACGATGCTACTGGTCTTAATCGGATTCAATGACCTATGCTAAGCTATGCTAAAATTGCTATCGCCAGACCCGGAGATCGGCTGAATGGATTCCAAAACGATTCCATAACTCTGGGGGAGTTGGAGAATGAGCCTATTTTCAAAAAAGTGGAGAGTTCCTTTAAAAACCTGTATGTTTTAGTATTAGTAGAATATGTATGTATCAAATTACATTTACCACAGATCTTTTAGTCATAAATTGAAAAAGACAAAAAAACATTGTAAAACTCCATAGGAATACTGTATCTAGAGGAAACCCATAGCAAAACAGTTTAACATTTAAACATTTAAATTACAAAATGAAGTTGCAGCAGATGTTTTACCACTGTGTGATTCTTCTTAGATGCTCTTAAAAGCTTGAAACAGGCTTGTGTGTGGCTTGAGTAGTAAAATGATAAATAGGCTTTGTCCAGAAACCTTCTAAATTAAATCATATTTTTGAAAAAAAAAAAAAAAAAAAAAAAAAAAAAAATCAAACAATGAAAAAAACATTATGCATCGTCTTACCCTATGAGAGAAGCCAGGCTAATTGTGGTTTTCTTGGATATCTACATGGGTCTATTAGTGTAATGGTGGACAATAATGTCCTTTATTTAAAAAAGCATGCCTATTAAAGTAGCTTTTTCTACCAACTTCCAAGAAAAGACCACAGTTCATTCCAGGAGGTGCATATGTTGAATCCAGCAGCATTGACTTCTGAGAAACCCTCATTTCATTTTTGAACACACTGTGCTTTGTGGGACGTGTTTATGTGAGAAATCAGGCTGTAATTGTGTTTCTAGCCCTGATTTCTGTCTCCTGGAGTGTTATTTCCTTTTCTGTGGGATCAGCCAGTTAGGTTGAGCACATAAAGATGGGCTGACTGTCCGGATCACTTCATTAGTGGCTTGTCAGTGTCACTTGTGGCCTTTTCAACCGGGTCCAATTATGGTCCACCCACCGGCTCGAGAGAGGAAGGAGCAGACGTGCTTGAGTCATGTGCGGCCGTGTTAGCACAGGGATTCAGATCACACAGCAAACGGCAGCCGAATTTAATTATACAAGAGATAATCTGCTAGATATCTGCCTGCCGTTCAGACACACTTCGATACGCATGTCCACCTACAGATGCAAACAGGATGCAACAATGAAAACTGAAGAGGACTAATTCAACTGTGTAAGAGGCAATTTAGTCCAGTTTAATCTACATACACATATACATTCTTAATCTGTAGTTTTGTCTTGTTTTCCAGTAAAATCCTTATCGTTAAAACATGACAAGCTATAACAAGGTATTATTCCTTTCAGAAATTATATACCGGATTATTTTATGAAAGAAATCACTACTTGTATTCAATACGGATGCATTAAATTGATCAAGTAAAAGACATTTATGATGATTGATATATTGATAATAATAAGAATTTATAAAATTATTTTATTTCATTTATTTTTAATTAAATGCTGTTATTGTGCACTTTCTATATATAAAAGAATCCTGAAAAAAAGCTTTTAGGGAAAAAAAAAGTTTTCAACATTGATAAGAAACGTTTCTTGAACCGCAATATTAGACACTGAAGAGTGCAGAAAAGGCTGCAATTACAGGAATAAATAAATTCTATTTTAAAATATATTAATATAAAATGTTTAGTGTAAATTGTAATAGTATTTCACAATATTCCTGTTGGTTTTATTGTATTTTTGATCAATTAATGCAGCCTTGGTGAGACTTTTTTCAAAAATATAAATCTTACTGACCCAAAACTTTTGAACGATAGTGAATAAAGATTACATAATAAATTATTTACAAGGAATAATAATTTTTTTTTTTACCTGAAGAAATATTTATTTATTTATAAGTAATTTAGTCTTACGGCATTATACACATGCCTGAATTTTGTAAAATACAGCCGTATGTGGGAGTAAGAGTTGTTTATTTGTTGTTCTCAATAGAACTAGAATCCTGTGGAACACACACACACACACTTAAAAACATACTAAGAGACAATGGCTAGATAATAGGAAAGGGAAAGTGAGATATCTTCCACATGATCTAGCTAACTCTGCAATCTCACCCGGCAACACAAACCAAAGCAAAAATATTTCCAAAACAGCTGTGAGCTCGTCTCTGACCGACCACCGATCAATTTCCTTCACATCAAGCTCCTCGCAATGATGAAAAAGAAAATGAGAGCGAAAAAGAGAAAAACAAAAAGAGAAAAAAGGGAAAGAGATGGACTAGCTTGTTGACTTAGCTCTTCAATTACATGCTCCCTTCCCTAGTGGTGCTTTAATTTTACGTTCAATCCTGTGGCGTTTCACCGCACGTCTCATTGGGTCTGTCTGGGTGATAAGACAGAGTCCCGCTTATCAATTCAGCCATCACACACACATCAGCCTCATCCAATCAACCTCACTGATTTCACCGCCAAGAGCTTAAGCTCTCTGCAAACAAAGATACGGCAGGGTTTACTGGATAATTTCCACTCTCCGCTTACTCTCTAACTCTCTGCTTACCTTATCTTAACCCTCACCCTCAGGGTTGTGTCTAGTACTCAACAAACTGGTAAACACTGTACAGAAGGCTATAGTGGGTTTGTATTTGGTCAACAGATGTTAAATTAATGAGACTGTGCTAGGCTAATTTAGAAACGCTATGACGAGGACACGGACCACTCGTAGAAAAATGAAAAGGAGAAATTTCAAAGCTCAATACGGCAGCTGCAAGAAAGGGAATTCAGCCTTACAGTTAAGAGAGCCAATTAACTTTTATTCTAGAACATACACCAGCTGGACCAGCATGAAAAGTGCATATTTTTAAAAGTCATTTAAACCCAATTAAGCTAAATTTATGATTTATGACAATTTCTTATTTAAGTAGATAGGAGCTGCTCTAAAAGAGCACCAAAAGAACTAATTCAGAGTAGTTCAATTTATACAACGAAAACAAATAGATTGTGCTATATCAGCATTGAACAGAGCAGTATAATAGTTATTAAGATGAACACACTCCAATATGAACTGCACTAAATATGAAAATAAAGATTTATGTGGACTATCCACTGGGCTGTAATACTGCGTGTGCAATTAATGTGACACTAAAAACAGCAATGTAGCTTTGTAGCAGTGTTAATGCAAAAGTTTTTTTTTTTTTTTTTTTTTTTACGCTGAAAGAAATACATAAATGAAGAAGATCTTAGAATTTATTAATGGAGCCAAATTGAGATCTCCATATCTCTGGAACGGAATCATAAAATGCCTTAGAAATGAAGGTGCCAAAAGAAAAGTTTGTTAAGAACTCAGATATTAACATCTCTTTAATACTTCTTTGAATGGTCACCTTTGGCATATTGCTAAAGTCAACTAATTTTACTAACAGACCTGCACTGTAGAAAAGGACTGTGATTTTAACGGTAAAAAAACCCTGAAAATGCTACAGTAAAAACCTGTTAAATGGTTAACGGTAAGTTCCCCTAATATATACGGTGAAAAACTAATAGATATTTCAGACAATTTTATGGTGAAATACGTTTTTGGAAGTGAAAAAGAATGTAAAATTTACAGGGAAAAATCGTAAATTGATGTTCCCAGAATTCCCTGTGTTGCATTTCAAATGGAATGTTTTTTCTTTGAAATAACTATGTTTCTTCTGGGTTTTTTCTTATCAGTTATGTTTATTAGGGTTGTATGTAACATCTAATGTTGTTAAATTAATGTTTATTGCATTGTCTCACCATGATGGTGTTTAGTGTGAATGACACTGTGCACCTTCTATGTATGTTATTATTTAAAAGCTGCTTGTGATGGGCTTTGGTTCATCATGTGACTTTCTAATCACCACCTGCATTTGGTGGTTATCAGTGCATTATAAAGGTACAAAACAGATTTCAGTACTTCCATAGGTTGGTATATTAACATTATATCAGTTAATGAAATTACGGTATTTAACTGTAAATTTAAGTTCAAACCGTAAAACCTAAAAAGTTGCTACTGTATTTTTTAGTAGAATTCCGTAACCACAGCTGCTGTTTTTTTACCATAAATTTTACGGATTTTATTTTTACAGTGTGCCAATCACTGTGTAAAAATGAAATAATTATGCTGGCAAAAGCTTTTTTCTGAAGTTTTCTAAAGTTAATTTGGCTCCAAATCTCAGGTGAAAATTGTCAATTTGACCCCCTCTACAAAACAGTGGATTACTTGGTAATTATTCACACATGGCATTTAATATTTTGGCTTTCATCACCATTTATGCATATCTTTCTTCAGAATTACAATATTAACAAATTCAAAAAAAAGGTTCTGAAATATGGTTGATATGGAATGACCCAGCTTGATTTTCCAGGAACTTCACGTTATAAAACAGCTGAGCTACTGCTACTGTCATGCTACTGAAAAATGTAGTTATTGTAACTTGCTTTCTTTACAACTTTTAGTAAGTTAATTCCTAGCACCAGTGCACATACCTGCACAGTCCAATCAAAATTATCCATATGGAGGGAAACGCATATCATGAAAGTGAAACTAAATTTTTTTTATTTTATTTTTTTTGCGCACAAAGCAAATCCAATGCCTCTTGGATGGAGAGAAGACAGCGGAGTTCTGAAGGATTTATCATCACAGTAACCCAGTCTGAAGGCTTACTGTCCGGAGAACAACAGGTTGTGGCTTTTGAGCAGAGTGAGCAATGATCTTAAAACATATTCATCCTCTCAAAATCATTCGGCAGAGAAAAGGACAATTTCCCAAGTTTAATTCAAATGTAGGAACAGTGTGCACCTTAAATAGTTCCAGTCTATAGGGTATTGTTTCCTTTAACAATACAGTGTTCCAGGAGTGTGTGTGTGTGTGTGTGTGTGTGTGTGTGTGTGTCCTTGTTTATGCTACATTGAGGGGACCAAATGTCCCCACAAGGATAGTAAAACCAGTAAACATTGACCTTATGGGGCCTTTTCTTAGGTCCCCATGAGGAAACAAGCTTAAAAATCATACAGAGTGAGTTTTTTTGAGAAAGTAAAAATGCAGAAAGTGTCCTGTAAGGGGTAGGTTTAGGTGTAGGACAATAGCACATACAGTAAGTACAGTATAAAAACCATTACGCCTATGGAAAGTCCCCACAAGGATAGCAAACCAGACATGTGTGTGTGTGTGTGTGTGTGTGGGCCAGGTTTTGCCAACATTGTGGGGACCAAATGTCCCCATAAGGGTGATTATGCATTGTGGGGACCAACCAGCAGCAGCATATGTTCAATAAACAGCTATGCGGAAGTGGATTTTGGACCAATGAGATTTTACGGTGGGCGGGCCTAAATAGCACAATAATACAAAATCAACCTCTTTCATGCCTGGTTAGGACATGTTTAGGGGTATTTTTAGCAGATAAAAAGTGTAATTATCTCAATATTTAAACAATAGAGGTCAATGGAAATCTCCAGCATGACAAGTTGGTCACATGACACTTAAATGACCGATTGCATTGTAGTGGGAAAGCACTCTCATGAAAAACACAGCTCTCCTCATAAGCACACAATATTATAACCACAGAAAAGCAGTCACTGGCCTCTACAACAAAATGAATCAATATCCATTTAGGGGCCATTTTTTAGTTGTTGTTTCGTCTACGCTAATGCAAGCCACTTTCTAAGGCGGAAGGCCGGGTCAATAGTTCCAACCCCACATTTTCACTCGACCGAGAAAAACAGCAGGAAATTCACTGCAAAGGCCGATTTCCTAATTCCTAATTACAAATACTGAAACCACAAACACACCAGCATTGATTAGCATCATATCAGCCAACTGCACCTAAAAGTGACAAGTCAGGCCATGCATACAGCCAATAAGTTTTCTTGTTCCTTTCTGTTCGGCACGGAGCTAAATTACACGAGTCTTGTTCATTAAGCATAAAGCCTATGAGGAAGTCATTAAGTAATGCCTGGACTATGAGAGACCAATAAACAAGGCTTGTACAATAAGCCCCTGCAGAGACAGACTTAACAGCCATTTATGTTGAGGACATCAGGGGACCGATAATCATTTTATAGCATCCATTCTTTCAGCTTAATCCATTACTAAATACACTGGTGGCTTGCAACACACACGAGAGGAGGGGAAAAAGGGAAGTGTTCTTTCACACTCTATCAAGTATTAGTGATACAAAATTAGGAGTTAGGTTTTGCTATAGATTATATTACAGTTTATACAACAGTGATGTTTGGTCCTGTAATCTGACTGGGAAAGTAGTAATACAATTTTTTTGCCAATTAATTTTTTATTAAAAATACTGATTTTTTTTTTTTTTTCCCACCAGGCACTCACAATTACTGGAGAAAGATTGTTTTGCAAATCCAAAGCAAATCACAAATTGAATTTGAAGGCATTCAGACTGGGTTACTGTAGCTTTTACCATCCAAATTTTCATTTCTCCAATCTCAAATGGAATTTAAGAAGTAGCTATATGTGCTTTTGTATGTCAAAGTCTGGTTTACAGCTGAATTACAGTGTATGAAAACAGGTTTCATGCATGCTAGACCGATGTCTGCTGTATTCCATTAAAGGAGGATGCTTTTGCTAATGCATGATATTAGAAGTCACTTCCACCCTGCACTGTTCTCGCCCACTCCATCCTATAGAGAGGCTGAGAGTGCATAATTACAATGGAGCAGTGGCATAAAATAAGCACTCCTGGATTGACAGACACAGGAACGTGGGTGGATGGATGGATTGACTGACAGACAGGAGGAGGAATGGATGGATGTAGAAGTGAGATAGATAAAACTGCAGATAGACAGACAAACCAATGAATAAAAAGAAAGACAATAGTTCGATCACAAAGATCAAAGAGACAGAACGATAGACAGAACAATACAAATGTTTGACAGAACAATAGATAGAACGATAGATAAAACAACAAGGTAGAGACAGAATGATAGTGGGATAGATAAAATAATTTAAAGAATGATAGATAGACAGACAGATAGATGATCTATAGATAGAACGATTGATAGAATGATAGACACAGATGGACACATATACAGACAGAGACAAATGGATAAACAGACAGAACGGCAGACTGAAGGATAAAGTGATTGACTGATAGAGAAAGACAGACAGACATATACAGACAGATGAGAGAATGAGAGATAGAATGACAGGTAGAATGATGAACAAATAGACAGACAGACGGATAGACAGATGGATGATAGATAAACGGATGGATGGATAGATAAACAGAGAAATTATGCTATGAACACAGAGCTGTGTGAAGTGATGTGAAGGAGGGCCATGTGTGTTATTTCCTCTACACAGTGCTTAGAGGAAGAGAAGGGAAGCTATTTTTAGGGAGAACAGGAACTTGATGTGGAGTAGTGGCATGGCCTGTCACACAGCTGCCCAACAAGAACTTCTTGACCTCATGCAATGTCTGCACTGTTTTCTGCTTTTTCCTCTTTGCTCTCACTCCACTGTATCTTTCAATTCTCAACCCCTTCCTGGTCTCAAAGTTTAACACACTACAACGACCAAACAGAGATAACAACCCAGGAATCATATAATCAATATGAATATTGATCTCGGAATATTTCAGTCAGCCTAATCCAGGGCTCTCAAACTACCGGCCCCAAGATATTTTCTTAAGGCCCTCAAGTGTTAATAATTTATCTTTAAATTCAGCCTGCGAAATCAATTCCACTTTTTGCATTTTGGTTTGACCTCTTGTTAAAGGGATAGTTCACGCAAAAATGAGAATTCTCTTTCTTCTGCTGAAAATAAAAGAAGATATTTTAAAGGATGGTCCCCATTGTCTTTCATAGTATTTTTTCTTATACTATGAACGTCAATGGGACCAGCAACTGTGTTTTCTTCAAAATATCTTCTTTTGTGTTCAATAGAAGAAAGAAACTCATAGAGGTTTGGAACAACTTGAAGGTGAGTAAATGACGACATAACTTTCATTTGTGGGTGAACATCCCAAACCAGTTTGACTTTCTTTCTTCTGTGGAACATAAAAAGATATTTTGAAACAATGTATACAGTTTTTCTAAATATCATCTTTGGTGTTCAGCTGAAGAAAGTAATGCTTCTGTAGAATGCATATTTCTTGCGTCACATAATTACTGCTAGTTGTCAGAAAAAGTGCTGGAAAAGCTACACTGTTTTGCTTCTGTCGAGCTACTGAAAAATGTAGTTAAGTTAGCAGTATCGCAGCTTTTAATTAGTTAGTCCCCTGCACATGGATAACTTAATTGTTAAGTTAATGAGCATTGTTAGGGAGTGTGTGTGCAGGGTTAAGCTGATTACCGCATAGGACATTGTTCTTCCTGTGCATGTCCTGTGCTTCCTGCTGTCCAGAGCAGCACTTCTGGGCTTTAAGATGAAATGCACCAAATCATTAGTTCTACTTAAAAGCCAACACGTCTGTTCCTACAAAGAGAACGAGTGGGAGCAAAAGAGCGAGGTTGTAGGAAAAAAAAAACAGAGAGGAGGATAATTGAACAGGCTGATCCCTAGGTTATACCTAATCCTGTTTAATTAACTAAAAATCCTCCAGCGTTTCATCAAAACCAGCCAGAAAAGAAGGAGGAATGACAAATCGTGTGGTATATCGTTTTAAAAGATCCGTCTACCCTCTCCTTTCCTCCGTGTTCTCCTTTGGTTTGGAGGGTGCACCTGCTGTGAGTATTTCTATTGTAGCTCAGAGCTCTTCACGCAGGCAGCCGTGTGGCTCAAAGTGCCTCTTAACCCCTCCGCTGCACCTTTCTTCCCAGCATGCACCACTCTGCCTGCCCATGTGACAATGAGAGCCGTATACGGGGATCAGCAGACCTGGGCTCCGGAGCGCAGGGATTTCAATTTCAATGAGCAGCACTGAACGCTCTTTATGGAGAAAAGATAATGTTTTAGTGTCTCGCCCTCTCTGCTTGTGGAAAAAATAACTATAGACTACAGAAATAGCTTTTGGCAGGCAGTTAAATCTATAACCACACACATACATATAAAAAAGCAGATTTGAAAATTGTAATGGGGGTGTAGATCATGCAATTCATCTGTGCTATTTTTAAATGACTGGTCTAAATGCACAATGTGTTAGACCCGGGGTGTCATGCTCTAAAACAGCAATTTATATGCCTTGGTGTAGCAGTGGAAAACACACAATGCATGCTTTTCTGGAGCTAACAAAATCCTTTAAACGTTTTGCTGATTTAATAACAAAAATTGTGGGAAAACACAAGGATTTTAGTCATTAAGGTTAAATTTATTAAAACATAATAATGATCACTGCACGACAACTTCAGCTTAAACAAGTCATTAAATGAATATTATCACAATGTGAGGTTGAAAATAGAAATGACTACTTTAAATTACAAGCCTATTAATATAACATTAATGAAACAATAGAGAAATTCAATTATTTATTACAACTACTATTTCATTGCCATCATTGCCTTGAGTGATGAAAACTTCAAAGTGGAAAATGAATTGTTTCTCTATGCCATGCATATTTAAAATAAATTTCTGCCACTTTATGATACAAGTATGACAACTAATCAAATCTAATTTTTAAAAATAAAACTTCTATTTTAACATTTTAAAATGTAATTTATTTATGTGATGTTAAAGCTGAATTTTCAGCATCATTACTCCAGTCTTCAGTAATTCAGTCAGTGTATACACACAAACTGTGTGTATAAACTGGAACTACAACAGGCCGTTGACATCCCTGCAATGTATAAAGGTGGTTAACTGCTGTGCAAACACTCTCTCTCTTGAGGAGTGCCACTGTTTTATTCTCAAGTTTTGACTAAGAGGAAGAGAGAAGGTTACGCTTACTCAGCACGTCCCATACTTCAGGCCCATGCGGGTGGGTTAATGTGGGTCAGAACCAAGGGCGAGATCTACTTTAACATCAATGGTCCTCTTGCCCAGCAGAATATTGAATACAGCGAGAAAACAGCATGAAGTGGTCTAGATGCATTTCAAGTACACAATGCATTGCACCCTTCTGTGTTTTAAATGTCTCAGGTTAAAACTTTACTCAAAAAGCTTACAACTTGGACGCAATTATTAGTGAATGAGACTCATTGAGAGTATCATCTGTAACATTTGTGTGCTCTAATCGCATAATACACTTTCCAATATAATAGACATCAGGCTGAGGCATTTTAAAAAAACCTGTGTACTACGTTACGTTCAATTCTTCTACGCTGCATCTAGTGGTTTTGAATGCTAGAAAAAAAGAAAAAAAAGAAACGCATTAGCAAATCTCCAGCCATTCCCTCTCATTAATTCCGCTTTCTAATCAGCAGTCCATCACACTCCCCCTTCTTTCCTGATTCATCCTCCAATGTTCTTTGTGAGAGGAGCTTGTGATCCTCCTCAAATTCATCTCTTCCTCCATTCTCCTATTGTCTCATCCATCACACCCTCTTATAATGTTCCTGTTGGCCTTGAGGTTGAGAGGTAGGATAAAGGGGCCAAGAAAGCAAGAAAGACTGACTGAGAGAAAGAGAGCAATGGCCATCCATAAAGATCCTTCTTGGGAAGCTGATATGTAAATCAACATTGATCAAAACAATACAATTTTAATTTGTTTGTGTTTTTCAATGATAAGTATCTATCCATATAAAAAAGTATTGTATCAGACAAGAGATATTTGCAATATTTCCAAAACTGAGGAAGATCCTGCATGCACCTGAAACGTGTGTGGTTTATGAATGCACTAAGCATTTGAAATAATAAAAGAAAACTGCTAGTATTTCATTGTGTAATCTTTTTTTTTTGATTTCCAGCAAATGAATTGCAAATATTGAGTTTTGACTCTCTTGGAAGAATTTATTTACAACTTGCATGTCATCAATCATGTCACATTTGGACTGAAAAAGTGTGCAAGATCCTCAATTTTTCTTTTTCTTTAAGAGATATTGCCCTTAGAATTAACACCAAATGATAACCTAAATAATGCAGGCAGAAACAATTAAATATCTGATTGGCATTGGTTGACACAAAAAAGCCAGATATACTGTATTGTGCCCTTACATTGTGTGAATATTTAATATCACTTTAGTTGTCAAGTTCAGTGGCGCCTCCCGGGGGGTGGGGGGTGGGGGGTTGTTGTAAAGTGGTAAGGTGATTATATTTTGTTTTGTTTTTTAACAAATTTCTAAAAACGTTTGGAGCACTTGTAATGTAAGGTTTTTTTTGTTTTGTTTTGTTTTTTTAAGTAAAGACCAAGCGGCCAGCGGCAGACAGTGAGCTGATCATAGCCTATGTTTGATAGCCTTCTCAAATCATCACGACTTGCCTAAAATAAAATCTATAGATATAATCAGTTCAAGCATATCACAATGTTAGTTTAAATGTTTGAACTATATAAATGTGCGCTAGGTGCATATCTAATCGTTTGTGTGAAGAGTGGAAGCTGAAGCGCGCTTTACAGGACATGGAGGCACCAGAGCGGTCACTTGCATTTTTCTCTTGATAGTGGAAACAACTTAAAATACGTCGTAATTTTTGCTCATAAAAAGGTAAGAGTAATACATCACTCAGAACTGTAAAGGGTCTACTTTTATTTGTGTGCATTCACAATATCAACAAAACGTTGTGCTTTTATAAAATAAATAGGAAAACAGAAGATGCGCTTGCCATCTCGTCTTGAACAGGAGCGCTTCACAATGATGAACGGAAACTCAACGAATTGAGTCACAAATATGATAAATATATCTATAGAAAGCTTTAAATTACTACTTTAAAATGAAATCATTCAAATCGAAAACAAAAACGCTTTCATTATGTAATCCGTAAAGATGCATTTCTCTCTAAAGGAACGTCCAATGAGATGGCGAGTCATTTTTCATCACCATCTAAAATATAAGAATAAGGAAAAGCCTAAAACAGGCCTGATTATATTTTGTCTGATTTTTGTGTTGCTCTGCTCTGAATTCCTTAATTTAAAGGATTTTCTGCAACACAATTTTGTCTGATATGCGAATTATTTAGGCTATTAGCCTATTTTTTAATCCATGCAGCAAATGCTTTAAAAACAACTTTAAAAATTACTTTATTGCATTCCTGATGATTTTTAACAACTTTTCACTATACATTTACGGGTAGCTTGAATGTAAAACATTGTCATGAATTCGTTGTATTCCCATTTGTAAAATAGGCTACAAATTAATTTTTGTAGTCCAACCCGATCTCATGAAAGTGCGTGTAGCACAATTTTCTCTTTCTATTTGACGTACTGTTTATAAGCAGAAATTGCAAAAGACTGATAGATTCATTATTAATGGCATGGCTGGTTCAGTCGACAGAAATACGGGACACACGGGCCTAATTTACTGCTGAAATGTTTGCGGGGCAAATCTCAGGTCAGTCTGAGCACTAATGGTATGCACAGTGCGTACAGCCGTACACCTGCAGGCGCCACTGGTCAAGTTCATTTTGAATTAGTGATGCACCAAAAAAAATTATTTATTTATTATTATTTTTTTTTAATCGAAACTGAATGTTTTCTCTAAGCCGAAATCTTAAGTTCATTTAATAATGAATTAAATAATCACATTTATTTGATTAACACTTAATAAATAAAAACTTAGCTGTATTAAAACATTTAAATTGCACATCAGGCAATTTTTATATGTACATGAGATAATAAACAAAAATAGCATAGACTAAAATATCTTGGTTCATTAAAATGAAGATTAGAAATAAGAAAGTTACAAGTATATTGTCAACCCAGCCCTAATGTCCACACCGCTGACATGTTTAACTGTTGTAGCTTATCCATGAAACAAACAGTTAAACCATGCCATCGGAGAAATGCTAAAAACTGGTATTTTCTGTTGACAAAAAGTCAGTGCATCACTATTTTAAATTCATTTTTCAGAAGGCCAAGAAACAGAGTGAAAGGAAGAGATCTAAAAAAAGAAAGAAACAAAGAGTGTCGCTACATCTCAAAGTGCATCTCATTAGCTCCACTTACTGCTTTGCTGATTATGTTTAAGTCTTTCCCCTTCTGTTCTCCAGAGAATCATTTATGCTGGTGGAGTTGTATTAAGAGCCGTCTACCTGAGTCCTGCTACACAGCTGTTCCCACCTCTCCTAGGAAATGTCCTGTCGTAACAGAAACACTGACACACAGCAGGATGGCCATCAGGGAAAAGCTAACCACAGCCTTCACCTGACATGTAAGGGCTCTCTGTACATTCAAAGAGTGTTTACATCATAACAGCACAGCCCTTGACATGAAGGTTCAAATCAGAAGAAAAACACATTAGTGAGAGATGTCATGTTAGAGAACAGAGACACAGGCTAAGCATACATCTGCATTAAAAAGTTACAGCCAAAACCACGATTAGAAATTAGACCTTGTGACCTGATCAGGGGTATCATGAAATGAGCCAAAAAATGTGTAGTAAATAAATAGTAGCTTTTTGTATAATATATTGTTCTTTTAATACTTATAACTTAATACTTTTAATAATCCAACTGAGCTTGACAGCCAGTCATCATGTATTTAAATTATAAGGAAATAATCAGCTTTATGATAAATCTTTTTGTGCTCTACAGAGAAAAATCATATGAGATTGACAAAAAACAACAACAAACAAAAAAAAGAGTCATAAAATGACAAAAGGGATGGTTATCATCTATAATAATGAACACTGATGTTTTTCTTTTTTCTTTGAAGTTCAAAACTGACTTTGAGGTTTTTGCTCAAAAACATTATATTATAATATTTAAATAATCAATTCAACTCATCAAATTATTTCATATTCAAATAAAAACACTTTAATAGCTTACAAGCTGGAAGTTAAACATGAAAAACTGTCCAGAATGCTGCCCAAAAGCTTGGCTAGGGTAACAGACCTCTAGAGCCAAATGGCAAAAGCATGAGACCATGAGCCGGTATGATTGGCATGAGTTATCTGCTTCTGAAAAAGCTGCAAGAAAGCATGGCGAAAATCCTTAATACTGCATGCATGTGCCTTGGATCTGTAAACGGCTGGGGAGGGAGGAATAATATGGAGGAAAATTGAGAGGGATAAATATGCTCTGGTGTCTTGCCAGCATTCCTCAAAGTGCAATTAATCGCGAAAGTACATATAATAGAGAGATATTAGAAACAGGTGGCTAACTGCTGTGCAAACCCTTCCGTCCCTTATGGAGCAAAGCTTTGATTCTTTCAGTGTTTCAGTAAGAACGAGAAAGGAGATTTTGCTTACTCAGCACACCACCCTGTCTGAACCTATGCGGGTGGGTTAATGTGGGTCAGAACCAAGGGCTAGATCTACATTACCACCACTGGGCCTCCTGCCCAATGTCGAACAGGGAGTAAAAAAAGAAACGTGAAGAGGGACAAAACAAAGTGCTCTAGAGATGCATTTCAAGAGGACAGCGATATTAGTCAACATTCACAGCTTTTAAAAGTAAGCAGTTATTACAGCACTATTATGGAACTTACAGTACACTTTTGTGCTTGCTACAACAAGCATCTAATTTATCATTGCAAAGAGTTATAGATTTTTTTTAAAAAAAATTCTTAGTTAAATTTAAATTATAAAATGGGTAAACAATTTTTTTTAAAAAGTAATACTATAAAAAAAATCTGCTGATTTTACATAATGTTATCTAGATGGTTCACATTTGAGGTTTAGCTGAATTTACAAAAATGACTTCTGATAGTCTAACCAGGTAAATGTAAATATTTAAACTGTGACAAATTGCATATAATAAAAACATAATTTTTGAAAAAAGTAAGTATGAAGGCCCACCCCTAAATATAACCATCACTGAGGTGTAAGCAAATCATACTTTTTCCAACTTTCTGCATATTTTCATTTTGTAGAAAAATATATAATTATACAAATATATAAATTTTAAAAAGAAAAATTGAAATATAACATTTTTATTTTTATTTTCTATCTGAAATATATAATATATAATATATATTTTCCATATTCAAATACAAAACGGGGCTTTCAAGCATCAAAACAATAAAAGTTTATTAAAGCTTTACTTTTTTCCCTGTACATTAGAATGTGTCCTGTTTTTTTTCCCCAAGCAAAAAATAATGACTACCATACATTTTCACCATGATTTACAAAAGACACCCACTAAAACGTCATTCAGTGTAATAATAGTTACAAAAATCTTGTCATGCATATTTAGAACCAGAATCATTAGATGTCATTAAAAGACTCTTTAATAATCACAATGCTGCCCTACAAAAATGAATTTTAAAGGGGTCATATTTTGTGTATTTGGTGTAATGCAATGTGTTTACACAGATCGAAGTTTAAAAAACACATAACGACCCACATACTGTAAATTATTGTTGCTCCTCTATGCTCTGCCTTTCTGAAACGCAACGATTTTTACAAAGCTCATCTTTCTGAGAGGCAAGGATTGGAAAGCTATCCTGTGCATTGTGATTGGCTGAATACCTCAAGCGTGTGACGGAAATGTTATGACCCTTACCATGTTGTGATGCCGTGTCCCTGCATGACGAGACTAAAACAATAAAACCCACTATAAACGAGGCATTTGTTGCATTCATTGAGGACATAATTACTGATTCTAATGACTCGTACGGTTGCGCCGCACCGCGTAAACATAACACCATGTCTGCATTTGTGAACATAGAAACGCCAACCAAGCACTACTCTACACAGCTCAGAACTTGAGTTTGAATAGTCAGTAGCAAATTCTTTAAATATCGAAACGTACTTACAGGCTGTGAGTCAGAAGCACCAGACTGTCCTTGCGACGTTGGAATTGCCCCACTTTATAGTGTTCACAGCCATTCATACTGTTCACATTGTAGGCTACTCTCTCCCAGGATCAGGAAACAGTCCTCCGTAAAATGCGCTGCACACACTCCAATATTTGAGTTGAACTGTTCTGGAACAGTGTTGTAAATACAGCTTAACCACTGATTTTTAGTTGTGTACTCATTTGGAAGGCCAACAAAGTACTTTCGCTTTCACAACGAAACACACAGCGTCTCCACGACATGGCGGTGGCAGCAACACATTACAGTGAGAATAAAAGTTATGGTGTTATCTAAATCTTCCCACACCGTGACATAGACATGTGGGGGCGTTTAAATGAGCTGTTTTAGGAGGGCGTGGCAGAGTCTTAAGTTTTATAAAGAATATCTCTTTGGGTTTGAGACTTTAATCTTTGCAACTTTACAGATCTTATGTATGCACACACAGCTTGTAACACTCCAAAGACCAAGGAAAACATGAAATCGCATCATATGACCCCTTTAAATCTTTACCAATCTTTGCCACTCTCAATCAAACCACTAGGTTTTACCCATTTGTCAGTAAAAGAAAAAAAAAATTGTGTTTAATTTTTACATAAATATCTGTTACACTGAATGGTGATTCGGATGGAACATTATTTCACCCATATTTTGACATTTTATTTTCACAAAAGATATTTGAAAAATTAAAGAAGACAATTTACTTGCATTTGTGTGTATAAAATCACTTTTGGAAATTTAATTTGATGCGGACACCAAAATGGGACATGTCGTCTTCAACACACACACACACACACACACACACACACACACACACACACACACCTCCTCACCCTAGGACATCCTAGCATCATTGCAGTGAATTTTACACATGTGGGTAACTCTCTAAAAAGGTAACTGCTGGAATAATTTCCCTTCAAGCAACTTGTGGTTAAGTGTTTTGCTCAAGGGCAAAACTGTGAAAGCTTATGGCTTACTACTTATGGGAATCGAACCATCCACCGTTTGATTACACATTCTAAGCTTTATCCACTCTGCCACACCACCCTTGGGAAAAATTAGTGCCATAAGATGGAAAAGAAACGACAGAGAAAAAAATCAGTGCGCAAAACTACAAAACCTCTTTAACCACCACATGTGAAACATGTCAGATTGACTGGATCAGTCAGAAAACTGTATTATCAGGCGTGAGCAGTCTGTATCTGTCAGTAACCCACACCGCTCATGAAGAACATATGAGCATGTCATCTACTGATCCTGAGTGGCAGAACAATTATATCACCTATCAAATCCATGCCCTCTCATTATAGCGCCCTTCAATCATAAATCTCAACAGCCCGCCACCCCCATCCTCCTCTAGGCAGAAAATTCCCTAGATGCTGTTATTTTTCCCTGATGCAAGGCCTTTAAGGTCCAGGCAGCCTGTGGAGATGAGTGTTGTTGGCAGCTTCCACTGGCAGCGATCCACAGGGAAAAACTCATCAGCCTGCGTCCATGGTTTGGGATGCAGTATTTTGCGACAACGACGAGGTCTGAACTCCTCCAGGATGGGATGAAGGATATCTACCTCTGACACTGATCTGAAGGCTAGACATCATTTCCACGAACAGAACTCATTTTTCCGGACATTTGCTGAAACATAAATCTCAGACTGAAATCAATTATCTGGACCCGGTGTGGACTGGAGTCCTCTGGTACAGCAGCTTCTGCCGTTCCATCATAATCCAGGGGAGTTATAATAAAACATAGCGCCCCTTCATGACCCTGCACACATCTGTGCAGAATTAATATCTCCATATGCCTCTGACCCCTTTCCTCTTATTCATTTCCTCATATCTGAGGGGAAAACAGTCCATGTTTGGTGAATTAAATTATTTTCTTTTGAGTCCTTTTGAAGGCACATCCTCAAGAGTGATTTTAATAATCTGACCGAAACATCTTAATTATCTCTCCAAATCTAAATCCTCAGTGACCAAACAATGTGTCATTCCTCTCAACTGAATATATGTGTGTGCTTTCAAATCTGCCAATTTCCTTTCAGTAAGATAACAGACCTGATCCTTCTGGGAGGACAGCTTTAAGTCGTTTTAAGCACTATTCTATAACAGAGTCCCAGAACGTCAACAGATTAAAAAGGATATATTCCTTAAATCTGACTGAACATTCAAACCATCACATTCACAGCTATAATCAAATGCATCAATACTTAACAGCAATTTCAAACAGGGGGTTGGGAAATTATCCAATATATATATATATATATATATATATATATATATATATACACACATATATATACACACACATATATATATATATATATATATATATATAAATCTGCATTGTTTATCCTTTTGATCTTTCAGTCAATTCACAAAATTCTAACCTATCATTGAAGTAAAACAATTGAAAGTGGAGAGAAAATCTCATGATGAAATAAATGTTTTTCTCCAACGAATGTTGGCCACAATTATCAGCACCCCTAGAAATTCTTATGAGTACAATATCTCTGAAGTATACACCCATTCATATTCACATTTTTTAGCACACCAGGGTGACTAGGAGCATGAAATTGTCCAGCCATGACTTTCTGTTCCACAGGATTGTAAATATGAGGAACACAAAGGCCAAATTCCCTTAATCATCCATCACAAGGAGTAAAACCTAAGAATGTTTTGCCAGAGGTTCTGGGCAGGGTGCTGAAGGACTGTGCGGCCGAGTTAGCAGATGTCTTCACTTCCATCTATAATATGTCACTGCTCACATCATGGGTCCCTGCCTGCTTTAAGTACCCATTCCCAAACAGTCTAATGTCAAGTGTCTAAACGATTACAGACCTGTGGCGCTTACCTCGTTCCCAGCCAAATGTCTGGAGAGGTTGATCATCAAACACCTTAAGAAAGCAAGAGCATCAACACCTGACCCATACCAATTTGCATACAGGGAGAATAGGTCGACTGAGGACGCCATTGCGATTGTGCTCCATACATTATTGGAACATCTAGAGCTTAAGAACACCTATGCGAGGATGCTCTTCATCGATTTCAGCTCGGCTAAAATCCAGCACAATCCAGCCATATGAACTTAGATCTAAATTACACAACCTGGGACTAAACACCACACTATGCAATTGGATGGTGGATTTTTTAACTAATCGCACACAGTGCTTGGGCTCATTAACAACAACGATGAGACAGCATATAGGAATGAGGTACAACACTTGGCATTATGGTGCGATAACAGTAGCTTGGTTCTTAACATCAAGAAGACCAAGGAAATTATTGTGGATTTCCACAAAACTGGACAATATAAACACTCTCCACTCTTTATCGGCAATGAGGTGGTGGAGAGAGTGACAGATTTTAAATTTCTGGGGGAAGACCTGTCCTGGAGCACTAATACTGCCTCAGTGGTAGGAAAAGCCCAACAACGCCTCTACTATCCGAGGAAACTGAAGAGTGCCAAAATTCCCAGGCAGCTAATGGTGAATTTTTACAACTGTGCCATTAGTAGTGTTTTATCTTATGGATTCCTAGTGTGGTTTTCCAGCTGCACTAAGGCTGACCAGCAGGCATTTCAGCAAGTGGTCAGAACAGCGGGAAAGATCATCGAAACTACTCTTCCGGAGATGAGCACCATCTTCACCACTCGCTGTCTAAGACGAGCACAAAATATCCTGCGCGACCAACACCATCCTGCACATCACCTGTTCCACCTGCTGCCCTCTGACCTGAACCCTACAGAAAATGAGTGGGGTGAACTGAAGAGAAGAAGTACTAACATGGATCTGGAGAGATTCTGTATGAATAAAATGGTCTTTGATCTCTTATCAGGTGTTCTCCAAACTCTTCAGGCATTATAAGACAAAACTCAGAGCTGTTACCCTGGGAAAAGGATGTTGCAATAATTGGGTGCCAATAATTGTGGCCAACATGAACGAGAAAGCATTTATTTCACAATGAGATTCCCCCCCCCCCCCCCCCCCACATAATATTTTATGTTTTTTTTAAATATTGTAGATTTAAGTAGCAAATGAGAATCGCTAAAATTAATGCATATATTTTGAGACAAAGGTCTTTATGATTTTCAGTTTTGTTTAAAATAATTAAAGCAATAGTTTTTAAATAACAAAAGAATATGTAAAAGTATGGTATTTGGGGTAAAAAGCGCCTCTGCTGTTGGGGCTAAAGATGATTAGGAGGCCATGATGGTCAGAGGCCAATGGGCAAATTTGGGATTTTTAATGACCACAGAGTGTCAGGACCTTGTTGACAGTATAGTGTCCCCGTCACTATACTGGGGCGTTAGGACCCACACAGACCACAGGGTGAGCACCTCCTGCTGGCATCACTAACACCTCTTCCTACAGCAACCTAGTTTTCTTCCAGGATGTCTCCCATCCAGGTATTGACCAGGCTCAGCCCTTGTTAGCTTTAGTGGGCAACAGTCTTGGGCTACAGGGTGATATAGCTGATGGCTATATAAGGTAGTTTCAATTACATTTTTATTTTACACTTATTTGAACTTTTTAGCTTCAGAACTTTTGCTTTTAATATTGTATTTTTGTTTAACGCACATAAAACAATTTCATTTTTAAAAAATTTAAATGTGCATTAATTAAAAAAACATTATTAAAATGTATTAAAATTGCATTCTAATAACTAAAATTGTATTAGTTCATCCATAAGTATTTCACAAAACTGGGCAGACAGAATGGCATGGAACTGGACAAGTAAACAAGACACTTCAAATACATATCAATACAAAAAGCACCGCACACAGTCTCCATGAGGATGGTGTGTTGTGATATTTTAATGCTGCGTGTTGACAAACTGGGCAGTGAGCCGGTGTCCATGGGCCCAGTGACCTGACCTAGCATGCAAACAAACCATAGAAAGAGAGAGTCAATTAGCAGATGCATCTGGTGAACAGTGCCAGCTATAAACCCGTCGAGCAAATCAGAAACGATGTCCTCTGCCAATAAACTCCAGATCGATAGGCTGCGAGCTGATGATTAATCTGGATGCTGAATACATTCAGACAACTAGGGCAGATGACAGTGAGAGAGGCTGGATGGCACAACGCTAAAAGAGAAAACTACATGAAAGTAACCTTCGTAGGTCAATTACCGCCATCCCTCACACACAGCGGCGAAAATTGGCAAGTGTAGGCACTTTGGGTAAGAGCGGTTCACGTCCATAGAGGAGTCACATGCACATCAACTAAGGCTCAGTGTGAACTTCACTCAGAGAGTGATGGCCATTTAGTCATGTAATGGGTTTTTACCCAGCAGACGGTCTCAGCGGCAAAGCTCATACTGTTACTTTTGCTGCTATATTCAACAAACACTAAAGACCAGTCATTAGAGTCACATGACACTAAAAACCAGATGGAACAAACAAAACAAACCCACATGCTGACGATTCATGTTGTGCTTGATAATTTCCTGTGCTCTTGCCAGCGATCATGCACACACATCCAAGTACACTTGCGTTGAAAAATCCAGGCCCGTGCTGTGTGTGTATGGCTAACAAATGTCACTTGGATCAATAAAAATCTTCTATAAAAAAACTATATACTTATATGGATGGCTCCGAGTTTATATGGCGTATGCATGTGCGTGTAACCATGCTTTTAAAGATGAGCAGGGCATATAATGCGGAAAACTGATTTTGCATTCAAGGCATGTATGCAGGTAAAACACTAACCAAGAAGGGGGGGGGGGGGGGGGGGGAGGAAAAGGAGAGAGAAAAATGGGGAGATGATTCAATATTACACACACACACACACAATATATATATATATATATATATATATATATATATATATATATATATATATATATATATATATATATATATATATATATATATATATAATTTTGTAGTTGTGTAATACATTTTAAAAATATTTTATGAGAAATTATGGAATAATTTACATAAATATTAAAATTTTTATGTGTGCATGTTATATATGTATATAATTTCAAAATAAACATTAAAAATACACACACATTTATATGTACAACCCTGTATGTGTGTGTGCATTTTTAATGTTTGTTTTTAATTTTGAATACATTTATTTTAATTAATTTTATACTAGAAAATAGTAATAGAATTATATTATTTCTAGTATTATTTTTTAACAATAAAAATAAATAAATAAATGAATCCAGTTAAATCCAGTTTCTTGCAAGAGTATCCACATCTCACTCTTCTCTTCCTCTCTGTATGTCTGACATTAGTAGTATACGTGTTGAGACAAGGTGGAGCTTCTTTAATTATTTACCAACAGGAGTCCATGACAGAGGTGTCAGCCAATGAGAGGTCAAAGCCAAGAGATCAGCCAATTGGAAGAGATCATGCATATCATCAATACTGCACTGCCTCATTAGAAATGTGGACACAGCGAAATTCATGTCTTCATCTATTCTCTCTCATAAGAGGCGGCGAGTAATGCTGCAGATACAAGAGCTTGTGCAACAGATGGTCCAGACAGGACAATGGGACGCTGGGTATGGGACGCGGGGGAGGGGTCAGGCTCAAATGTATTAAATGACATGCTTAGGTCTTCCTTTAAGGCTCAAACGGGGACAGAGGAGATGAAAGGCAAAAACAGGGTGGAGAGTCCTATTAATTAGCTACAAGCTTCTACTGCTCAAATTGCTAATTATATTGCAACCACAAAACACAGAGGAACAAGTCACTTGTGAGCAGAGGTTGGTTGTAAACACCGTGTTGCTTAGCTGCTTAAATGTTATCACTGTACAGTAAACAGGGTAAGAGTGGTCCACACAGTAAGCAAATACATTATTTTATTTATTTAATTTTTTTAAAATTTATTTTAAAAATGTTGAATGCAGTGCAGCCTGCTTTGGATAAAAGCCTAATTATACATAAATATTACTGTGATACAGGTCCAATAACTTTGTAAGAGAAACAAATATATTTTGTTTTCACTAGGAGCCATTAAATTCTCAATATGTTCCTTCGTCTTGTATCCAAACTGTCTTTAAAATCCTGTCGTCAAGAACAACCGATTATTTCAATCTACATTATACAAGGATTGTGTAACCAGACTAAAGCTCAAACTCATTTCCTGGTGTGGTTTGTTGAGGATTTTATACTGTATGTTTCTCACTACATTAGTCTGAACTCTGAAAATAAATAAATAAATAAAACCATGCAGCCCGAGTTCTCTGCAGCATGAAATAAAGACTGCCACGTCAAGTCTGGGCGTCGCTTTTTCTCTTCAAAGAATAATTCAGCGCTTGTGTATGTGTGTGAGCGAGTGAATGCGAAAGAAACAGCTAGAGAACATGCTTCATTTGAACAATTGCTGCATATGTATAGTAATTTAAAAAGCAAAAATGGCTTAAGAGCCATAAAAATGTCTAGAAAGTATTTTGGCAAGTGAATAACTATAATTTTACTGCGCTGTGCTTTTACGTGCAACATGGCAGACATACTGAATGCGAATATATTTATCAGATATTCAGCAGCTTTTATCTTTCCTATTTAAAGCCAAATCCAAATCCATTTGACAAATACACATACTGATAAACTATAACCTTGAATACACTGTAAGTCACAAAGAATTTGCCAAATGTGACCCTTACCAGGATCATACCTACAGACCCTTAAAACCAACAGGCATGTGATTTATCAGAGTCATTTCACAAACACAAAAGCGACAAATCTGGGATCAGTATATCAAAGATATCACATGCTGTGAGAGGGTGGTCTTAAAATCACAGAAATGCGGGCCAGTGATCTGCAGTCAGTCAGCCATACATCAACAGGTCCCCAACAGGGTGTAATGAGCGAGCATCAATCCTGCCCTGCCTCAAATTGATGAGGACTGTCAGAGAAAGGCAGTGTATATTCTCCATTTTATGGTGAGGCTAGATCAAGATGAAGAATATAATGGACAGCCAGTCACCTGCTCTAAGCCCATGTAACGACCAACAGATCATGTGAGCACGGACTAAAAAAAATGTGTTCCGCCTAATCTGAGACAATTAGCTGAGAGGCTGAGAAAAGAAATGATATGAAAAACACTGACATGCAGCTTTCAGTTTCATTTAATGCCAGTGAATAAGAGAATCGAGATGGAGGAAAGACTCTCTCTCCCTTCCTCCAAAAATGAAAATTCTGTTATTAATTACTCACCCTCATGTCGTCCAGACCCGTAAGACCTTTGTTCATCTCCGGAACACAAACGAAGATATTTTTGATGAAATCTGAAAGCTTTCTGACCCTTCATATAGACAGCAACACAACTGACACAATCAAGGTCCGGAAAGGTAGTAAGATCACAGTGGTTCAACCTTAATTATATGAAGCTACGAGAACACTTTTTGCGCACTAGAATACTTTTAACTGTACACAGTGTCAATGAAAGTATGTAAACAGCATTTGACATCTGATTTAAATACGGTATTTTGCAACAATGTGATTTAAACACTAAATCCACTATACACTTAAAAAAATTATGATAGATGCCACTGCCGCCTTCTCACAGTGATGGCCACCCTCCTTTTTTCGCATCTCATTTGCATAACATTTAGTATTTCTCAACTTTTTGATTCTATCACTGCATGTACCGCTCTGCTGTCAATATCTCAATGCCCTGAATGAACTTGCTGCTCAGCTTCCATGAACGAATTGAAAATGCTCACTCAGCTCTGCACAAGTGGACACGTAAGGTTAGAGGCACTGGTCTAGTGATGGATCTTCTAGCCTGGCTCTAACTGAGATTGCAAAGCAGCATTTGACTGTTAGCTGGTAAACAGTTCTGTCTTAATCATCTCTCAGTGTCAAGACAAAGGCAAGAGGCAGCCTCCTCTAAGTTTGAGCCACGGGCACCCTGGCAGTCCCAACATTAAAATTCAATCAACTCGACTTAACAGGTGCTCACCCTTGAAACAGAAGATGAGGAAAGATCATTGATCATATGGGCTATCATAGCAGCCCTGTGAAAAAACACTGAAGGCCATGCGGATTGACCAACCAATCATGAGATGCCAAAGGGCATCACACGCATTCAATACAGCCTATAAAATGATGCAGACAGGTCACCTACAGCATGTACAATCCATTCTCATCACTGAGTCTGAAGACCCACAGAGAGAGATGGAGACAGCTGGTCAGAAAGACAACTAGACATACAAACAAGAAAAGTTTAGAAGACACAGGCAGAGAAATAATGATGTCAGTCCAGCTCAACCACCTGCAAGAGTGCTTCTTCCTCATATCAAAACATTGTGTACACAAACAAACCTTCTTACCAGACACAACATGATACAGCAACATGATTTTTTTTTATTCTAACCAGCCACTGGCACTGGACTGGATATCTCATTTTTGCTCTAATTAGTTCCGATTGGCTGTGACTGTGCTGGATCTCACAGCTCTTTTGCTTTCTTGTATGGACAGACAACAGGTTAGAACAGTGGCTGCATCCAAACATGCATACTTCCCTAATACATAGTATAAGTACACTCTTAAAAATAAATGTTCCACAGCCATGCAATAGTAGAACCATTTTGCATCGGCTCCCCCAAAACCATTCGGTCAACAATTCTTATCAGTTTTTCAGTGAGATTTTCTGAGATGTAAAGTTTCCATGTACGTCAAAGGTTCTTCATGGAACCACTGATGCCAATAAGAAACCTTTATTTTTTTAAAAGGCAGTGTGGGCAAAAAAATCTGTAGGCCTATGTGAAAAAGAGCAGCATGTTCAAAAAGATTAGTATGAACTTCACAGGCAAACAGTAGGCATAAAGTAACTTCTTCTGGTGAGATTCTCAAGTGTGCATTTAATGGAAACTTCACTATCCCATGAGGCCACAGGAGAGGATTTATGAATATACCAGTATACCAGCTGGTAGGTCACACGATAATGACGAATGTTGTATGTTTGGACTACATTCACACTATAAAGAACTTTTTATTGGTCGCAAAGCAATTACTTATTCAAAAGAAGCACCTACTAAAGAGAGTATGCAATTTCCGACACAGATACTGTTACTTTAACCATGAGTTCCACCAACTAGAATTTTAGCTGCATGGGAATGTGTGAAGTTCCCACAACTTCTATTAAAAAAAGGTGTATTATTTTGGTGTTTATGTCTGAAAACACCAAAATAATCCAAGAAAGAAAAAGGAAAAGCAAAATAGATAACGTTCAGGGTTCATTTACACATCACAAAGGTCAACAGAGCTTTCCTCACTGTAACTAAAATAGATGTTCTTACTTCTGCTAGAAAAATGAGAGATAACTCTACCTGCTAGCATTCAGGGAGCATAGGAAGGCACCGATCAAAAGTACACTGTGCTGAAATTATCTGCACCTAGAAAACCCCCCGTCTATCTCTCTCCGTTCTGGCTGCTCAGACAGTTCTTGTGTCTCTACCCAGGCTATGTCTGCATTACATGAGAACAAGAGCATCAAGACAAGCGGAAGGTCATGTTCAGCCTGGGGGAGAGGCTCGTCCATTTACTCATGCAGATCAATATGATTAACTGGGAGGAAGCAGCCTCCCCCCTCTGCCAGCTTCTGTTTAAGAAAAGCAGCATGGCAGGAATTTATATCCTGCTGCTCAATTGTGCCAGTTTTCCCCCAGCGAAGGAGGGAAACAATGATACAGAAAGGCGGAAAAACTGTTCATGTTAATTTTCTCTTGGCACACAACGCTACAGAGATTCCCAAACACGGGGATGTGAGGGAGTCAAACAAGCAGTATCAGTGGAATGGAGCTTCTAGCTATGTGCCAGTACTTTGAAATATGCTTGGGATGTGCCTTATCTTCACTTTCAGATGCTTTCATGTTTTGTAGCGTTGTTAAAAATATGATCACTGTAAAATTATAAAACTCAGACCTCATTTAAGGTTCCCCAGATTGCCACACTGGTGAAAGCCTTTGGAGAAAGTCTAAGCACTTTTTGAAGTTGCCTCAAAGTGCACTTAAGGAACTTAAATATGCTTTTTAAGTGCATCAAAGCTAGTTGCTTTTTATTATTGGCAATGTTTAGATTTCTAGTAGAAACTAATGGGTACTTCAGAGAATTGGCCTTTTACAAATTTAGAAATGGCGCCTAGAGTTTCTCTTGAGAGGTCCACCGGTGTCTGTGCTGTGGCATGTGAAGATCGGTGGTCTTAATACAACTGACAAACCATACGACACTTGGGGGAAAAAAATAAAATAAAACCTTTTGAACAGAATGCAATCTAGAACAAATAGCTTGTTTCAGCACCATGGACAGTGCACACAATCTCAGTAACAATATATGTGTTGCCCAAAATGGTGTGCTTACTTTATATAAATTATGATTACAGTAATAGTGAGTATGTGAAGGATTAGGCAAAGTCAGCTCTTCTTTTAAATGACAACAGCAGAAAGAAATGCCTTTAAACTGAAATACTGAGTACATCTAAACCTTCATGTGACAGCAAATGTTACTGATACAAAATTGATCAGCCATGTGCAATCATTTAACTATAGCTAATCCATACACACTGATCAATAATATCAACATTTGTACAGGCCTTTCTGGCTAACACATCTCAATAAAAGTGAGCATTTATCATTCTGGTCCTTCAAGGGACACTTTCAGCTGCTTGTCTTGCATTAATAATCAATCAAGAAAGAAGGAGTGCAGTCTGTTCCCTGTGGTCAAATGACTGGCCAGAATCAGGTGATCTAAACATGGCTACAAAATTTGTGCAATCTGTGGGTGAAGTAATATTTAGTTTTTCTGGAAAGACAGAAAAACTGGTTCCCATATCAACAACAGCATGAGTGAATGAATCAGTCAAGGAATGAGTGAATGAATCAGTCAAGTTATAAGTAAATAAATGTTCTTTAAATTATCACATATTTAAGTAATATTATTCACACTCACGTAACCATAAAAAAAATATTTATACAAATTATATTAAAGAAAAAAAAAAAACTTACCTTAACTGCCTCTGCGTGTGTGACCCGGTCAAACACTTTGTC
Organism: Acrossocheilus fasciatus; assembly: GCA_036784905.1. Taxonomy (NCBI): domain Eukaryota; kingdom Metazoa; phylum Chordata; class Actinopteri; order Cypriniformes; family Cyprinidae; genus Acrossocheilus; species Acrossocheilus fasciatus. The sequence goes on from CM071958.1 coordinate 9,318,562, forward strand.
ATTAACTTTCATTATCTGATCTCCAATTCTCAAACCCTCCTTTTCAGCCAGTGATGCCGGTTCTACCAGTGACACATAGATCCCAACTCCATGCTCGGATCCTCCGCGGATGCTAAATCCCAAACCCTCGTTGCTCTTGTGACGCTTGAGGGTCACCTGTCGGATCTCTCCAGGCGGCTCCGGTAAGAAATTTCTTCCCAGTAAAGGAATAAGAGTCGCTGTCCCATCGCTGCTGGTGCTGATAGTGTCAGGAGACCCGCGCAGAGCGGCTTGAGACGCGGAAGGAGGCGAGAAGTGAGCCCCGTGTGTTGGACTCGAATTAGCAGCCTCGTGGGAACCGTCTGGGTCACCATTGCGCGCAAGAACGTCGGATTTCAAATAGAGCCCTTCTGATGTGTACTGATCGAACAGAAGCTGGTCCGAGCGCGGGATGACCAGCCGCAGCATGGGCAGAAGCTGACGCTTGCTCGGGACGTTCAGTATGACTTTAAGCGTCTGCACCAGGTCGTACACATTACGCTTGGAGTGGTACACGTTGAGGCAGTGGATGAACTGCTCTCTCTCGAGGTCGCTGAGCAGCAGGTTGAGCGCGTTGTGAAGCTTCTTCACGTTGGCGGAAAGGGTACGCGCGCTAGACGCCACTGAGTTGCCCGAGGAAGAGTTGAGCGACAGGCGCTCCAGGTCTGTGCTCATCCTCGCGCCCTTTGCCTGGATCACAGAGCCACGCGGAAGCGGAGGGGTCCGGCGAGCATTGCAGTAGCACCGGAACCGAGTCTACAGGAGTCTGCGGAGCGGCGCATGGCACTGCGATGCCTCGATGTTCACTGTCATAATTAATATTACACCAAACGGGTCACAGAGGACCTACAAAACCAAACACATACATCTAATTAGGCCAGTATCCTAAAGCAAAAATAATAAATAAATAAAAAGTTTGGAATTGAAATAAACACTTGAAGCACGTTGTAAAAAAGTAATAATATCAACGTCTAGTTACAATAGTTATATTTAGTTTGTTTGTTATAATTTCTACAAGGCAATATTATGTTAGGTAACATGTTTTTAGGAATAAAAATAAGAATAATTTATGGGGAAAATTCAGAGATTTCCATGAGTAAACCATGTTTAATGTAATTTTAGGTTTAATTTTAATTATGTCAATTGGAATGTTTTACATTTTATGTTGTGTAGTTAATGTTTGCTGCATTATTTTAACGTCATGTGTTACCTGGATAGGTACGGTGATCTGTCACTGTTATGAAACAAATATTTTTTTCATTCATTCATTTTACTTAGATCAACATTCAATGTTACCAGATATATTAATAGCAGTAGGCTACATCGAAAGTTTAGTGACAGACAAATGGAATTGCGCAAGATATGTTTTAATATTAACATTACATGAATTAATGGCACACGAATATGAATTTAATAATACAATCATCAAAATTCCATCCCATCATCATAGCATTTTAAATTTATAGAAATATGACGTGAAATTTTGCTGGAAAACCGACAACTGTGATAGCCAGAACTTTAGAAAGAACCTAAAAAACGTAAATAAAAAGCCATATATTAGACAGGAAAGTGCACCTTCCAAATAACACCGACAGAAAGCAGCGCGCTCCGGTGCGTCTTGCGCTCGCGAAAAAGGGTCAAGTGGCCAGTGCGTCTTCTCCAATATCTCTGTCGTCAATGGTGAATCCCTTAGGAGGGAGTTTAGGATCTTTGCCCAGAAATCCAAAGCTTTACAACCACCATAATCACATGAATGCGTTCCCGTTGATTAGTTTTTAAAGTAGAGCACCGGTTCAGCGTTCGGTTCTAATCCACTCGTCCCGTATTTGGAGGATATGGCACTCAAACTAAAACGCAAAGTTGTTATCCTTTGGCACGCTCATATCAGAAAGTTGAAACGCGCTTTAGTCCTTTAGAAAGTGAGCCAGGTGTATTCCATAGACAAAAAAAAACAAAACAAAAAAAAATCAAACAGGTTGGAAAGTTATTCGTTGCGTAAGTGCGCAAAAAAACAAAGTAAAAACGCACGGAGACCGACTGTCTTCGTCGTCTAGCCTTCAGCTGTCGGAGCAAGGGGATCGACTGAACTGGCTCGCTCCAACGCGTCCCTACACAGGAAATGACGCAGCTTATGTGGCGAGCGTAAGTTGCTTAGTAACCAACAACACATGAGTGAGGCGGGTGCGCGCAGGACTTGCAAATGCCCATCTGCTTATTTTAAGAGCTGTGTTATTTAGTGTCACTGAGATACTGTTAGCCATAGTTTTTTATTAATATTGAATTAGTTTTTACTGTTGTATTTTCCGTTTTAATTTTTAGTCATTTTGTTGCGTTTTTGTCAATTTTATAAGTTTCTATTTTTTGTGTATTTGTTTCTATTAAATAGTTTCTATTCATTTTTTTCCAGCTTTTGTTTATTTTAGTACATCAAGTAAATTAAACAAAGTTGAACATATCTATCTATCTATTCTATTATATATCAGGTAGTTGTAACCCATTGCAAGTCTACTGAAGGCAAACTATTATGAATCAGCATAAACACATAACTAAAATTTGACTAAACAGCATTGCTCATGCAACTTCATTAGAAATAAAAAAAAGTTATCTTCCATTGCAACAATTTAATTCCACATTTGCTTTGATTGTGAGTTGGTGTTGCAACTGACCTATCAATTTAACAAGTGAAACCATTACATTTTTGGTTAAAAGAGAAAAACATAACCTACTAGTAAATCAAGAAACCAGGTTAATACTCTAAAGTGAATGTCCCTCAAGGGTTTTAGATGCATCCTTCAATCACGTTTTACCTCTCTATAAACATTTACAGCTCTGACCACATTAGTACGGTTCACATTACGGGAGTACATGATGGAAAGCCTTTAAATCAAAATCCTTTACAGCATTTCAGAACTAATCCCATAAAGCAGAACACTGAAATACTGCCACAAATCTGAGTCAGCATTCACACATCCAAAGTCAAATGGGTTTCTGGACGGCACTGGCACAGGTGTCGATGCTGACGCGCATCAAGAGATGACAGCTGGATATACCCTGTCAGACTCTCAACCCAGCTGAGCTTTGACCACGCCATTCCCACGGAAAGGCACTAATCAGACGTTCCTAGTCCACCTGTATCAGATAATGAGGTGTCTAGTCATTTTCTCAGAGCTTAGCAACACACACAGGTCAGGGAGGGAGGGACGGAGTGACAGTGAGTGATTGATGGGCGTAATTAATGCAGTTACCGAGTATAAGCGACAAGGTGGCAAGGTAAACACGATTATTCTGCCGTGCCTCCGATCTGGACATAGACAGAGTAACAATGAGCTGAATTCCAGCTTGGTAGGCACCAGAAGAAAGATCTAATTAACTCTCCCTACCCCCCTGCCTGCATCAGCACTGCTAATGACTTTGGCTATCTATTTGATTTTCAATTTATAGTGCAGACCGCAGCACCTTATTGCACATGCCAAAGCTGAAAAATGTCCTGAGGTATAAAGCACCGTACGATAACATTATAGTCAGTTTGACAGGGAACTAATAAGGGGCATGTGCACAAGAAAATGCACGGGTGATGCTTGGAATTTGTTTATATACACAGTCGAACCAGGGAGTTTTATCTTCGCACTGGCTGACTGTATTAATCTCTGTTTTGAGAAAAAGCTGCTAAGTACGTTATGTAATAGACTTAGGAAAGAGTGACTCAGAGCAACCTGGAGGTATCGCTGAAGAGTGTGAATGGATTCGGCCTTTCAACAGCTCTGACACAGACACTATTCAAGAGCCCAGAGAGTCCGATTTTTCATAGCTTATATACAGCTGCATCTTTCATGTAGCTCTTGATCAAGTGGATAGTCACAGTTTAACCTAATTCAGCCTTAAAGGAATAGTTCAACTCCAGTCCATCAACACCTTGTGAAGAATAAAGCTGCCTGTCAGTAAGAAACAATTAATTCCATCAAGGTGTTTTAATTTTAAACCATAATTTCTGGCCAAAATATGAGTTTATAATCCATAATAACGCTTCCATACCCTGTTGTCCTCTCACATCAGTATCCACCGACGTATTTAGAACTGTTTTTAAACAGTGCTTGATCTGTGCATATCTCTCTCCTGATTCAAAATATCTGACTTTTTCACTGGAGAAAGCAATTCTACTATAGAAGATTTGAAGCCATGGTTTGAAGTTAAAGTCATCTTAATGATGGATCTGTTTATTACAAACACACAGATTTTTGCTTCACATTCTATTAACTGATTGTGTGGGTTTCTTGTGGATTATTGTGATGCTTTTATCAGCTGTTTGGACTCTTATTCTGAAGGCACCCATTCACTAGAGTGGATCCATTGGTGTGCAAGTGTCATAATGCTAAATTTTCATTTTTGGGTGAATGATTCCTTTAATTTATTGGCTACTTACGCAGAACAAATGTTACACAGTTGAGTACCCTTCAATAGGCCCATAGGTACTGTTGGCTGGTTAGCATCAGCCCCTGCTGGTGCATGTTGGAACTACACACTCTGATAAGAAAAATGCAACAAACAAACAAAACAAAAAAAAACAACCAGAATACAAAGTGTTAAATTTTAAAAGCCTTAAATGGCAGGTCTTAAAATACTGAAGAGTCTGAGATAAGGACTTTGAGGTAAGTGGGTTGTAAATATGTATCTGTGAGATTGAAAGCGATGAGGCTTCTCAGTATGGATCTCATTTGTCTGCCGGTCACTCAAAGTGGCTCAGGTAATGTCACTGAATTACAAGGGCAATTTGCCTCCACTGCCAGATCTTGGAAACCGGTGGGGTCGGAGAAGGAACGTGAAAGTCCCTGCTTTTATTGCTAATGTAAATTAGTCTGGATTCCTTGGCCTTACAGAGAGATGAATGGGTTCAATAAACTGATCTATTTCTTTGGAATTGGCACTATCTCTTATTTTCAACCATAATATATTTGTCCTCCAGGCAGTTTAGGATCATCGAGGTACTTTTTGATATACAGTGTTAAAAGTCAGTATCCTAATATACAGCATCACTTGGTATGGAGTACAGTACCATGAATCTGAGAGGTGTAGTTGTCTAGTGTAAAACCATTTTTAAAGACAAAATTGTATATATTATGCAGTGCATAGACAAATATAGCATAAATACTATTTTTAGTCAGTATATTTGTATAGTATTAATATCTAAACATCCTTAAAACAAGAAATGCATAACTAATTCACCTGAAAGTGAGCTTTAATCTGAAGTTATTTCAATCGAACTATATGTTAAGTTTATGCAATAAATAAATACATAAAATGTTATTTTTAAAATAAGTAAATAAAAAATACTGTAGATTAATAAACTCACGATTTGGGTAGATAAATAGATAAAGACAAGATTTAGGCAGTATGTCCTGCTTTAAGCAGCAGCTTGTGCATTTATCATTTTGAACTGTACTCAGTGTGCCCTGCGAGCTGCAATATTTCATTTTAGCATTATATTCATAACTGTTTATTTTTATTACCTGTTATATTTATTGCTCATTATTTACTGTAGCATCGGCGAGACCTGCCACAGTTCCCAGCTGCTAGTGCATTCTCTTTGTTATATGTTGCACCGCTATTATGTTATATTTCATTGTCATTCTTACACACAATGTCCTTATTCATCCATTTTCTTGCCATAGCCTGACATGAAGCTTCAGCAAAATGCTCAGTCCATAAAACACGGAGGCTGTCTGCGGAAGACCTGGAAAGGAGAAAAAAAAAAAAAATAAGGCATTACTCCCATCTAATATTTTCAACATACACAAAGCTTTCATTTCATCCCATCTTGAAGTGAATCCTTGCAGCAAAGCAATTTCACATTATGGGTTGTATAGGCTATAATATGCCAGGAAATTTCTTCATTTGTATTGATCTAACAGTTTGTGGAAACAAATACCATTAAAGTTATAATGACAAGAATTGATTGCTTGTGCTGTGTCTTCACTTTTGTTCAGAAAAAGTGTAATCAGCTCTCTTTAATGGCTTTAAACCACCACCATATTGTGGGACATAAACATTATCACTTTGTAATACAAATGATCAGCATCACAAAAATGGCAGCGCTCCAATACCGTGTCCTCAGCGGAGGGTTATGTGGGGACTCTGCATGTCTAATTCTCAGGAGAGAAAGCAATTTGCAGCAAAAACAGCCAAATGGCCGAGGATGACTTTTCCAACCTCCTTAACAGCTATCCAGTGACCACTTTTCTCTCGCACACCCTTGACCTTTACTAGTTTGCCTCATTCTGACTGTCTGTACAATTTCTGTCCTTATTAAACTGAGTGACATGTCTCCCAAGGTGCTTTAAGGGTTTTAAACATCAAGTTACAGTAAGGGTGAGAATCTTTAGCCAACTCACAGAAATATGTTCTAAGAAAGTTTAGCTAACGTTCTCATTAAGTTATAAAAATGTTATTTTGAAATGTTCAAAACTTCTAGTCTTTAAATTAGTTCTTCTTAGTTATGCATGGAATTTGAAATGTTACATATAAATGTTCTCCGAACATTATGAAACAAAAATATTAAACGAAAGTCCAACTAAAATGTTTCAGAAATGCTGCCTGAACAATGTATAAATACTATTTTTTTTTATATAATAATAATAACTTAAATGATAACTTTGAATGAATGTTCTATTAACATTACTGGAAGAACATTTGTTTATAATGTTGAGAGAACCTTACCAGAACGTTAGCCAAAGTTCTGAGAACATTACCTGTTTAAATCTGATTTGACTCTGATTCTGGGAATCACAATATGATCCATTTAAATAATTACATTCATATACATAGTAATAATTGCAAATTAATAATAAATCAAAACAAATTAAATATGTTAAGAATTATTAACTAACTAAATCTATCTTAAAAACATACAAGGAAATACAGTATATAGTAATAAAATGGAACAAAGAAACAGTACAATCAATACACAAAAAGTGCTTTAAGTATCTTTTTCTTAGAATTAGTGCTGTTAGATTATTATTAATGTGTTAATATTACTAATGCAAAGATCTGTTTAAACATTTTAGATGTTTTATTCTGTCCTTGGGACATTGACCGTGTTTAAATTAATTTCACATCATAAAAGCAAGTCAGTTTTCAAAATCGATTCAGAATCGTTGAAGAGAGAATTGCTATGCCACAAAAATGGCCAAAAACAATAGAAACTTATGAAACTAGAATCCATCTGCATTGTTAAAGTTCACTTTAAAGGGGTCATATGATGCAATTTCATGTTTTCCTTGGTCTTTGGAGTGTTACAAGCTGTGTGTGCATACATAAGATCTGTAAAGTTGTAAAGATTAAAGTCTCAAACCCAAAGAGATATTCTTTATAAAAGTTAAGACTCTGCCACGCCCTCCTAAAACAGCTCATTTAAACGCCCCCACATGTCTATGTCACGGTGTGGGAAGATTTACATAACGCCTTTCTCGCTGTAATGTTGTTGCTGCCGCCACCATGTCGTGGAGACGCTGTGTGTTTCGTTGTGAAAGCGAAAGTACTTTGTTTGGCCTTCCAAATGAGTACACAACTAAAAATCAGTGGTTATGTTGTATATACAACACTGTTCAAGAACAGTTCAACTCAAAAATTGGAGTGTGTGCAGCGCATTTTACGGAGGACTGTTTCCTGATCCTGGGAGAGAGTAGCCTACAATGTGAACAGTATGAATGGCTGTGAACACTATAAAGTGGGGCAATTCCAATGTAGCAAGTACAGTCTGGTGCTTCTGACTCACAGCCTGTAAGTACGTTTCGATATTTAAAGAATTTGCTACTGACTATTCAAACTCAAGTTCTGAGCTGTGTAGAGTAGTGCTTGTTAGGCGTCTCTATGATCACAAATGCAGACATGGTGTTATGTTTATGCAGCGCAGCGCAACACAATGCATAAAAAGACCATAGGAGTCATTTTAATCAGTAATTATGTCCTCACTGAATGCAACAAATGCCTCATTTATGGTGGGTTTTATTGTTTTAGTTTCGTCGTGCCGGGACACGGTGGAAAGGGGCGTAACATTTCCGCCACACGCTTGAGGTATTCGGGCAATCGCAATGCACTGGATAGCTGGCCATTCAGAGCACACCTGCTTCTCAGAAAGATGAGCTTTGTAAAAATTGACACGTGTCAGAAAGGCGGAGCATAGAGGAGCAGCCATAATGTACAGTATGTGGAAACAGTATGTTTTTTAACCTTGAACCGCGTAAACACATTGCATAACACCAAATACACAAAATAATGTTCTTTTAAGCAACATCATATGACCCCTTTAATCCACACATCTTTTTAAAAATTTTGTGAGTACAGCTTAAGAGGTAGCACACATTCAGCCATTTCCCCGTCTCTATGTTTTCCAGCGTGCACCATATGGAAACGGCAGCAAGGGCCAGAGCCTTTAAGTTCTTCGGTGGGGCTCCATTAGCGTGGGTTGGACTTTCACGCATGTTAAGAGCCTGTGTGAGTATTTTTACATGCACAGTGTTATTTACAGCTGCAGAGTTGCTGTCTGCACATATGAACCTTACCGTTCCGGCCGCTGCCTCTCAGACAAATAGCTTTTGGCTACTCAACCTCTCCCTTTCGTATTTTAAGTGACCTTTGCTTTGCTCCCTTTTAAAAAGCAGTCACTGAAATAGCAAACAGGCAAGATGCTTAATTTGGAACTTGCCTCATGGCATGAAATTAATAGGGACAAGGAAACAACTTGTTGGAATGCACTCACAGAACAAATTAAGGCTTTTTGTTATGCACAAGGCAACAATCAATGAATCCCATATGAAAATTAGCTCACTTTGCAATCTCCACTTTGAAGCTCCATATGCACCTTTAGCAAGGGAATACTCAGTCTGCGGAGGTATGAGTCAAAGGCCCCTGAAAAATAATGGAATGTGTGTGAAGGTGGCACCTGTGGGAATTATCAAAGGTGTGTAATAATATTTTTTGCATCATGAAAATGTGCTTTGAACATATTATCATGATTTTCAAGTTCTACTTCTGTGGACGTGTAGGCTATAAAAATCAGTTTCAAAGAAATGTAACAATCAAAGCAATAATAATAATTTTTTTATCAATCAATCTATGAATATGCAGTACCTATGCAAGAATTAATAAACTGAGATCACTGCACTGTCTCTTCTACTTTATGACTATTGGCTATTCAACATTTAACCCTTGGTTAGAGTATTCTTATTTATTTTTAACACCAGGTAAAGCCCGGTTTTAACCCTGGATTAAGCTGGTTATAGTTTCACTATGAAAGAGGTTAGAAAAGGGGGCACCAAATGTCTCAAGTGGTGAACATTACGGCAAATTATCTTTTGCAATAAACAACCAATCACAAACTACCTCAGTGTTAACCTTCATAAGCTTTTAACTATTCATGAACTTTATACTGATATAAAGTCTATCTGATATGGAGGACCAATCAATATAGGAATATAAACAAAGGAATAAATGACTTGCTATAGAAAATAAACAAACAAATTTAGTCCTAAATTTATTTTTAATTACTTGTCACTTTATTTATTTATTTACGGATGGTAATACTGGATGAATATGCAAATGAAGCTGTATTATTTAAGTCCATTAAAATGAATCATTAATCAAATATTAGAGGCGGTATCTTTAGATGGCTCTTCATGATTAGTCGCATTTGTTTCCAATATTGCCAAGTGTTGGGAAAGATTATTATGGGTTGTTAATCATCAAGCCTATTTTAAGAAATCTGAGATCACCTGAGTGTGAGAACACAGCCATTAGAAGAAAAAAAAAAAAAATATATATATATATATATATATATATATATTGACAAGGTAAGGAAGGTTGATCAATATTAATTTACACATCAGCCTCTCCAGAAAATTCTGTCCCTGCTCCACTCAGACAGAGCGTGATGCAATTTTGCACACACGTTAAAAGCAAAATTCGTAATATATGGAGCAAAACAAATTTCAAATATCTTTCACAGCCCAAACTTTTAATCAGCAGCTGAATTTATGAAGTCCAAATGCTTCATTTTATCAGTAAGACGGTGTTATAGCCAAAACAATGTGCACCGGGCATACTGATGCTGCTCTTGGTATTGTCTGAGCCGCTCTAATCTGATGCTGAACTTCCCTTTTATTACGGATGTCATTCTGCATCACCTGTCTTTGTCTTATGGGTCTAGCTGGAGCTCTTTCAAAGAGCGAATGGCGTGGGCGCACCACGCACGCACCTGTCAGCTCATTTTAGCGCGTGCTCCCCAGTTCAGCTGAGAGCGGCTGTGTGTTTATCCTTAGCTTATAATCTTCAGTCCGACAGGCCGTCCCTGTGGAGCTGCTGTCAGACCACCGGGGACCGTCTGTGACGCATTCCACCCACGCACCAAAGGCCCTCTTCAGACAAATCCGGTACCTGCACCAGGAGGAGGAAGTCGGTGCTTCACTGCATGAGTGAACTGATTTTTAGAGTCATTTTCCACCTCCTTATATGGCAGGTGAGTACATCTCTCTCCGTCTTGCTGTCAGTCTCTGATTCTAATTCTGTCCTCCTCTCCATTCACCTTGAAAGTCTGAAAGCACCTCCTCCTCCCTCTGCCTGGAAGATTCCCATTTCAATATCCGAAGCCCTTTTAGTCCGACGTTACGAGTGCTAGTTGCCCATTAACGCTCACTCCCAGAAGGACAACAAAATTGATCATCTTTATCCTTCTGTTTAATCGTTCCAGACAATTTACTAGAGTGGAAACCTAATTAATGCATGTACTTCTGAACTCACAATAAAAGGGTATTTTGAGTTTTGCGTAGCAGGGATGTGAAGTGGGTCCAAAATCAAAGTGAAAATTTTCATCATTTACTTACTCCTGTTCCAAACCTGCATGAGTTTCTTTCTTCGTCTATATTTTACAGAATGTTGGTAACCAGTAGGATATTTTTTCCATTTTGAAGTCAATGGCTACCGTCAACTTTGGTTATACCAACATATCTTCTTTTGTGCTCAGCAGAAAAAAAGAATCTCTTACAGCTCTTTCTCACTCACTTCAACAGAGAGACTGTCAAAGAGAACAACTTAAATACGCTGTAAACTTTACTTCCAGGCTACCAATCCATCTACTCCTCCCCTGATGTTTAAAAAGGATCCTTCAAAGTTCAGCTCTTTTAGCCCAAGGCTTTCAGACAGTTTGCAAGCTTTCACTAATGTGTCCCTCGTTTCACCCTCAGCTCCGCATGGATTTCCCAATACCCAAGCCAGCTGGAATACTGGCGGATTTTTGTGTTTACCCCTTAACTGCACCCTAGGGTCTATCTAACTCTCTCTCATCACACCCAAACAGCTGTAAACCTCTGGCTAACAGTGAGCATTTATCACTTTAATGAGGACATTTAGCTGTCGCTATTAAGGGACAGACCATTAGAATGCCAAAGACTTCCCTTTCCTGGTTAAGTGCCCGTGTTCCACTCAGGTGAAGGTAACCCTGAGCGCAACAGTCATATGTGACCCTGGACCACAAAACCAGTCTTCAGTCGCTGGGGTATATTTGTACCAATAGCCAAAAATACACTGTAGGGGTCAAAATTATAGATTTTTCTTTTATGCCAAAAATCATTAGCTTATTAAGTAAAGATCATATTCCATGACGATATTTTGTAAATTTACTACTGTAAATATATCAAAATGTCGTTTTTGATTAGTAATACGCATTGCTAAGAACTTCATTCGGATGCATTTGAAATGCCACTTCAGATGAAGCTTCTGTGTTTCCTCTGCATTGCAAAGATGAATTTTGTTGATACTGATTTAATTTGCCTGGTAACAGCCCAAATGTCTTATTATTATAAATAACTGATTCCTTTAATTAAAAACAACTGTTTTGAGATTTATAGGCCTATCCCAGGGGTGTCAAACTCAGTTCCCGGAGGGCCGCAGCCCTGCAGAGTTTAGTTCCAACCCTGCTCCAACACACATACCATGTAGCTTTCAAATAAGCCTAAATGATTAGATTAGCTGGATCAGATGTGTTTAATTAGGGTTATATCTAAACTGTGCAGGGCTGTGGCCCTCCGGGAACTGAGTTTGACACCCTTGGCCTATCCCAGTTTTGCCTCCCTCCCGCTGTTAAAAGCAATTTTTAATGAGCTACTTTTTACTTTTACTTGAGTGGATTTTCAGACTTGTAATTTTACTTGTACTTAAGCAAAATTCCATTAATGTAATGTTACTTTTACTTGAGTAGAATATTTTTGTACTCTTTCCACCTCTGTGAATGGGTGCCGTCAGAATGAGAGTCCAAAAATCTGATTAAAACATCACAAGTAATCCACAGTCCATTCATTAACTAGCTGTAAAGTGAAAACAGCATGCTTGTAAGAAACAATCTTTAAGATGTTTTTTTTTTTTTTTTTTAACGTCATACCCTTCTGTCCTTTATCTATAATATTGCTTTCTCCAGTAAAAAGTAATCTTGTCTGAATCAGGAGAGAAATATGCACAGATCAAGCACAAAAGAGAACAATTCCTTTAAACACAATATGATATAAAATGTTGAATTTGATAAGACAAAGCAACAAACACATGAGAGATGTCAACCATGTTAGGGAAAAAAAAATAATTAAAAAAACAAAACAACTACATCCAATTAACGCTCCAGCATTCACTCAATTCGTGGCTGAACTTACAAGACAAATGTCATCTTCCTTTAATTTGGTGCCCTTTTCTCAGTGGAACCAACAGAGGTCATGATGTTTGAAGAGGCAGGAACATTCCTGATGAGAAGGAAAGCAATTATACAGCAGTTTCTTAACACTGGAGAGGTAGCGGCTGCAGGCCTGTCACACTTCACCGTCATGCAGAAAATTGGCCATGCTCAAGCTGTGAACTCTGGGAACAAATTTAACCATATCAGGTCAGTATTCCTCAGCTGGACCAACCACTTTATGGCCAAAATTTGAGTTGGCCAATTCCCAACTGTGCTTTGAGATATAGGCCACTGGCTCTCAAAATCAAATGTTTGTGTACTTTGAACTTTGGAAATTTAACCATCAATAATGAATTATATTACATATAATTAAACAGAATAAATAAAAATATCTATGTAATGCAATTTTGTTCAGATAAAAATTTGTCTTTTAGACAAAAATACTGAACACAACTGGACACATTAAACATTGTTCTTTTTGTGCTGATGCTCTCAGATGATAGGAAGTTGTGATGTAAAGTAGTTCTGGGTAGCAGTTCTCTATCATAAATGCATGAGCGAACTCAACATTGACATTCTGCAGACAGGTCTGAGTCGTCCGATTTCCTCACATCGGCAACCAAGAAAGTGCATGACTGAAAACCCTCATACAAGTCAGCAACAGAAATTGTTCACAGCGGAAATTGGAAATTCTCACAGTGCTGTTTCTGTCCTGGTTGCGATGGGCATCCGAATGGGATCAGAGATAACGTGTGCATGGCTGAGGTACGGATCGGAGCAGATGTCAGGCGCTGTATTGCTTGCACTGATTTGAAGTTTGTCAGCGGAAACAAATCTCTGCATTTGTTAAAAATAAACACAGACACCTTCTGCTTGTCGGTTTTATTTTGTTTTTGTTATGCTGTTAATGTAGGAATAAGTACAAGACGATACACAAAAAAGTTGTACTTCAACTGTAGTGCAAATACAACAACAAAAAATAACAAATGTGCTTCTAAAGCCAAGACAACTTTCTCCAACAGTAGTTTTATCTTGTTTTCCAGTAATGAAATAAATATCTAAACGTCCTTAAAACAAGAACTTCCTTGAGAAGCAAAATTGCTGTGTAAAGCTATTAACATATTACAATATGTTGACTTTATTTTTTGATAAATATTTTGTTCTTGCAGCATAGACCTAACACATTTAACAGTGCAAGAAATTTTAATACAAGCAGTATTGCTTATCAATAAAAACGTATCTTGTTTTAAGGATACTGTTACTGGAACACAACACAAAATGCTGATGAAAATGATTTTTTGCAATGTAGCAAGGCAGGTTTTTCAAACAGTATTTACAAGGACAATGTTTACAATATTCAGTATTCACTTCCAGAGGAGTCATTTGGCAGGATAGCATTTTTTGTCATGGATTTTAAATTATGAATATGTAATATTATGCATAATTTAATTAGCATGAAAAAGTATGCATAATCACACTAGACTAGAATGAGCTCCCTTTTGTTAGGAAATTGTACAAATGTACATCGTATAATATGAAATCTCAAAGGTGGCACATTGCAATCGCATGTGATAAACTGTTGACTTTTCATTTCAGTACATAAAAATGTGATGCAATAAAAAATTATTAATTAAGGCAAGTAAAACCCAAAAGAATCCCAAACAAATCAACAACAACAAAAGCTTGTGACAATTGCTATGAAAGGAATAGTTCATCCAAAAATGAAAATTTGCAAAAAATTTACACATTTACACAGGCCATCTTAGATGTAGAGTTTGTGTCTTCAATAGAACAGATTTGGAGAAATTTTGCATCACATCACTTGCTGACCAATGGATCCTCTGAAGTGAATGGGTGCCGTCGGAATGAGAGCTACAGAAACAGCTATAAAAGCCATCAATAATGTGTTTTAACTTTTAACCATTGCTTCTGGCTAAAATATGAGCCTATAATCCATAATAATGTTTCCTCCAGTTAAAAAAAAACAAAACAAAAAAACATCCCCTGTTGTCCTCTCACATCAAAATCCACAGACGTTTGTTTAGAACCGTTTTGGCTTGTGAACGGTACTTGATCTATGCATATTTCTCTCCTGATTCAGACAAGAGTTTTTCACTGAAGAAAGCAATATTATGTATAGAGTAATCATATTGTAACTGTAAGCAATAAGGTTAAAATATCTTTATGATGGCCTGGAGTTATGTGGATAACTTGTGGATTATTGTGATGGTTTTATCAGCTGTTCACACTCTCATTCTGACGGCACCCATTCCCTGCAAAGGATCAATTGGTGAGCAAGTAATGTAATGCTAAATTTCTCCAAATCTATTCTTATGAAGAAATAAACTCAATTACATCTCGGATTGCCTGAGGGCAAGTAAATTTTCATAAAACTTTCATTTTTGGGTGAACTATTGCTTTAACAATTAATTTATTTCAGTTAATTTTTTACATTTCTTTATACTTTACAAATGTCAACAACCTCAGAGACCTGCTCGTATCTTTACCATAATGAAAAATAGCTCAGCTGTGCAGGATATTAATACATCAAACACAACCTGACCTTCACAAACCCTCATCAGATCTGTGTCCACTCCGGGCTCCTTCATTTAACACTCGCGAGCGAGCACAAACGGTAATCACAAACCGCTGATTGCAGCAAAGAGACGAGAGAAGCAATCAGGGAGAAATCTCTCATTATCATGCGATCACTCTGTATTCTATAAATCGAAAGGCACAAGCGATGCAGATTTTGACGCCGTATCACCAGAAGCAGCAAGAGGAATGTGACACGGAACAGACACATTGTAATGCAAATGTCAATCACCATGAAAATGGATTGTTTCAGATGAAGGATTATTTTGTGCTAGTCTGACAGCCTTCTGCAAGCCTGAATGTTTTGATTGGATGACTGCTGTTTGACCAAAGACAGATGAGATGATAGCAGAAACAAACACTTGATGGCACAGATAAACTCAACAGGTGACACGCAACAGTGATGCACATACGAGTTTCCAAGCTGGAAATAAAGTTGTGCAAATATCAGACTACATTTATCAATCTTAAAGTAACAGATCGGCTAAAAATGAAATGTCTAATTATTCACCCTCATGTCATTCCAAACCTATAAGACTTTCTTTCTCGAAACACAGAAAGAAGAAATTAACTGACCAGGAAGAAAGTAATTCAGATTACCACTGTGCTCTAATATAACAAGAGAAATTCTGTAGCTTTATTAATCACATGATTTTGACTGTCGATCAGACACGGTTTATCCATTTTCAGTGTAGTTTTGCTGTGAAATCTGAATGAATTAATGAACATATATACACATCTGATCGCAGTTCAGCTAAATGTAGCATCACAGCATCCAGTGCCAAACAACAGCTTCCGAAATTTGTAAATAATAAAGTAAATCTACAGCACAGCAATTCAAGCAGGGCTCTGGGCGGCATCCACTACATCAAATCATTAGCGTTCACTGAAGTACGCACACTTAAGTCAACATAAATAACAGAGAAAATACACAATCCCAGAGGGTTCCCAAATAAATCTCAAGATGATGATCTGTAAAGTTCTCGATATGTTCCCTAATGCATCCTGACTCGCACAAAAGGGAAACATTTAGAAATTGACACGTAGAGTCCTTTTGTAACAGCCTGCAAAAATAAAGGCGAGCCACTCACATCGAGAGCATCCATCTGTACACATAGAAAGAACGGTGTTAACAAAAAAGGAAGTCTTCATTTTACAAAGTGCTTGGTGTTTTTCACAGTGTGTGATTTCAGCAGTCTGCCGTGAGATTTATGGCGCTCTGACACTAATGTCTCTGTCCCAAATACAGCAGATGGAACACCTAAATATTGCGGCAGCTGAACTGGCTTGTCCAACATGCAAGAGTGTCACACTTTGCAGGCGTCCCATGAGCTTGAAGGTAAGTGAAGTCTTGTAAAGTATTAAGTGGAAACAACATTTGTGGTATTTCACCACCCATGTGTAAAACCGCCACTGAATAAAGAGTCTCACTGCATTTAAATAAACCTCAAGTGCAGAGTTAAAGATTGGTTCAGAGCAGAAACATTCCCGCAGAGAAACTCTGAGGGGTCACTTCCTATGGAAGCCTGCATCATTTCCTGTTGAAGCCAACATCAAGTGAGGATTAGCATAATTCTGGCCTCTACCCTCATGAGGTGGAGGGCCATATGGGCAGCGGATGGGCCTCGGTGTTGAACACGTACTTATCCAGACTGATCAGCTCGTTGTCGTCAGAGAACAGGAGGAATAGATACTTCAGTGTCTCGCCCAGGAAGAAACTCTCCATCTTATCTCTGGGCGCGGGGTTCTCGGGGTCACGGACGTTACTTATGGAGGTGTAGCCCCCGCTGGGGACCTGGGACAGGAAGCGAGTGAAGAAGTCAAGTTTGTGTTCATTGGGCATTGAAATGTTTATGAATGGGACCAACAAGTCAATTATTGACATTTTATAGCTGATTACAGATAAGTGGATGATATTAAAATTCGATTTTATTTTGCCTAAAAAATAAAAAAATCCCCTAAAAACTGCTTAAAAGCTACAAGTGAAATGAGGTGAATGAAAGATAAATAGAACTATAAAAAATAAAAATTACAAAAGCACATCAAATTACTAAAACATAAAATTTAAATTAAAAACGTATAAAAATAAAAGCTACTCAAAAAATCAAAAAGGTATATAAAGGATACTAAAATAACAATTACAGTAAAAATAAAATACTATTAATATTAACACACACACACATATATATGTAACATACTGTATATGTTTTTTTCAGGCATACATTTTTGTCTCAGATTTTTGAACGTGGTATTTAAAAAAAAAAAAAAAAAATCAAAATGTAGACCAAAATATTTTGTAGTTCTCACTCACTCTGGTGTACTTGTTGAAACTTTGCAGTATGTCCCAGCCCCAGTCCCTGTATTTGCTGTCCTTGGTGAATCTGTACATGTAGAACAGACTCTCAACGGTCTCAGGTCTCAGTAAGTTGTGTCTGTCTGCAGGCTGCACACACATATTGAGTGAGAAAAATATCTGTTCATGTAAAAGGGCACCAACTTCTTTTTAAAAGTCATCCTCATCAGTGCTGAGTGCAGAAATACTGTTCTTCAGAACAGATATTAGACAAGATAAACACAAAGGCCTTGATTGGACAGTCTGAACACGGCTTCCGCACTATTTGGGGGCTTATTACCATTTTATTTCTAGACGAAGGAAAGAAAAAGAATGATGGCTCCATTCCAAAGCCTGCATCAGCAGTTTAAAGCCACGGCTCCAACAGCCCAGGGAGTTTATTGTCAGAATTGAGTGGTAACTGTACAGGTTAATGTACCTTCACATCGATGTCCCGTCCGTTGTTGGACTGCAGGTTAAAGTGAGCGATCTCTGGGCTCAGGCCCGTCTCCATTTGTGCATACATCTGATGACAAGTCTCCATCAACTGCACAGCCAGGTCCATGTGATCAGCGGGCAGACCGTTGTGAGCACCGAGAGCCAGTGTGCCAGGAAGAAAACACACCAAATGATCCTGGATCAGACAGAGAGGGGGTTGTAATGGAGAAAGAGTTTAAATTAAATCTAAAGAGCTTTGATGATACAACTAAGAATTAAATATCTTACTAAGACTTTTATTATTGGTATACATAAATTATGTGTATTTTACTGCATGTAAATGGTCTGCAATACGATTATACAGATTTTGTTGTTTTACATTACAAGTTATCAGAATTTTATTTTACTTTTTGATCATATAAATATCAGCAACCACACCAAATTGCATGTTTGTGTTCAGTTTGGGTCTCTGAATAAGGTTTTTTTTTTTCCTCCTTGAGGATGAGCTACATTTTTTATTATATTAGTCATAAAAACCTGGGGCCTGTTTCATAAAACAAGTTTACCAAATAAGCCAGGTTTATTTCAGTTAGTCTGACGTATTGTCAGTTGATCTGGTTCAAAATAATCAGACCAACTGAAATAAGCCTGGCTTATTTGGTAAACTTGTTTTATGAAACAGGCCCCTGATGTATCAAATACGACACTCAAAACAAACATTTCAAAAAGCTTTTTTTTGTCGTTTAAAGATTTAAGATTTGTAATAAGATTTAACCCCGGAGATTACAGAAACAGATGCTGTGCTGCGTGGTATAGATTAAAGATATTTATTGTGTAACCACATAAGGAAAAAAAAAAAAAAAAAAATCAACCAAAAATGAAAACTCTTTCATTATATACTGTTTTTCCAAATCCGTATGCTGTTATTTTTCCATGTGGAATATTAAAGTAGAATTGTTTTGCCATTTACAAGTCTGTATTCCACGGGACAAAAAAACACCATACAAGTCTGGAACAACATGAGAACGAGCAAATAATAATAGAATTTTCGGTGAGCAATTCTTTAAGAAAGACTCTTGGCAACAGAAATGTGGTGAAGTTATGACTCACCATTTTGGGATTGAGACGGCCGTTGGACAGCTCCCCAACAAAGGTCAGTTTACTAGGAGAAGTCTGTCTCAAGAGATTCTTTTTGACACCTTCTATAGCTTGAAGATAGTCCTCTAGCAGCCTGGAAAGATATAGACGCATCACACTTTGCATTTGAAGTGATTAAGTTTGCCCTCTAGAGGCAAAATGAGCTATTGCATTTTATTTGTACATTGGGAGCATCCCAGACTTCAGTTGATCCTCATACGTGTAACACATAGAAATCAAACATATAGAAAGCAAGAGCTGCGATTCAACCCCATTAAGGTCTTAGTGAGATTACACAGACAGGATACAGAGGTCATTTAAATGAACCACCTTCCACATCAATGACTAGCATATCCATCATCGACCTGGTCTTGGGTTGATTTGATATTCCTGACCAGAGACAGTTATCAAACCTCATTAAGAGTCGGTGTCTACTGAACCCCAGTGAACACCTTTTTATTGAATTATTCAAAACTGAACCCTATGAAAAAAATACTATCAGCGAGGAGCGAGTGTATGTGATGTCAACACAGCGGGAGTCTAACGAGACTCAGGTGTGAGCAGAAGCACTGACGTGAATGACAATGACTCGTCAAGCTCCGGCAGAAAGAACAGGAAGACAGAATAACATCCTGTCAAATGCAGAAAACGGCTGATGCCGCATTTCGCCAGAAGCGAAGGCACCTTGGCACCGTCCCTAATGGTGGACATGTGCAAAACGTGTCTGTGACAGTTGTTGTCATAAGGGGGCTTTTTCACCCATTTACTGTCAGTTAGACAACAAAACTAAAGTTAAACTGGTTAGAAATGTAATAGAACACCTCTCCTCAAAAAAGCCATACCATTTGAGGTATCATTTATGTCTGAGATGGGATATGTGCCGATACAAAAAGCTGATAATTATTTGTAATGCTATGTTTGATGACCGATAAATGGCTGATATTACAATTCAATACTATTTTGATTAAAAAAAAAAAAAAAATGAAATCAATCATTTCAAATGCTACAAGTGATTTTAGGCATCATAGTATTATAATGAATAGTATAAACTTGCAAAAGTATACTGGCATAAAAAATGGATATTCATTGTTTGCTAAAAATTGCATTGTTATTACATTATTTGTAAGCATTAAATGATGGCAAAGGTAATCTAAATGTAATATAGAAAATAAGCATACAGAAGTAAATATCCAATATTGACCAATACATTTCCAATAGCAACTGATATTGATCAGTATTTATATATATATTAGGGGTGACCCCGAATAGTCGACGATTCGATGCATCGATAGGAGGAGCCCGATTCGACTCCCAATCTCACAGTCGAATATTCGCGGGGTGTTAGGATCATGCCATTTTGGATACATGGGGGTGCTCAATGTCTGATTTCACATAGAACTACACATAGGTTTTCTCTCAATAAGTTAATATACTGCCTATTAGGATAATGCTGTAAATAAGAATCTAAAAAGAGGAGCTTTAAATAAATATTTTAGCGTGCGTGAATAAATCCAACCACCCCTACAGATTCAAATTTCACTTAATCCAACATTTTGGCGGCAAGGATTTAAATCTCTAACAAGACAGAGTGAAAGAATGGATTTTTTTTTCAATCAGGTAGGGTACAAGTGATTTCAAAATATTTCAGCTGGTTTATATATAGTGTATATATTATTCATCTTGTATAAGATGCATTTGAGTTATGCTGCAGTAAAGCGCTTCATTGTAGTACTATGGAGATCTCTTCAGCACACAGCGCGAGCAGGACAAACAACAATGCAGAATATTAATAACTATGACTGGGACTGTCATATACATAATGTTATAATGAGAGCACTGTTGTAAAAAATGTTGTGAATTCATAGGGTTTCAGTGACGTTTAATTTTAACCATCTTTTAATCAAAACATAAAACATTATTTTTGTATCTGTGAGGCGTCCGTTACACATTTTCCCTGTGTGTTAACGCCAATAATTATGAATGTCCAATGTATTTTGCCCCCTATTAGCAAGATTAGAAAATTCCGATTCCACCCCTAATATATTTTATATATATATATATTAGTCGCTCATAATTTATATATATTATGTAACCAAAAACTTTTATTTTGGATGCGATTAATCGTTTGACAGCACAAATAAATTTGTGCTGTCAAACGATTAATCGTATCCAAAATAAAAGTTTTTGGTTACATAATATATATAAATTATGAGCGAGTAATTTCCTTATGAGTGTTAGATTAAAGCAGGCAAATTAATGTAAAAAAAGGAAAGAAACATTCAATTAAATATGGACTGAATGTAATAAATAAATCAAATAAAATTAATTAATTAAACAAAAATAAAAAAATAAATAAATAAAAACATAAAATGCATACTAGTGTGCATCCCTACTAAATAAGTATGAGTAATAGTGATGCTGGAAATCCAGTTAAAAATATTGCATTAGTCTACCAGTATTTTTTTTTTATAATAAAATTAGTGCTGTCAAATGATTAATCGCGATTAATCACATACAAAATAAAAGTTTTTATTTGCATAATGTGTGTGTGTTCTGTGTATATTTATTATGTGTATATATATATATATATATATATAAATAAATACACACACATACAGTATATATTTTGAAATTATTTACATGTCTATATTTATATTCATATAAATTATATTAAATATAGATATATTTAACATATAAACATAACATTTTTCTGAAATATATACATGCATGTGTGTGCATTTATATAAACATAATATATGTATGTGCGCTGTGTTTATTTATTATGTAAACAAAAACTTTTTAAACTAATTAAAACTAATTAAAATACGTTGAACAACACTGAACCAACCAATAGTGTGAATTTGGGATTGAACTATCAGTTTGATTATCAAATGGTTGTTCAGAAAGGCTGTTTGACAACAAGCATTATTTTTATGACAGCCTGGTGTTCCTAGATGTGCACAAATTACACACTTCACCTTTATTCTAATTCACAAGAGGTTTTTAAGTGCTAGAATGGAGACAGTGACAATCAAACAGAAGCACTTGCACTTGAAATACAAAATATAATTTAAGACCTCTTAAAACAAATTCCATCAAGAAATGACTAGGACATCAGAATAAAATGATTAATAGTGAATGCACTGAAGTCACCTCCAGGTTTCACCAATGCCCTGTACCTTTATCACTGTCAAGGCTAAGTAGCATGTCTACGTTTTCAAAAGGCAGTCCTTATGTAACGATTAAAACATGCTCAGTCTTTTTTGTCTTTCCTTGTGCAATTCACCCTATCAGTGACTGACAATATGAATCAATCATATCAGCCCATCTGTGACCAGAATCATAACCTCAGTACATTAGGCTCAGTGAGCATCGCCAATTCCCTGGAACCCATTAGCTAAAAGCACCAGTGGGCTATTGACACTCGGTCTAAGCACTGAATTTATGAACTGTCAGCCAAAGCTGCATTTGTATCTGCTGTTAACTCACTCAGTCTCTTTTTTGCTGCCCTGTAGCCACTGTTTGAGCAGGTACTCGTAGTAGCTGTCCGCACGGGCCCCCAGCGTCAAGGCCCCTCGACGTGTGAATTTCCCACTGTTTGTATTGATGAACATGGGTACCAGACCGTCACGCTTTCCCTCCAATCGGTGAACCTGTCTGGTCACCTCCTCCACTGCATTCTAAAAACAAATAAAAACAGACAAAGCTTTTAAATATTTGTGAAAATGAAGAAATAAAATAAAATACATTTAAATTAAAATAAAAATGAACATACATTTAATTAAAAACGTGAAATAATAATAATAAAAACATTTTTGTCGGTGCCGGTAGCCTCGTGGGCAGCGTGTCAATATGCAGCGCCGTTGAGCTTCGGGGATCGCAAGTTCGAGTCCCGGCTCGCAGACCTTTCCCGATCCCATTCCCCCTCTATGGAAGCAGAATAATGACAATAGTTTATGAAACAAAGCATGCTGAATTCCACAAATCGAAAAAAAGATGCATTGCAATTAACAGTGCTTGCATTTTAATGCCTTGTATTTCCAGGGCTTGCATTTTTAGGTCCTGAAATTTAACATAGTTAATAGTCATATTTAAGCTATGAATATTTAAATTCTAAATATTTCACACACATTTTCATAATTAAAAATTCAACAATTCATATTCACCTTCCAGAATTCACTTCCAAAATATTCAACCCGTTTAAAAATACGATGTATAATATTCGACAGGCAAATTTTGGTCATTTTATTTCACTTTCCAAATTCGCTGCCACAAATTCAGTGGTTAAAATTCGGCAGAAAATTCAGCGTTGCACATCCGGGAACCGCAGGAATAGCAGTAGAGCACCGATGCATGATCTCCAGCTGCTGTCAGCCGCTCACCAGCAGGTGGCGCACGCGGCTGTTGATGAAGGCCATATGTGGATCAAGTCATTCATTCACAAAAACTGATTTGCAGAAATGGAGCAAGCACTACAAGTTTTGATTATCGGGGCCAGTATAAACATGTGGAAACGCTGATTGTGTGTATGTTTAATTCAACATCCTTGCTGTTTCCCGTAGCCTACATATATGCAGCTTTCACTACCACAAAGGAGATTATAATGCTCTTTTACCCAACGCTGAAGTACAGAACTAACATTACATCTGAGGAAGACATATTGCTTTCGGTTGTTTAGTTTCTGTAACTCTGTATCATGGCTTGTGTGACGCTGTGCTGTAATACTGGGGTTCCCCTCATACGTCACACTCCAGGATTCCCCGACGAGCTTAAAGCCCCTCAGTGAACTAATACAGTGATATAAGACCTCAGATCTCAGAATATACTTTATTCATGTTTATACTGGCCCCGATAATCAAAACTTCTAGCGCTTGCTCCATTTCTGCAAATCAGTTTTGTTGAATGAATGACTTGATCCACTTATGGCCTTCATCAACAGCCGCGTGCGCCACCTGCTGGTGAGCGGCTGACAGCACCTGGAGATCATGCATCGGTGCTCTACTGCTATTCCTGCGGTTCCCGGATGTGCAACGCTGGATTTTCTGCCAGATTTTAACCACTGAATTTGTGGCAGTGAATTTGGAAAGTGAAATAAAGTGACCGATATTTGCCTGTCGAATATTATACATCGTATTTTTAAACAGGTTGAATATTTTGGAAGTGAATTCTGGACGGTGAATATGAATTGTTGAATTTTTAATTATGAAAAGGTGTGTGAAATAGTTTGAATTGAAATATTCACAGCTTAAATAAACAACTATGTTAAATTTCAGGACCTACAAATGCAAGCCCTGGAAATACAAGGCATTAAAATGCAAGCACTGTTAATTGCAATGCATCTTTTTTCAATTTGTGGAATTTAGCATGCTTTATGTTTCAAAAACTATTGTCATTATTCTGCTTCCATACCCCTCTCTCTCCAACTTCGCTTCCTGTCAATTTTGATCTTTCCTATTAAAATTAAAGGCAAAAACGCCAAAAATAAATCTTAAAAAAAAAAAAAAAAGTTTTTAAAAGATAGTACCTGGTACTGTGGGTCCTGTGTGAGTCGGCTGAGCTCTCTGAACTCCAGCTGAATGCTGGTCACCTCTGCGACTGTGCTGTCTGTGGTCCAGCGTGGAGGGTGAGCAGTTCCTTTACCAATGTTCACGTCAGAGTAGGGGATTTTAGATGGGGTTTTGAATGCAGGCATTAATCTGAACCCAATGTCTTTCTGCACGAAAAGAGACACAGCATGTATTGAGTTCTGTGGTCCATTGAAATAGTTGCATCACACGAATGCTGTAAACCATTAAAACTATAATTTACATTTACTAGGACAAAAATGAATGATAATGGAGATACTATTAAGATATGAAGTACTTACAGCTTTATCTAGGAAGAGAGTGTCTCCGGTCAGGTGGTATGTGCTCAAGAGACCCCCCAATATGCGGATGGTACTCTCAAAAAGATTCACATCCACATTCTTGGAAAAGGATAATTCTGTCTCAACCCACTTCCTGGCCTCCGCAAACTCTATTACAGAAAAATTAGAGAGAGAGAGAGGGGGAAAAGGCAAAAGGAGGGACATAAATGAAAAATATTATTTTTCCATTATTATTTGAAGTTTTTATTGCTTAATATATATTTTTTCATAGGTGTTTCTTCAGATATTGGAACTTTTGACTCTGCGGACTTTCTCAAAACACACTCTCTAGTTTATTCAAATATATCTACTAACAATGTCCAACAAAAGAAATGTTTACATTTTTGTCATTTGCATATTGTAATTTGACAAAATTGCAGCTTGATTGGAACACACAATACCATTTTTCATAAAAATCTTTATTTTCTTTGCATTTCACATCTCATATTTCATCTAAAGAATACACTTCACTGACACTTATTTTTTTTTATAGTAATTTTCACACAGCAAATAAGAAAAAGGAATTTTATGGATGGATTTTCCTATTCTAAGATTGCAAGACAAGGGTAAAGAAATACATAAAAACCATCTAAAAGGAAGCAAAAAAAAATCCAAATAAATCCAACTCAGTGACCTTTATATAACAAAAAGAAAAAAAATGAATAAATAAAATGGTCACTTTGAATAAAAATCAACATCTGAGAAATTAAAGTGCCTGTGGCTGAAAAAACACCCTCATATAGACAATAGGAAAGAAAAAAAAATAGATCCGAAATCTGAGCACAGTGGTCATGAAACAGACTGGCAGACAGAAGCTGCGATTATAAGACTCACCG
Source organism: Acrossocheilus fasciatus (assembly GCA_036784905.1). Classification (NCBI taxonomy): domain Eukaryota; kingdom Metazoa; phylum Chordata; class Actinopteri; order Cypriniformes; family Cyprinidae; genus Acrossocheilus; species Acrossocheilus fasciatus. The sequence continues at coordinate 9,344,529 of CM071958.1, forward strand.
TCTTTCAGTCCCAGGATCCACATGGTGTCTAGTGCGTCAATGAGAGTCAGGCCCAGGCCAAACCACTCTCCATGGGTCTTAGATATGGGCTTCAGTTCATCATGACCCCATGCAAAGGCCTTATAGCCCTTCCATGCGTGCCTGAAGGCCTCCTGCACCGCCTCCACACGATCCACGGCCTTCACTGTGACTGACACAGAAAGACATTCAGATCTTTAACACAAGCCAAACTTTGGCATGGACAAATACCTCAAATTACGGGATGAATTCTGATACCTGGTTTTAAGTTGGCAGCTTCCTCGGCACCAGCCACGGTTCCTTCTTTTCCATGTGCGGTGGACTGAAGCTCCGTCCCCTGCTCCGCCTCGATCATCGCCCCACGCCAGCTAGGAATCCAAAAACTGGCATCAGTTATGACAGCAGTTTATCTAAGATCCAACCCAGAGATTCAGCACCCGTAATCGCACCGTTTCCTCCCACACGCCTCACGATTATAACCGCAATTACACACGAGCGGGAGGTGGAGTCCTGTAACAGGACACAGCTGGAGGAAATGAAAGCTCATCACAACTCACTTCAAAACCGCTGTGTTACCAGCTCAACTGTTAATAAACTCTTCCCTAGGGCTCTAGTACTGCACAGGAGTGTTTTTTCTTCAGCTCCTGTTGTGTATTGGCTCTGCTCTTTCTTAAAAGGAGAGTTCATCCTAAAATGAAAATTCTGTTATTATTTACTCACTCTCACATTTCTTTTTTTCTGTGGGACAAACAATGTGATATTTTTAGCACACTTTCTGTCATTGTAAGGAGCTCCAAGCATGTGAGTGAGAGTAATAACAATAAGTGCCAATAAAACTCATAATTACTGTCTGAGCTTTAATACCTCTACTTATTCAAAAGGTTAAATACTAAGCCAACAACAAATAAATGTCAATGTCTAATCCTAGGCAAATTATCATTATAAAAAAACTCATATAAAATGGCCTAATTTCTTGAATGTAATGAGCCAAACCTAATGACTGTTTTTGCTTCTTTCCCTCCGTCTTCATCTCTCTTGAGCATGGCTTCTTCTCCATCTTTCACCTGCCAGTCTGACACATTCCCTCGCTTCTGTAGGACTGGAGGACCACGCTTGCTAGGTGGCTTCCTCTGCAGATTCAAACCATCCAACATTAAAAAGACAAGAGTAGGTGAAGAATTTAGTATCTTATGAGGAAGATTGTGCTTAGATTGTGGTTTACTGTAATAAGATATTAATATATAGTTACATTTAGTCATTTAGCAGACGCTTTCATTTAGCCGATTCTTGAAATGTAAGGACTCAGCTGCTCGGATTGAGTTGGGCAGGTCATTCCACCAGGAGGGAACATTTAATTTAAAAGTGATTTTGTGCCTCTTTGGGATGGCACAATAAAGCGACGTTCATTTGCAGAACGCAAGCTTCTAGAGGGTACATAAGTCTGAAGTAATGAATTTAGGTGAAGGGGTGCAGAGCCAGTGGTGGTTTTGTAGGCAATAGGCATTCCTTCCAAATTGATAAACAGAGGTGTGATGTGCATTCGTTTTGGCTCATTAAAAATTTATCTTGCTGTCGCGTTCTGGATTAATTGTAAAAGTTTGATAGAACTGGCTGGAAGACCTGCCAAGAGAGCATTGCAATAGTCCAGCCTGGACAGAACAAGAGCCTGAACAAGGAGTTGTGAAGCATGTTCCAAAACAAAGGGCCTGATCTTCTTGATGTTAAATAAAGCAAATCTGCAGGACCGGGCAGTTTTGGCAACGTGGTCTGAGAAAGTCAGCTGATCATCAATCAAAACTCCAAGATTTTTGGCTGTTTTTGAAGGAGTTATGGTTGATGTGCCTAACTGGAAGGTGAAATTGTGATGAAACAATGGGTTTGATGGAACCACAAGCAGTTCTGTCTTGGCAAGGATGAGTTAAAAGTGATGGTCCTTCATCCAGCAAGAAATGTCTGTTAGACAAGCTGAGATGCGAGCAGCTATCGTCGGATCATCAGGATGGATTTACGTGCTAAATTTAGAAACAATCAATTTTTAATATTTTTTTAACACTTATTTATTTAGAATTTAGAAATACTAGCAAATTTTGGTATATTTTTATTATTTTCTAATTAATTTATTTATTTGTAAATAAATATTATATTTTTGTATTTAGAAATAATTGTTCCTTTTGTATCTTTTTAAATTATTTAATATTAGTATTATATAATTTTTAAAGCTTTTATTTGGATCTGTAATTTTTGTATCATTTTGATTTATTCATTTAATAATACTAATTACAGAATTAAGAAACTATTGTATTTTACAGTACAATTGTGGTTTAAGGTCCAAGCTGGTCTTTTCAGCAGGACCTTTGCAAATGAGTAGAGAAATGATAAAGTGAACAATATACTATTTTGCATATCCTTAATATCTGAGAAGTATCCCTACTAACCATAGCTGGAGGTTTGGGAAGTAATGGAATGCTTGGTCTTTGAATCTCTGGCATTACTTCTGGTGGGATGTCCTGGACCCCCGGGACAACTCCTGGCGGGATCTTTGGGACGAGGCCAGGAGGAATGGGCCTGAGACCTCGGTTATCCATTTCAACCCAGTCCTCCTTCAACGCTCTATCAGACAGTCCTGGAGAATAAACAGACAGAAATACATCCCATGTGAATTATTAATAGCAAACGGCGTGATATTTAATAAAACTTCTCCCGCAGCAGCTAATGTAAATGGCAGAGGTTGTACCAATCATCCAACTTTTGTGTTTTCACCCTTCATATCCAGTGAAATGTTATTAAAGGTGGCTGTATGAAGTACCTCTCCACTGCTCCGTCAGGCTGGGATAGGAAAGAATCCCACAGATGAACAGGAAGGCCAGCAGGAAAAGAATCAGACTGCGCTGGAGCCGAGACAGCTGCTTCCATTTCTGCCAAAACAAACACAAACAATTCAAGGACAATTGGAGGAAAGTGCAGCAATTTTACATTTGATGGCTTGATGTGGCAATTGCAACGACTGCCAAATATAGTGCTAAAAAATACAGCTACATGGAAACAACGTCAATCTCAGATAATGGAAGACATTAAAGGGATAGTTCACTCAAAAATACACTAATTTCCTCACCCACTTATTGTTTAAACCTGCATAATTTTCTTTCTTCTGTGAAACAAAAATACTGTTCAAAAGTTTGGGGTCAGTTGGACTTTTTAAAGTTTTTTTTAAAAGAAGTCTCTTCAGCTCACCAAGGCTGCATTTATTTGATCAAAAATGCAGTAAAACATTAATATTGTGAAACAATACCAACTTAAAAGAACTGTTATATTTTAAAATGCAATTTATGATATCAAATCTGAATTTTCAGTTGACATTACTTCACTTTTTAGTGTCACATGATTCTTCAGAAATGATTTTAATATGCTGATGTGATGCTAAAGCAACATTTCATTATTATTATCAATGTTGCCCATAGCTTTGTGTGAGGAATAAACTAAACTTTAACAATTTGTGTTCTTGATTTTTTATTTAGTTTGAATGACACAATCACATTGAACTGGAGTTGCATGAACAAGATCCTCCTTCTGGGTTTCCAAGAAAAAAATAACAGCATGTGGTTTAGACAGACATGATGGTTATTAAAAAGTACTGTAACAGAGTTTTCATTTTTTGGTGAATGGTTCCTTTAAGCTATGTTTTTAAATTAAAAGGTTATTTTTCAAGCTGAACGCATGTGTTTCGGCTAAGCGGGGAGTGCATGCCTGCTTTTTGGAGATAATTGAGTATATACAAATGAGTAGATTAAATAAAAGATGGGGAAAAAAGGGCTTTGACACCTGTGGTTTCCTAAGACTGAACACGACAACTACAGTGCCAGCATTTTGTCCTCAGAATATTAAATAGATGTCAAGACATCTCGCAGACAGGAAAATGGCACTCATTTACACAAACAAATAAAGAAGCAGAAGCCATCAGCCTTCAAACATCACAGTTAATGAATGAAAAATACATAATGCTCCATATTTCCGTCCTGCAAAACATGGTAAAGAGTTTAGATGTCAATATAAGAAGAAAATACCCAGGCACTAACCCTCCAGCAGGACTGTCTCCGGTGCTTGCCGTTGGTGTAGCTATGGCTATGTTGGTCTCCCAGCGTAAGAGAGACGAAGTCCTTCCTCTGTGGTGAATACATCTCTAACACAGCCACCACTCAAAAACACTGAATCAAATAGGTGAGAGAGGGAAAAAAAAAAGACACGAATGACACAGATATCAAGTGATTTTCCCACAAATCACTACTCGGAACTTGAGCTGGTCTGCTGCTCCAGCGACACTGATCTTTGCAGGTCCCTGAGGAGAATCAAGGTGTAAAACACAGATCTGTTCAGAAGATTAATTACCAAAGGACTAAATCTGGAGTAAATCAAGGCAGGGGGTGGCACACTGGCATCCATCTGATCTGAGAACAACACCATGGGACAGGGCCGTTCACCTTGTTGTCCCAGGGCCATGAGAGCCATGCAAGAGGGGATTAGGAACATTAGCCTAAGTCCATCTGGTTTCTATCATACCAACATGAGCTCATTGGATAGAACAGATTTAAAGACACTGGCCTGCCAAGTTGACACACATATGCTGCTTATACAGGAAAAGGTTGAATGCAGGTTGTCCCAAATGCAAAATACAAGTAAAATCATCCGAGTGTGTAACTTCAGTGTGCAATGAACTACAAGCTCTGTTTTGAAGTTTCCCACACTTTTAAACCATTTCCATGACCTTTCCTGTTGTTTTTGATTACAGGATATGAATATGTATTTAAAGATTTACTAATGAGTCACTCCAAATGATCTGTGAGCCAAACTAAAAAGTATCATCTCAAAAGAGCTTCCGAATTACACATTAGCCTATTATGGCTTTCCAGCAAGTTTTATGCTACACAAGTCAATTTCTATTCAAAGAAAACTCTTAGACTACAACACTGTCAATCAATCAGTCAATCAATCGAATCTCAAAATCTGATCTGATTCTGTGGGTCATGTTGAGTCAAATGACTGGTTTAAATTTCCACCCAACTATATTCCACTATTTTTATATTTCTGAAACAACATTTACATTGACCATGATTTAAAAAAAAAAAAAAAAAAATCTTCTAAACCTTTGAACTTTGGCCTAAAATCATAGGTCAGTCAAACTGGCTGTCAGCTATTTTAAATTCTGTCATAAAATGCAGTCATTTTGTCATAAAATTCGGCAGCATGTTCTGAGGTAACTGAAAAGTTTGGGCAATATGCAATACCCATTTTTTAAAATAAATGTCTTGACAATATCATTTCAATTTGGTGACAGCATCCCTATTGGCCAAAATGTATAAGCTTTTATATAGTAAATAATTCTATTTATGGCTTCTAAATCTTTTTATTATAATTCTCATCAGGGACAGAATGTCACTTTAGAAAATACTTGAATATATGGTGCTGGACCAGTACTTGCTATTTTATTTTACATTGGCCGATCTCTAATTGTACACAGCTATGCTGCAAATGCTTTGGCAATACAAAAGTAACGTTTTTCAGACCAATAAAGCACAGTAAAATAAATAGAAAGAGAACAATGCATTGATTCTATATTAACTGCTTAACCCATCTGCTCAGGCAAGGGTGTAAGTGGCCTCCAAACGCGTCCTCGTTTTACCTTTCTCTGGACACCTTGCTGCTCCTGGTTAGGAGGAGGATCTATATGCATGAAGAGGAGGTCGCAGCCCATGCATCCCATCCAGTGTGCGAGTAGTGATAGTGTACACTCAGTGTGTAGGTGACAGCAGGAGAGGCTATCAGATCTCTATCTCTGCTCCATCAGGCTGCTCCCCTACAAACCGCGTGTTCCTCCCACAAAACGCTCATTTAGGCTGATATACAGTCTATTCGTAATGTGTCAATCTGTCGAAAAATAAGCATGACGGCTGTTAATAGTCAAACAGCTGTGTGCAGGGAAATGTTTATGTGACAGCTCCTTACTGAATCACGTGATCCTCACGCACACGCGTCATTCGCTCAGGCTCCGCCCTCTTTTATTAACACCTTCATCGCCTTACAACTCACCTTCCCTTACTAGGGCATAAAATATGTCAGTAAACAGAATTATACTGATGATAGCGTGGTTTATCATCTTAATTCTTTCTATATTCTTATAGTGCTTGGTAATTAAGTTACAAAAACGTTACCACAAACAGAGCTACATTTGGAAATTGAGAACATCCCATGTAGAATTCTGCGATATACAACCAAATAAAATGGTAATAATATATTTATTATTATATTTTATAAATTAATAATTTTAATGTACTTAAATATAAGAGTTGAATTGGCTTAAATACTGTAAAAACGTATGTATAAATAATATATTTTAACAGTTAACCTAAACACACACAGTGTATGAACATAGAACTAAAATAAATAATAAATATAAATGAAATATATGCATAAAGGCCATCCATTCAACCATCATGGAGCCTATTTTATTGTATGTACATATAATATTATATATTAAAATGATAAAGTATGTATTTTAATACACTTAAACATAAGAGTTGTACTTAGGCCTAATAGATAAACATCAAATAAATTATATATATATATATATATGTATATATATATATATATATATATATATATATGTATATACATATATATATATATATATATATATATATATATATATATATATATATATATGTATGTATATATATATATATATATGTATGTATATATATATATATATATATATATATATGTGTGGCATAATAAAATAGTGCATATATGCAAAATAAATACAATACACAACACAGAATTCAGCTTCATTTGTACATACAGGAGGCTTGAAATTATCTGAATTAATTTTGTTTAAAATTAAAAAAAAAAAAAAAACTTCACTGACCTCCATTACTTGAGACTGATGACACTCCTCCCTTATAATGTTCATGCATTACAGTATGATTATATCCTTACAAACACTCAAAAGTCTGGCACCTTCCATTCCCAATGATTCCCAAGATCTGAACATTTGAAAACTTTTATGGCAGGTTCAGGCATGCAGTGTGCAGTAGATTTCCTGCTTTGTCCCCTTCCACACAGACTACAGGACATGAACGACTGCATTCAGAAAATAAATACAGGTAAAGGGCTGCACTTCATTGTGCAAAATTAAATCACGTATACTAGCTGGGTTTTGCTGTTTGAACTGGAAAAACACAACTTCACAAAGCATTTTTTTTTTTAAAAACGTTCGTGTTTCACACAATGATATACACAATTGTCCAACACGATTTAAATGATACATTAATGCACGTTTTATAGCTGATACTCAAACAGATGACCAGCATGTGATTTCCGATGTCACCACAAATACAAAGAAAACACAATATACATTACAAAATGTTACTGAACAAAAAGGTTTTCAAAACAAAGCACCTGTGCCTAAATTCAATGTGATTTAAAAAGTTATTAGTGATAACTGCTTTAAAACAATTGAACAACACTTAAATGTGGCTTTGCTGGTTTAATCTGAACATATTCTATCAAATTAACCTATTTCCAATATCATTTGTGTATTTTCTTACATTTATGTCATATTTGTAAGTGCTCCCTGAGACCTACATACAGTAAATGTGAACTGAAGGACTTTATGCATGTGTACTGAATTTCAGTCTCATATCAACATTAGATCACTGCTTGCACATTTATTAACCAGCTTTGCTGCAGTTTGTATTATTCTTCTCTTTTTGAAACAACTGTTACTGCTGTACTGCAAATATTAGCACCCATAAATCGTCTAACATACAAATTTAAGACCATTTCTAAAATCAAATCATGACATGAACAGAGAAAACAAAGGTAGCACAGACTTCCTGATATCCAAACCTCACGGGAAGGTTAGCGGTGTCCTCACTGGGACGCTTTGTTTGTATCAGTCCTACAATTCAAGTTAGACACTTAAACAAGAGGGGAAAAAGTGTCATTCATACACTCGCCTAATAATGCAAAGTTTTATAATAACTGGTTAATCCACGGTAACCGTTTGTACATGATTAAGTAGTAAACAGCTGAAACTTGGACCATGCAACCACATAGTGGTCACGTCAGAACCCTGTCATTACACTTGGTACGATCCAAGCTTCATCTACAATGTTATTACAAGACCAGCTAGTGATTAAAAAACATTGCTGAAACAAATAAAATTATTATAAAAATAGCACATCAATTACAAAGCCAAAAGTCCCTGTAAACAAAAAAGGATATTGTCCGTTTGTCTGGTAGCACCAGGTATTTCCTTTACCACGAGCCGTAGATGCTGCATGTTTCTTCAGAGTGTCCTACTTTCTTCTCTTTGTTGCTTGTATTTAAGGTTAAATGCACAGGATGTACCATTATCATTCAGGGTGTCTCTAGCTGAAACACACAGGGCCGATGGTGAAGCCAAACTCGTAGCTGCTGTTGCCCAAGATTCCTATGTCACGTAGAGGAAGCAGGTCCATGTCCTCAAACTGAAACACAGACTCACGGGGTCCGGGATCCACTTCCTTTGCAGACTGGTACAACAAACACAAACATAAAGGGTTGTTAAAGGTAAAGCACAATTGTTTAAAACCTTGATAAGAAATGTTTTGAGCAGTAAATTTAGCTTTGCCATCCCACAAATAAAAAAAAACATTTTAAAATATGTGAAAATAGAAAACAGCTATTTTTAATTGTAATAATATTTCACAATATTACTGTTTTTACTGTATTTTTGATCAAATAAATGCAGCACTAGTGCCCAAAACACACTTCTTTCAACCGACCCCAGGCTTTTGAACAGTAGTGCATATCAAAATAAATTGGTTCACCACAGCAATGAATGAACCGTATGCAAACGATTCACCTTCAAAAATGTGATCAAAATAACATTTTATTACTAGAGCTGTTAGAATCCACATACCACACAATCCTGCAGTTCTCCTAAATAGCTCTGCTTCACAGAGTCCGTGAGGAACTGGACCTGTCGCTGCGTCTGGCCCAGTTGTTGTCCAGGGTAACAGGAGTACGTCACTCTCTGTTCTGCTCTGTTGCTCTGGAGTCGTAGAAACCGCAGCTGAACCACACTGAGGGCTTGATACTCAAACTGACCAAAAACAGACAGATGGGTTTTGATGGTAAAATTGAAGGACACAGTTTACGGTGTACAACAGCTGAACATCAAACAACAAAGAGCAAGAATTTTATGGGTAATAAGAGCAACATTATTAGCGGCTATTAACCTCGACAATAAATTAAAGATGTTAAAGCATTAAAGGGACAGTTCAGCAAAATCCAAAAATTCTGTCATCACTTAGTCAGCCTTGTTTCACTCAAGACATATCTATCTATCTATCTATCTATCTATCTATCTATCTATCTATCTATCTATCTATCTATCTATCTATCTATCTATCTATCTATCTATCTATCTATCTATCTATCTATCTATCTATCTATCTATCTATCTATCTATCTATCTCTCTCACCCTCCCTCCCTCCCTCCCTCCCTCTCTATTTTTAAGCCAATTTCAGGCTTTATTTTCCATATAATAAAAATAGATCGTAAATAGGACTGTTAAGGTCCAAAAAACATAAAGTATCATAAAAGTATATTATCAACTAAAGTGTATACACCAGTCTCTAAGCCTACAAGTGCTGTGAATTTTTATTTTAGGTCAACTATCCTACAGACAGCCCCTGTCAACAGCACAATAGCATAAACTTTGATCCAACAGGAAGTAAAGATTTCTACAGACCGACAGTACTACTTACTTGAAAACCTCCCTCCAGTGAACTGAACCAGTAGAACTTGCTATTATTCCCTGAGTCATTCAGCCAAGTCCTTATGGGAAGCTGTGGAAATGGGAAGAGGTGATGATGAGATTTTGATGTTCTTTGACATTAAAGAGACACGGTAGCAAGGTTTTAAGTAGGATATTACATGTGCATCTCTGGGGTGAAGGCAGGTCTCTGCTCCTGACTCTGAGAAGTTACAGTAGGCCAAAAGAGCATCTAAAGAACTGCCTTGGTTTGGGTCAATGTAGTAGAATCCTGCATAATTTACAAAAGTAGTTATTTAACAGATTATTTTATCCAAAACAACAAGCAGTTCAAATATATTTAATAGTGCGCGTGCACACACACACACACACACACACACACACACACACACACACACACACACACACACACACACACACACACACACACACACACACACACACACACACACACACACACACACACACACACACACACACACACACACACACGCACACACATACACACACACTTGAGTATTTTAGTCAAGCAGCTGTATTACCTAACCTTCGGAAGTACAAAAAAATTGGATCTCATTTACACCTTAGTGCTATCCATTTTCGTTTTTATCGCTTGAGACAGATCTTAATACCATGTGAAAATGGGGTCAATGTGACTGAGCGTGTTTTAGAGAAAACGTATGCGGTATGTGTTTTAGAGAAAAAAGGCAACTGTAATGCAAAGATTTCTCAAAGATAGCACAAAGACAAAGAGGAACAAGAACAAAAAGATATATGTTTTTGAAAGGTGGACAAGATGAAAGCTGGGGCTCTGACCGCTGGTGTAGTTGGGATGGCACAGCCACAGCTCCAGACAGGTAGAGGCTGGGTGCTGCTTGCTACCGTCCGGAGGGTCCACCAGCAGCCGGAGGTCATGGTACAGAGAGTCCATCAGTGTCTGAATCAGAGGGTAATTGGGCTTGTCTGAACTGTACATCAGGTCCTGTTGGAGAAGAAAAAGTAAGACAAATCGATTTGCTTTTTTGTGATCTGCATTTTAGTGACGGTCCAAGAATAAGAGAGTTAGATTATGTGATGTTCTGCCACTACAGTTTGAATACTAAGATGAATAGCACATATTTTAGTTTTGCCATGATATCAATTCACAAGTCAGGAATATAAAGAGTATGAACAAAGACAGAAAAAAGTAAAATGGAGCTTGATAACACAAAAATTAAATTTTATGTACACAGAAATGCACAAAAAGAAAATCAGATACCTAGGTGGATTTAGTTAAGATTACTCAATATGAATAGTCTAATTTGAGTTATTTTTCCATTGTTCAGAATGCAACTTGTATGCTACATAATGGAAAATGCAAAGTAATATTTCCAGCTGTGTCTGATATACTAATTTTGTGCACTTTTACCCCAAACAGTGAACTATGTGGCATTTGCTAGTGTGTGAATTTTGACCGTAATCGTGTGATGTTTGCTATTAAATGATCAGCACAGCAATTCAGAGTAAAAGGGTCACTAAGATTTTAAACAACTTGCCTTGATCTGGGTCAGGGTCAGGTTCACAGAAACACCAGCAGGCCCTGGTGGCCCCGGTGGACCCTAAAATAAGAAAGTACATTTATAAATAAACAAATTAGTTCTCATATTGTTACAAAAAAGGTGTCAACTTACTTGCAAGCCCCTCCTTCCAGGGGGTCCAGGAGGCCCCTGAAATCCCTTAAGTCCCTAGGATTAAAGTGAAAAAGAGATATTTAATAACTAATCTTAATTTGTTAACTTGAATAGAAAATGATTTGATGTATTTTTATTTTGATGAATATGCAACATTTCCTTTTAACCTAACCAAAGAAAGCTTTGGAAATTAAATTTCATACCTTGTCTCCAAACAAGCCCTGCAAGGTGTAAGAGATAAAAGAGAAAGAAATTATAAATGATCTTCATGCTCTTTCGAAGAAAAAAAAAAAAACAGGCTGTGGTTGCGATAAAGCACTTCACTGTCCTTGCTTTTGTCATTAAAAATGAATTAACCATGCTTTCATATCTTGAAAGGACAGAGCACATGTAAATGCATCTGCAGCAGATGTTTAATGCAAATTGGGCTTCAGTTTTTAGGCACAGCTTGCTATTAGTTTAAATGCTGAAACATTAAAAAAAATAAAAAAAAATAAAAATTCACCGGTAGTCCAGGTATTCCAGGTGCACCTCTAGGCCCAGCAGGACCAATATTTCCCTTAAGGAAAAACACACACATGTTTAATAATTCAGAAGATGCTTTTAACCAAAGCAAGTGAAGGAAAAGAAGATTAATCAGGAGGATTTTCAATACTGACAGTGCTGCAATACTATGTACATCTGTCAATATAAAATAAAAATGGATTTTTATATTTTATATTTATTATTATTATTATTATTATAAGCATTGTCTTACAATATCTATAATGAAGGCAAAAAGCAAAAGAATACATGCTAAATGAAATATTTTGACTTTACCTGATCACCCTTTGGTCCTGGGGATCCAGGAGGACCAATAGGCCCCATACTCCCCTAAAAAGAATAAATAAATACTCGTATAAGAGAGTTGAATAGGCTGCACTGCAGATTCATTGAATGTGCTTGATATACATTATACCTTCAAGCCATCTTTCCCTGGTGGACCAAGTGGTCCCTGATCTCCTTTCTCACCCTGTTATGGACAAGATAAAGTATCAATAGTAATCATGCATTTCTAAGGTATCTGCATTAAAAAATTCTGTCTGAGTAAAACTTTAAAAGCACCTCTGCTCCTTTGACACCCTGCTCCCCAGGATCTCCTCTCAGTCCTTGGATTCCCTGTCAAGCATAATAAAAATTTTTAAGCCAATGCATGATTATGATTTTGAACTGTATTAATGGTTTCCCATTTTATTAATTCCCACAATGTTATTTCATTAAAAACATGTGATAACATTGATATGGATTGTTCTGACCAGGCATATCAAGCGTATCAAGCTTACCATGCTTCCTCCCCATCCAGGAAGTCCTTTCTCTCCTACATCCCCCCTCTCTCCCTATAGGACAAAAATAAGCCAAGAAGGAAATCCATAATACTTAATTTCCAATTCAAGCCATGATATTCAAGAATTAATGCCATGTTGTCATTGTTGATATCATCTCTGAACTCTGACCTTTTCTCCTCTTGGTCCTCTGGTCCCCCTCAACCCTGCCTTGCCTCTTTTACCCTTTAGATGTCAAGCACCAACAAAAAAAATCAGTTTATCAATCACAATCACCACCATCTTCCTAACGTTTGTTCATCAGAGTCTAAAATATCTAAGTACATAATGACACAATAATGTCACTAAACTTCTTTGGCTTTAACTTTGGAAGAGATTTGAAAACATTTAACAGTCTAAGAGGGTACTAAAAGGGAATATCGCATCTTACCCGCCGTCCAATGTGACCCATTTTTCCAGGTCCTCCATCCTTGCCTTGATCTCCCTAAAAATGCATCAAGAAGCAAATTCAAATTTAAAATGAAATTGTAGATAAGCGCCCTGGAAAATCTGTATTCTTAAACACAGTTCTCATATCTGACAGCAAGGACAAAGGAAAAGACGAAGAACTTTTATTTTAGATAGCAGACAGGGATTAAGACAAAGAAAAGAACATTGTGACCTTACCTTCTCTCCTTTCATGCCTTCTCTTCCTTCAGGTCCTGGGTTACCCATGCGGCTCTGCAACAAACAAAACTCGTTAAGGGCCTTGATGATTCAGCAGAGTTAAAATAAAGGCAGAATTAAGATAAGGTAAATCTATTTGTTGTCTCTTTGCTGTAAATATTTTATCTCACTGGGCACTGACCTGAGCTCCTGGCAGACCAGGTGAGCCACGTACCCCTGCCTCACCTTCTGGACCCTAACAGAGTTTCGAATTGATATAATTGGGTTAATCAATCATATGTACTGTTTTTATATAAACAGACAAGCCCAAAACACCACACCATCTCGTTAAACAAATGCAATATTCTGGGGTTTTTTATGGTCTGTACCTCCAAACCAGGCAGTCCCGGTGGTCCTTGAATGCCTTGAAGGCCATCTGGCCCCTAAAGGGAAGAAATGGCTTCATTTTGAACATGTAGTGGATTCACAGGCAATATAAAGAAGAAATCATGAGTTTCCATCTTAGTGGAGTTCATTACCAACTCACCTCCACCCCTGGTTCTCCTTTATCTCCTGAATCTCCTTTCTCCCCGTCAGGCCCTGGGAGACCTTTAGGGCCCAAAAGACCTTGGGGACCTACTGAGCCAACACCTCCCTGTAGACCAAGATGTGAAAATTAATGAGTTACTCTTAAGATAAAAATTAATTTGATATTTCCCGGTTTCCCCAAGAGATCCCATAAAAATAAACTATCAAGAACAGATTATCTGGGGGAGGAATATAAATGCAAAGAAATGATCTTTACCTGTGTCCCGGCTTTTCCTGCATCACCTCGTACGCCTTTGGGACCTGCAATTCCCTGAAGCACAGATATATGTAATAAATCAGCAATTCTTTTGACATCCAAAGAATTTCAATCCAGTTTAAAAAAGATGTTACATGTTATGTTGGATACACATCACAAGATAATCGGGCTGATTTTTTGGTGGATCTAAAGATTATCTTATCAGATTTCCCTGCGGTGTGAGGTATGTTAAGAGTGACTGAATCTGCTCGGAAGAACCTCGGAGGCCCCCCGATCGCGAATCGTAAATATTCAACATGTTGAAATCTGTTGGTGTGTGGTGTGCTATCTTTGTCACATCGCAGTACACCACACACTATAGGAGCAAAACGGTTAAATCTAGGATTTTTTTGTCCTCATGTTTGTGGTCTCTCACATCACATTTTGAAGATCTTATAAGATTTTAAAAATCTTTTAGTGTGTACCCAGCATTATGCACATATACAACAATGTTTTCAAGTTGATCAGAACCTCAGGTCCAGCATCTCCTGGCTCACCAAGTAAACCATTTGGCCCAACCTCCCCCTACAAGAGAAGCCTAATTTTAGACCATAAAAATAAATAAAATAATCCAGAGATGCTCTAAATGAACAATCAAACATGCTACCTTGCTTCCTGGAGGTCCATCTGGCCCCACCAATCCTGGATGGCCTGGTCCACCCTTAAAGAAAACAGCAACTGTTTATTAGTAATGTCAACTATGTGGCCATATCACATGAATATAGGGGTCATTCATTCTCAGCACTCACCTCTACACCTTTTAGGCCAGGAGGTCCAACACCACCCATGAGGCCTGACTCACCCTAACATAAAAACAGCCAATGTTCACACACAATTACAAACAAATCGACACAAACAAGCACTGATAAGATACCATGTATTTTAGTGTTTAAATTTGGAAAAATACCTACACTACCACTGAAAATTTCGGGTTGGTAAGATTTTTCTCTTATGGTCTTAAGTTTCTTGCTCAACAAGGCTGCATTTATTTGATTATTATGAATATACAGAAAAACAGTAATATTCCAAAATATTACTACAATCTGAAATGACTTCAATGTGTTCTATTTTAAAATATTTTAAAATTTAATTTATTCCTGTCATGGCAAAGCTGAATTTTCAGCATTAGTATTTCTATTTTAATATATTTAAAAATGTAATTTATTCCTGCAAAGGCAATGCTGAATGATCACATGATTGTTCAGAAATCAAGAAATCAACATCAGTGTTGAAAACAGTTGCGCTGCTTTATATCTTTCTGGAAACTGTAGTACATTTTACCAGGATTCATTGATAAATAGCATTTACTTAAAATAAAAACTTTTGTAACTTGTCTTTAATGTCACTTTTGATAAACTTAACACATCCTTACTGAATAAAAAAAGTAAGTAAAAATTTCTTTCAAACCTTCGATTTGCAGTATATCAAATGGTAAAAAAAACATGTCAGGCTAAATAAAATGTTATGTAAACATAATGTGAAATGCTAATTTGTACTTACCTGGAGTCCGATTTGGCCCTTGTCTCCCTTGAGCCCCTTCTCTCCCTGCTCCCCCATGTCTCCCCATGGCCCCTCTGAACCAGTAAATCCTCGTGGGCCAATATCACCCTGAAGAAAACAATGAAATATAGTACAACAGTATTTTCCCTTGTGAAATGATACTAGCTATAAAAGATAAATAACCTTCTCTCCTTTAGGGCCAGGATCACCAGCAACGCCAACTGGACCAGCATCACCCTTCAACAGGAGAAAACACCAATATTACTCTTACAGGGACAGTGAGACTGATTGTATTGGAGACATATGACTTTAGGGTTAAATTTCACAGTTGTGCCAACATTAAGAAATGGATCTCTACACCTCATTGCCTGCTGGGCCTGGTGGACCCATTGGACCTTTAGCACCTGGAGGGCCAATGTCTCCTTTTGGTCCTTGAAGACCAGGCTTTCCAAAGTGACCTCTGTCCCCCTGCCAGAACATTGAATTATAATAAAAGCCAAAAAAGCCTTTAAAAATGTTACTGTGTCAATGAAATAGAATTGTATAATTATTTCTCCATACCTTATCACCTTTTGTTCCAGGAGGCCCCTCCAAACCTGTCGGACCAAATGGACCCTGCAGAGGTCAGAGAGCTTTCATCACATTTCTGTTGCCACCAGTTTCTTGAAGCTATATCTGTATATCACAGTGATTTTATTCTCTTTCATTAAAATACTACATAACCATGGTAAAATCTCTGTAATATATGGCCTCTAACAAAGACACATCTAGTCTCTGAACAAAGACCAAATAGTTATGCAGCTCCATGCCATCTAACCTGTGGCCCTTCCAGTCCAAGAGGCCCGTCATCACCAGGAGGGCCCATCATTCCCTATGCAATTACAGAAATATTCATTGATTTCATAAGGAAGCACAATTTGTGATTCACTAAATCTCATAAATCACTTCAATCACCTTTTCTCCTTTCTCCCCATCTATACCCGGAAGTCCATTTGCCCCCTGTGGACCCTTAAGAAAGATTTGCAGCAATTTTAACGATGTTCTTCATGTCAGAAAGCTTTTCATCAAGTATGGTAGGGAAAATGATCACTTACTGGAATACCTGGGGGACCGTTTGGCCCAGGGTCCCCTGAGGGTCCTTTATTTCCACGGGGTCCTGGTTTTCCAATGACCCCACTAACCCCCTGAAGTCCTGGAGGACCCTATAGTAGACGATCAATCAGAACAAATAAGTGTTTAAAAATTATCAGCCAAATAGAGATATAATGTAAATGAAAGGGGTTGATTGTGTGCTCACACATGGCCCATCTGTTCCCCGATGCCCAGGATCTCCTTGACGGCCCTGCAGAGATGTAACACATGGTTTACAATTGAAGGAAAAAAATCAAGCGCTTTATATTTCAGCACTGCTTTATGATAAATCAAACTCCACTGAACTAGTAAGGTTAAGATCTTAGATTTTCTTGGAGAAGTGGTACTGTATATACCTGGGGTCCTGGTGGTCCCTTTTCTCCTATTGGACCAGCGGAACCCTAAATAACACACATAAAGTTTGGGAATATTAGTCATCATAGTATGCAAATGACAGTGTTGCAGCAGTGGAAACCAAACTACATTTATCCACGGAATAAAAAAAATGAATAAGAAATGATCTGCTTTATTTAGGATCTCAGTGTTTATACTTGATCCTTCACACACTTACTGGTGGTCCAGGCTTCCCAGTTGGTCCAGGAGGACCTCTTAGACCTGGCTCTCCCTATTTTTAAAAAAAAAAGTCCTCTTTTACCTAAAGATACTATTATAAAGGCTAAAAATAGTGTGGCTCTACTCTAAACCCAAGTGAGTTGTCTAGATTTTTAGATTTTCATCATCCTAATAGGAAGGTTGTTCAATAGATAAGCGAATCCCTGAATGCATATTCATTTATGAGGTTCCATTTTGGTTAGGGAGTTGCTTAGAAAGACTGCAAGGCAGCTCACAAAGGATTAGAATGGAGCCTTTATCTGTAGATGAGCTTCGATATTATAACTGTACAAATGTACAACAGCATAATTTATTAAAGACATTGCTATTAATATGGGATAGTTAAAGTATAATTTGTCTTTACTCTGTCTCCACTGTGGCCCGGTCTTCCTCTCATACCCACGTTTCCTGGAAAACCCTTAAGAGAACACAAGAGAGTGAGCTGGTTATGTCAAAACATCAACCTTAAACATTATTCTCCACATCCCGCTCCCTCTCTCTCTATAAGAGCCCTGTAGATGGGTCACTTACATACATGCCAACAGGGCCCTGCGGTCCCACTGCTCCCGTCTTTCCAGGGAAACCCTGAAAGAAATAACCACAAATGCCGAAACATCCTGAAAATGAGCAGCATGGTTACAATTTATATGAGAGCTAAAAAAAAAAAAAAAAAATCATAGACATACCGTCTCTCCTAGAGGCCCAGGACTGCCTATAGGCCCGTCCCGTCCAGGTGGACCCTGTCAATCAAAACAGTAGAGGGTTAACCATCTATCTATCTATCTATCTATCTATCTATCTATCTATCTATCTATCTATCTATCTATCTATCTATCTATCTATCTATCTATCTATCTATCTATCTATCTATCTATCTATCTATCTATCTATCTATCTATCTATCTATCTATCTATCGACTGCATAGTGGTCTGTTTGTAAATTGTTAACTCTCTGATGATTTTGTTTTGATAAAATGCTCATTGACTAGGCAAAAAAAATCCTCTCCAGGCAACTGAATGTTAATATGAAGTAAAGGCTGCATTTATTTGATCACAATACAGTGAAAACAATAATATTGAGAAATATTTAGATCAGGGATGGGCAATTAATTTTCCCAAGGGGCCACATGAGAAATTTGGGCGGTTACAGAGGGCCGGACCAATACACTTAACTCAGTTCTGCCCAATATATTTTATATCTCTCTATAAATGGAACATTACAATCATACAATGGAAATATGGAGCACACAATTATACCAGAAGCTAATGAACATTCACAAAAACAGTTTTGAAAATGTGCATTTTTTTTGCAGTGTTTCAAAAACTACCATCAGAATTTTGAACAAAAAAAGCAAGTATTTCAACGATTATGGACGTCACATTTGCAGTCAAAATCTGAAACACACATTGTCATAGAATGTATTCATTAGTACCAATAGCTAGGCCTATATTGGACCATCTATTTATGTTTTTCTAAACCACTGAAAATAGAGTCCAGACATCAGTAAAGTATCAGTCTATAAACAATGAGGACTATAGGATACAAATGCGTTACGGACGACCCGAGTAAAAAAACGACCCGAGTTTTTGGGAGACAATGGCCTATTTGTAGACTTTCTGTGATTTACAATGCACAGTCCAGAAGCAACAATATCTGCCGGATGGAAAGGGTTGGCTATTCACAATATAAAATATAGCCTACATAATATATTTATTCAATGTTACGGACGGACATCTCTCCGTTACGGATGTGAAAGTTCCAAAAGCCGAATCTATCCGACAATGGAAACGCGTAGCTATAAAATGCTTTAAAAACTTTAACAGAGACGTTAAAGCTGGTAGGCTATTTAACTTAACTAGTCGTTCATTTAAGTCATTATTAACTAATCGCATGTTTATAGGCCTATTAAAGCTAATAATCCAATGAGCTTCAATATATTCCGGGCTCAAGCACACGTAGTTTGCCACCAAGCACAGGCAAAAGTTGCCTAATGATTATGAATGTGTTGGAAAAAAGGAGATATTTTAATTATTTATTAATTCTCTCTCTTCTCCAGAGTATCCTACTGGACGCGCCTTTAGAGAGAAATGCAACCTTCATACAGATTACAATAATAAGGAAATATTGTTTTTGAATTGGTTTGTTTAAAAGACATTTTAGACATTATTAGACATTTTAAACTTTCTACAAAAGCAGCGTTTTGTTGTTTTTATGAGTTTACAGAAATAAAATCAGTTTTGAACTGATTTTAAGTTGTTTCATTATCAGGAAACAAAGCAGTTGCCTTGCATACACCTTATTACATCTATTTGCGATTGATGTAATTCGTGAATTAAAACTCAATCGCAAATAGGTGTACACAGAGGGCCGGATGTGGCCCGGGGGCCGTACAATGTCCAGGTCTGTTTCAGACTGTAATTTACTCCTGCAGTGACAAAGCTGAATATTTTTCTGTCATTACTCCATTTCTTTGGTCTTTTGCTGGTTAATATCTTTTATGGAAACTAACCTTTTCTTCAGGATTCTTTGATGAATAGAAAGTTCAAAAGAACATCACTTATTTGAAATACATTTTTTGTGTAAATGTAAAAGCCATCACTGTCACTTTCGTTTAATGTGTCCTAACTAAATAAAAGTATTAATTTCTTAAAAAAACTTTTGAAAAGAACAAAAAGAACTCTCGATGTATAATAAAAGCAACAATGGAACATAAAACTGAATCTTCATACCACTTGATACACTTTGTTGTACCTTGTATGACTGCATACCATAGCATGGGGTCAAGAGTTGAGTTAATCGGCTCAGACACAACAGTAGTTGCTTTATAGGATTCAAGTTGGTAAGACAGACTACAAAGCATACTTACAAGACAAGTTAAACAAACAATGACTGATTCAAAGGCCTAAATAAGCTTTGATCTCAATTTGCATGGGCTCTGATGTTGTGTGAGAAAAGAAGAGTAGAATATATATGTGAGTGTAATCATCTGCATTATGTATATAGAAATGCAAAGCAAAAAACTAAACAAAAAATAAAGAACACAGACATATAACTTCAACACCCTCAACTCAAGAACAATCATTTTTCAGTCGGATATTGAAAAGCTGATGTGCCAAGAATAAATGATGAAAATTTAACAGCGTACGCCCTAATTTGGATGCAAAGTGTAGCAAATTCAATAGGATGAAAAATAATATGTAATATGGATTCAATTTATTTTTGTTTACTAAATGCAGGTACTGTAGGTAATAAAATTGGCAAGTCCGAAAAGTAATTTCGGCTCGAGGGTCAGGAGGCTGTCTACCTTGCAAGCATAAATGAATTCTCAAATATACTGATATTTTGTCATCATTCTTGTGCTTACGAATAAGATATTCAGCTTCAGGCACAGCCGACTAATACACTTTGAAGTGATTCTAAAGATGTGTGTTAAACACATGAATAGAGAAGGAAACTCACCATAGATCCTGGGGGTCCATCCTGACCACGTTCTCCAGAAATACCTTGCAATCCCTGAGGTTTGAGAAACCAAGCAAGACCTTAAAAGCATGTGTGTTCATGTGTTCTCTGCTGCCACCACTGACCATTACTCTTCTCGCCTACTGCATTTTACTAGATTCATTTATGGCTGGTAGGGTGCAAATTAAACTTTGACAAGCTGTGCAAAAACACTGGTGCCCACTAAATTCCTGGAAAGGCTGTCATTGTTTGTATAACCTCTTTATGATTCATAAAAGGCATAGCCCATCCTCTATAAAATGTGATCATCGTTTTTTTATTTGCTCTGCACCAGGAGCTCAGTCTGTTGGATTCATGACAACAATCTGCGTTATAGAGCTCCTTTCACTGCCAAAAACGGCTCATTAATGGTAAATAAAGTCTGAGGTGCTCAATATGAAAGCTTAGTAGCTAAAGACTACATTAATGACTTTATAAAAACAATATAGACTTTTAAACAATCGGAAGGTGGGCTATTCTGTTAAGAGTGCTGAACCCACCATAAGTCCTTTACTTCCTGCATTACCCACAAGGCCTTGCATTCCCTGGAGCACAAGAAAGAACAATGAGAATCAATTTGAACTTTCTACAGTCTCAACATGTAACATGTGTTGGTTAAAATAATCGTTGACGTACCTGTTTATCTCTACTAGAGTATTTACTGAGCTGTTTATAGTAATTATAATAATATCCCACCCACTTTTTATATAATAATAATAATAATAATAAAAACCAAAATAATTTTTATATATTATTTGTACCATTAAATATAATTTGTATTTATTATAGTACTCTATTGTACTACTAATATTCTAGTTATAGCATACATCATTTAATTTCTTTAAACAAACATTATTTAAAATTATTTTGAATATCATCTGAACCCATATGTGTCTTCATGTGTCAGAATAAATAAATCCAGAATTATAAGCCATAATATAATGTTTCTTAATGTTTTCGCACAATTTCTTATTGTTATATATTAATATTTAATTGATATAGAAATGCATCAATTATATATATTTTTTTCAGTTACAGTTCATGGTATTAGAATATAGAATGGGAACCTGTGTACCAGGCTTTCCTTCAGCTCCAACAGGTCCAGGTGGGCCAGGTAAACCCTACAATAAACACCATCAACACTAACATCATCAACATTCGACACAAAGATTGACATTAGTCTCAGCTTTTGTGTATGAACACTTACAGGAAGTCCAGGCATGCCAGTGTGACCCCTCTGCCCTGTTCGACCCTGAAAATAAGTCATGTATTGAGACTTTTAAAAACAAAATCATCTGCATGAAAAGATCCATTTATAATACCTTAAAGCTTAGAACCATATTATATGACAATATACCATAAAGTGTATTACCTTTAGGCCTCTTGGACCAGGCTTTCCAGGGAGGCCTTCAAGACCTTTGCTACCCTTCAGTAAAATCAAGATGGACATATCACATTGCAGAATATTACACTCAATTTAAGAAATCTTAATGCATGTAATACAGAGCAACTCTGACCTTTGGCCCTTCCTTTCCCACTTTGCCATGTGGACCAGCTTCTCCATCCTCTCCCTGTGTGAGGATATTGAGGTGTTTTATTATATATATATATGTTTCAGAATTTTAATATATTAGTGAAGCAATATTAATGTAACTCATACCTGGATCCCCTGTGGTCCTGGCAAACCTCTGACACCTGGGAAACCAGGAAAACCTGTTGGTCCCTGCTCACCTTGAATGCCCTGTATCCCTGGGGCTCCACTATCACCCTGGGAGGAAAATACAATTTTCAACAAGTAACATCTCTTATCATGAGGATAGCAACCTATTACATCAACTTGGAGGAAAATGTAGACACTATATATACTCTAAAACAATTCATAGTTAAATGTTTACTTTGTTTCCTTTAGGTCCAATGTCTCCCTGGTCTCCATCGGGTCCTCTGTTTCCCTTAAAAGACAGTAAGGTCATTAGAGCCAAAATAAAAACTCAGTAGTCAAGACAGGTAAAAATAGAGAGCATTAGCTTACTTTGATACCAGAAAAACCTTTTGGACCTTGTATTCCTAATACACCCTAAAGAAAAATGAAGAAAAAACAAACTAATTCAACAGAACATGTGATAAATAGGAAATTACATAGGTTAAATTTGAAAGACAGTTATCATCAAAAAAAATAAGAAGAAAAATAAGACTGTGGTATGAACTACAGTTGAGCTTTCTAGCTACGAAAAAAAAGAAAAAAAAAAGCTCATCAGACTGAATTTGGCTTTTACCATTAATCCTTCAAATCCTGGCTCCCCTCTGAGGCCCACTGGTCCTGCAGGGCCCTGTAAATGAGCAGGGATAAGAAGGTACATTATCATTCAAAAGTCTGTAATTATTTTTTTTAATTACCAAATTTTACTCAGCAATGATGCATTAAATTAAAGTGTTATCAAAAACATTAATTCTTTCCCCTTAAATATGTTTTAACATAAACATTATACATCAAAGAATACTAAAATAAAAATGTAAAATGGTTTTCACAAAAATATTAAACAGTTGAAGACTGAAAACAGTTGTGCTGCTAAAAATTCAACTTTGACATCAAAAAATTAATTCAATAAAAAATAGAAAACAGTAAAAATGTTTCACAATATTACTGTTTATACTGTATTTTGATCAAATATATGCAGCTTTGGTGAGCACATAAAAGACTTCTTTCAAAAACATTAGAAAATATGACCGCAAACTTCTGAACATCACAGTATGTGTTCATATTAAACATCTTGTGATAAAGCATTAAACAGCATGAAGTCTTAATCTTTAATGAGTAAGAAGATCAAAGCAATTTAAAGAAAGATACAGTAATTCACTCTGTGAGAAAAAAGTACTTACAGGTTCTCCTTTGGGACCAGGTAAACCTTCCCGGCCTGACAGCCCCTAGCAGAAAAGCATGTGAATACAATAATATAGATTATGATCAAGTAGTAAATTGTCTGTCATGATCTTTTTAGTATGTACATATTAGTATGCAGATATCTATGTGAAATAACATACCGTCCAGTTATCCAATCCCTGACTATCTCTTTAATCAATCAGTTAAATTCATTATAGCAGAACAAACATTCACCTGCAGACCCCTTGGTCCTGGAGGCCCGATCTGTTCATCTAAACCCTGGGGACCCTAATAATGACATACAGGTTATGTAGAGGTCATTTATCAGTAGCTATAAGCTGTCACAAATAATAAATAACATACCTGTGGCCCCGGAAGACCAACAGCTCCTGGAGGCCCAGGCTCCCCCTAGAAAATAAAACAGAAATTTTTAGTATGTAACAGACAAACTGAGTGGAAATGTATGAGAAAAAAGCTAAACACTTACACGAGACCCATTAGGCCCCTGGGCACCAACCACACCTGTCCAACCAGGAGCTCCCTGCAAATATTTAAATAAGCTGAGATCTAATTTAATGCACAAGTCATACACTACCATTCAAAAATTTGGGTTATGATTTTCTTTTCAATCCTTAAAAAAATATATATCATGTTTTCAATAAAAATATTAACCAGCACAATTGATTTCAACTGTGATAATAAGAAATGTTTCAGATGAGCATATTAGAAAGAATCATATATTACTTACTGGTGGACCTGGAAGGCCTGGTGGTCCTTCCATCCCATCATCCCCCTGTAAACAATAACATTAACAGATAACTTGATTTCAAAATTAACGTGCAACTATGTAGATCTGTGCATTTGATAAACAAATATTGAGCATTTATTGCACTCTAGTTGTTTTGTATTCACTTACATCTGGCCCTGGATGACCTTCAGGGCCCTCCAACCCTCTCATGCCTTGTGGACCCTGAAGAAGAATTCAAATACAATAAGGCAAGATGCTGAAAAGGAATATTAGGTTAATATGTATATTTAATAAGTTTTTTTTTATTCTGTTCATTCACAGTTTCTATGAATGTTGCTTTAATCATAGTTAGATAACTTACAGGAGGGCCGACAGGACCAGGAGAGCCAGGCGCTCCTTTTGAACCCTGAAAATGTGAACCACAGATTTTCATGAACACTTACAATTATCAGGCAGTTTCCTTAGCATTATGCAACTGTAGATTATAGAAATGGATAAAATATAAAAAAATGAAGTGCCTATTTAATACAGTAGTTCTTTTCCTGACCACTAGATGGCAATATATCCTATCATCTCAAAGAATGCACCCAATTACATGAGGTGCTTGGATTTATTGATTATTGGTTTAATCATGGCTTACTTTCTCACCGACTTTTCCCATATCTCCACATGGACCCTCTGCTCCAGCAATACCCTGCAACAAGAACATTGTAAGTCCTTAGGCAAAACAACTAAACAAAAGATGGTTCATGGATGGCACATCAATGGGATTTGAATCTACAATATTTTAGTTACTAGCTTCACCACTCATAACTCTTACCTCCTCTCCTTTCTCTCCAGGTGAGCCTGATTCTCCTTTATAGCCTAAAGGACCCTGCATTTCAAAATGAACTGTTAACACACCAAAAGAATCAGAAAACATGACATAATAAAACATTTCCAGAGCAGGATGCTGATATGAATTGCTTCTTTCAAAACGTAAATGTCAGTGTAAGCTTTACATGAATATCACTTGACCTTTGGTCCTGGAATCCCTGGAGGCCCATGAGGCCCATCCAACCCGTTTTCTCCATCCTTTCCAAAGAGCCCTGCTCTGCCTATCACACCTTTTGGGCCACGGTCACCCTGAATGAATAGCACATAAAAAATAGCCTAACAATCATACATTAAGAAACAACACATTTCTATGTTCATCATAATAGCATGCACTAATAACTGTAGCTATATTATTAATGTCTAATAATATTACAGCACTGTTTGCTTGGGTCTGCAAGTACCAAATATAATAGTACAGTATATGAAAGGCACCACTCTGGTTTTGCAAAAATTGTTCTGCTTTAAATGAGTTTAAATGATGGTTTTCCAACCTACATCTAAACAAAGGTACATTGCTTTAAAAGTAATTTGGCCTTCCATTATAAGTATATTTTGTTTGTACACACTGAGGTACAAATTATTTTCAGTGGTTATTAAGAGCATATTAAAGATGCTTTAATAAGGGGTTAAGGTGGATTAATTTAACACCATTTGTTGGTGTTAACGTTAAATACAACAACAGCTCTAGATAGTGTTGTTGCCAGCCTAACGTATCTTGTTAATACACAGTTAACAATGTTATATATATATATAAACAGGCAGGGCATACATGTCAAAATATTTAATCTGTGCATTAGGCGTTGCACAGTAAAGGCAGCCAAAGAAACCTAGGGTTGGGCTTGGGGCTTTTATTAATGTAAGATTTTATTTGGCAAGCCCTTAAGATTTAGGAACACGAACACCACCTGGAAGCATTAATCTTTTCATGTGCAGTGAAAAGCAGTGTATGCAAGTGATAGATATAAGTGAAATGTGGCCAGACATGCACTGAACTGAGAGGACCACACACCATAAACACATGCCTGTGATTGGTCACTATGCAATTCATCAGAGGTCATGCTGAATTACACTCATAAGTGTCAAAAACGGTAACCCAGCTCCTCATTTAGTGACATTCAAAGGTAATGACATCCATCCATCTGCTCTTTCACAGAGTGGTACATGAAATGCTAACAGAAGCTCATTTCTGTCTTGGTCACATGAAATCTGACAAACCGCAATGAGGAACGCAGATACTAGGGCCTATGTTTACATCTGTGGTTAAATCTCAGCAATGATGGGTGGGGTTGTGTGTCTAATAACTGCCTCCCTTTCCCACACATTTAAAAGAAAACAAATTAATTGCCACTAATTTGAGGTGACATGATGTCCTGCTCTGACCGAAAAGCAAATATTTGGTCTATTTACGAATTACATTACTTACAGCTGTCTTGACAGACTATCATATTGTCTTATTATGGATATGATAATATTATAATTACAACATTTCTGGTGCACAATTAGCAGGTTAATGATAGTATTACAGCAGCAATAGTGATGCCTTAGCAAGTACCACTAATAAAATTGACGCTTGCCTAATAAAAATGATAACGTTGCACTATAGGATATTACCATGTCTCCCAAACGTCCTGGACGTCCTTGTTCACCTGGCTCCCCAGGTGGTCCCTTGTAGATAAAGATAAGAGAGAGAG
This sequence comes from Acrossocheilus fasciatus, assembly GCA_036784905.1. NCBI lineage: Eukaryota > Metazoa > Chordata > Actinopteri > Cypriniformes > Cyprinidae > Acrossocheilus > Acrossocheilus fasciatus. Next base: position 9,371,778 of record CM071958.1, read on the forward strand.
ATCATGATTTAACAGAGCAGGTGTTGTCATCTGAGCTCAGGAAGTACTGCGCTACATAACACAGGTGTTGCTGAGCCTCATCAAAGTCTTATTAAACCAGTTGGTACCTCACCTGCGGCCCAGGTTTCCCCATCTCTCCTTCTGGACCAGGTGGACCTTGCGCTCTCTACAAGCTCACATAAAACAGAACAGAGTCAGGGATATTACATGTTCCGAAAGAAATTTCACAGATATGTGCTGTATACTTACAGGCCAACCTGCACTGAGAAGCTGGAAGAATGACGTTTGCTGGAGGAGAGAGTGAGAGAAAAAGCAATATCTGATACTCTGTTAAGTTAAACCTACAAAACCACTCTATTTGTCACAAGGATGGGTCAATTTGTTGTCCAACAACCATGTAAAACACTTCTGAGAAGTTGCGACTTTCACAGCTACAGCCATGTGCATGCAGAGATTATTATTATTTTTTTAAGTTTCTTGAGTGTCTTATATGCCATAAATGCTGTGTTTTTAGAACATTGTATCAAACTACAAACAGTCCAACTTTTTATGTTCCACTATGTTGAATCAAGTTTAGTGGTTTTACATTACGCATCCCATAAAAATGTGTCTGATGGTAGAGCTGCACAGTATTGGAAAATGGCATATTTTGTTTTTCTGCAATATATAGTGTGATATGAAAAATATAAGAAATTGCTCAAGATTATTTGAAAATAATTAATGTTTGAAAAAAAAATGATATTCGTAAAGAATGAATCATTTTAGAAGGGGAGTGCATATGCATAGAACATGAAATAATTTTAAAAAGCTGAAAAAGACCTTACTTTGAAGACTTTTTTGAGTGCAAAATATCCCTTTAGGGTTGAATAATTTGGAAAAACATGAAATAGTTGATTGCTCATACTGTTTACAAGAGTTAAAAAAAATATCTCTTTCCACGCAAGTTTTTATAGGCCACATTCCCATTGCTTTTGACCCATTCAATATGACTATAAAAATATTTTTATTGTGATTATTATTGAATAAAAACAAACAAAACAAGAAACATATTGAAATAATACTATTATACCACAAAACAAGAAATCAAGTATTAAACAATACTAAAAATTTAGTAGACAGAATATAGATCTTAATATCTACATTTTCATAATTTAAACCATCCACCTTTTATTTTTACAGCTCGCCAGAATATTTATTTATTTATATTTACTTATTTATTTAATTACACCCTACAAGATTTGACTATTGCATTATGTCATATCATGACTTTATAATGATTTTGTTTCAATATATTGTGCAGGAGAACTGAAAACCAGCCTAATTATACTGAGCTCCCTTGTGAAAATTCATTGGTTAGTCATTCAGACTACCCACCAATTAGTCTATATTCAAAATATGCATTTTTTTTAATTCTTGGTTTATTTTTGAAGCTTTTCTCTTCGTTACTCTGAGGAGTCATTTTAATGAAGGCAAAAGTCATAACCATGCTATTCTGGTCTTACTAAAGCTTTAATGATCCATTCTCATCCAACCAGACTCTAGACTTAAAAGCTGCCCTGTAAACTACAAAGGCGTTCACAAAGGCAGCATGTAGCACACAGGACACATATCCCAAAATGAGTTACGAGGTCACAGGCTGCTTTAAATTAAACCATGCTCGAAAGAGGTTTTGGTTATCAGAGCAGATGCGTTCGGAGATACCGAGCTGGAAACTGACATGAAGGGTGATACTGATTGATTGTGTTGAGGTGACTTTGTTCTGGGTTTGAGCAAAGGGGATATCACCCCTTCAGTTACAGGAACAACTTATGACCTCATGCAGCACTAAGAGTAGAAAAGTCGTTGCCCTCAGCTGGATTGCTGGATGTACAGTGTGGGACGGTTCAAAGGCTGTAGGAAACAAATATCCCATTACAGCAACAAGAGAGAATTCCTTCCTCTATCTCTCTTTTTCTCTGAGGGCATCTTTATTCAATCATGGCTGTGGTGCTCATCTGAGCTGTTACACAAGATACAGCTGTGCACTGACAGCCACTTTAAAGGGATGAGGGATAAAGTTTAATTTTGTAGACAGGGAGACCACAGACAGGGACGGAAAACTTGAAGAAACTGGAAAAAAGAGAGAAAACTCACCTGAAATGCAGCCCATTCCTCAGGTGTGTTTCTCCACAGGTAGAATGTGGGTAGCCCAGGTGACCCAGGAGGTCCTGGGACTCCACGGTGACCTGGACGGCCCTTAAGCCCAATGGCACCCTAAACAACATCACAACGATAAGGAACACTGCATCCCACAAAAAAATAAAATAAATAATTTTTTTACACTGACATATGCTTATAATCTTACAAATCTCAAAGCTGATGAAAGCTGAACTGTTAGGATGAAAAACAAAATTCCATCACACATATGTATTGTATAAACAGGCATGTTGTAAAACAGCACTGTACATAACAGTTTAGACACCACCAAATAACTGATAAATATTATAGAAATTATCATGACTTTCACCACTCAAGTTATAAATACATTTTATTTCCAGATGTAAATACTAGTGCCTACAACACACCACCATTCAAAAGTTTAGGATTTTCTTCTCAAAAGAAATGAACAGTTATTCAGCAAGGATTCATTATAATGACATTTATAATGTTACAAAATATTTCTATTTGAAATAAGTACTGTTGTTTTGAGCTCTCTGTTTATCAAATAATCCTGAAAAGAAAAAATTATAGGTGTCAAAGTTGATATTTTTGTGAAAACAATTTACAACATCGTTTCGAGCATCAAATCAGCATATTCTAATGATTTCCATAGGATCATATAAATGTTGCCTTGATGAAAATGGTGTATCAGGAGATAACACTTAGGACATCTCATATGTTTATAGTGTAAAAACAGCTATAGATGCGAGAAAGACTCGTCACAGTTCAGTATGTAAATAAATGCAAGAAAGAAAAGCAATGACAGCTCAGTTTGCAAATATTACAATAATATCACCACTATTGGTGGTGATTGATGAAAACTTTGATGATTGATGATTTTTAAACTTTAGCATGAAGTCAGTAAGAAGAACTAGAAGTAGAAAAGGAAGCTGAAGAATACTGAAGTGCACAGTATATGAAGCCAGACTGACAGCATGTCTTTGCAAGCTTCCCTTTTGCCATTTGAACTTGTTTGGAGGCTAAATATATGAGCAGTCATCTAAAGTGACAAAGTTCATAAAAGGGCACAGAGGGTCAGCCGGTCATGACCACATGCACGTGAACTTTCCATGAACTTCAGTGGTGGAGCACTTTGACCTTGGCTTGCGTTCATTCACCTTGACACTCTGAGAGAGTTCTGTAGTCCATTTCTCATTAATAAACACTCTGATTATCATACCTTATCACCTTTGGGTCCTGGATAGCCATCACTCCCAGGACATCCCTAGAAGGAGCATAGTAAAAACCTTAAACATACAAAGGTACAGAGCGTGACCAAAATAAAACATATGGCTTTCGCTTTTAACAGCAATGAGCTTGTTTAAGAGAGTTAAAACTACAGGTTTATAGCATGTAGAAAACTGTAAATAAGCAATGGTAAATTAGGCAAACCTAGTTTTCTTAATATGATCAAACAAAACAACCATTCAGAGTTCAGAGGTCAGACGAGCTAATAAAAAGCATTAACTTTAGTGGCACTTGGACCACGGTAATATGTGCACACTGTTAAACCTAAACCTATCCTTTTAAACCATCACAAAACTATTGTAAAAGCGGACTTACTGCATGATGACACCTGGTTTACAAGTTTTTTGCAACAAAACCATTCACACTGAGTAAAGAATTCATCACTAAATGGCACTGAACAGTTTGTGACAAGCTTTTTGTCATCTGAGCCATAAAAACAATTGATCTAAAAATTAAAAATAAATACTGGACCATTGTTACTAGACCACAGTTTATATACAGTACTAATGTAGTATTCACAAAACATGCTTTTTTATATTTTCAGTTTTTATGTTACTTTAAGTTTTAGTATTTTTATTATTATTATTTGTGCTTTTTTCTGTTTAGCTTTTAGTAATTTTAGTACTTCATCTCAATCTTGTTTGAGCTTATTTACGCTTAATTAGTTATCATTTCTACTTTTTTTGTTTACGTTTTTCATCTTACATTTATATTGTATTTCAGCTTTATTTCAGTTGACAGTTTTTAATTATTTCTGTTTTAGGTAACAATAACAACACTGCATCACAGTACAATATTTTAGACTTAGGTGGTATATAGACGCATATCAATTCTTAGAACAGACCAGGCTTTAACTCCCTGGAACGATAAAATTAGGGCCTTATTCAATATAACTAAATGCTTGATCCCCACCAAGAAAGAAATGCAGGGTATGGTAGTAACAGAGATGGTAAAAAAAAGGGGGTGTATTAATTACTGCATCTCAACTGCATTTTGCTTTCAGGCAGAGCAGTATCTCCTTAATGTGTTCAGCCAACTGGTATAAATCAACCCTTCATGATCTAATGGAGGCCTTTTACAGTGCCTGGACCACTGGAGCTCAGCCAGAAGCATCCAGATGGCATCGCATCTGGGTTTACTTCTGTTAGACCTGATCACTTAAAGCCAGGTGACTGTTGCATTTCGACTGGGTGATGCAGATGGGTCGTTCCTTCTACAGACAATTATAGAGAACCATATGAATCATGCTAAGGCGGGAAGTGAGACATGTTGACATATGCAGTATGTTGTGCAGCTTAGAACAGCTGAAATATACGTACACAACATCAAAGGCCTGATAATTCTTGCTTTAATTTTTTCCTCTTGTGCTTTCTGCATCAGACAGCTTTTGCAGATTGTGGCAGAAGTTTTTATTCTATTTATTGTGTAAGAATCTGCACATGCCTTGTTTGACTTATATTATGTGTGATGTATCTGCTACAGAAATTGATTTTTATCCATTGTGTCCTTTTTATTCTGACGCAGACTGGTTTCAAGAAATCATTTTGTGTTAACAGGATGTGACATGAAACCAAAACTTTCTGCAATATATATATACTATGTTATTTTGTATAATTTATACTACTGTATATACTACTAAAGAATTTATTAACTTTTTACATTTGATTTTGATTTTAATTTGAGTTATTTTGTAATGCCCATTTTCCCCTGTTTTTTCTATTTAGCTTTAATTATTATTATTATTTTTATTTCAAGTTTGGTGTTAGCAATTTTAGCATTCAGCTTAAACATTTATTTCAGTTAGCTGCCAAATTCAAAAGTTAGTTGAATTTTCATTTGTTTTTTTTTTCAATTTTCAACAACACTGATATATTCTTATATACTATATACTTGTATATACTATTCTTAAGTTATACTCACAGGTTCACCTCGAGGCCCCACTGGCCCCATGGGTCCTCTTTGAATGCGATACATATTCCCATCAGACCCACGCACAAGATCTCCATGCCGTCCTGTAAGTATAACGGTACCTGGGTGCTCCTCAGATCCCCAGCCAGGTCTGAGAGGGATATCTGGAATTTTGGATGTTTTTCTTCCACTTCCTTTTGAGATGCCCTCCCAAGAAGTTGTTCTCAGAGGAGCCTGTGTGGTGGCCCCCAAATCCTCTTTTAACAAGTTGGATTCTCGATCCTCAGGACTGGAGGTGGTTTCCAGGTGAATTTCACTACTAGGTACAATACTTCCGGTAGGTTTCTCAGGTACCTGAACATCCAGGTTGATAATTGTGGTATCCACTGGTTTCTTTGGTGAAGGTTTGCCAGGTTTGTGCTTGTCAGTGGTGATGTTTTCATCTAGAAGTTTGGATGTGGAGTCTGGTTTTCCATCACGGCTGCCTGTAGTTTCAGTTGGGAAAGTTTTGGAAGGTTTACCACCATTTTTGGACAAGATGTTTTGGTCTACCAGGTCTGTATCCTCATCCACCTCAAACACATCACCTCGCCCCACAAAGCCAGGACGTTTAGATCCAGTAGGCAAAGTACCATCACCACGTATAATCCCACGTCTACGGAGACCCTATTAACATAAAGAAATTACTAAAGTCTAAACCAGTGGACTCAAACTCAATTCCTGGAGGGCCACAGCTCTGCAGAGTTTAGCTCCAACTCACACCTGCTTGGAAGTTTCTAGTAATCCTGAAGACCTTGATTAGCTGGATCGTGTGTTTGATTATGGTTGGAGCAAAACTGTGCAGATCTGTGGCCCTCCAGGAATTGAGTTTGAGAACACTAGTCTAAACTATTATTCAATTCTGTCTGCTATTCATTTTTACATCTGGGAGCTTTATGTTCACTACAATATGTTTAATAAAGATGTAATCACTTCATCATAATATATAATTTACCGTGAGAATGTTTATGCGTCTTGATTAAAGCTGTAATCTACATTTTTACATATGGTTGTGAAGTTGCTGCTGCTAACAGATGTTAAGGTAAATACAAGAGTGCAATAATTCCAGGCTGATAAACAACAGTAATTTAAACTATTAAACATATTGTAGCAATCAGAAATGATCTACTGAGATCTGACATTATGTGAAGGTCAGATGTGCATGAGTTACATGCAAGGCTCACACATTTGTACCACTCCAAAGGCATCCTTCTATGTCTACATCACACTGGTAGTTAAAGAGTCAAAACTGAATGACAGTGACACAAAACACTCACGCAAACAACATGCACACTTGCAAGCCAATATCACACAGACACAGACACAGACACAGACACAGACACACACACACACACACACATACACAAAGGCTACGTTTTGAGACAATCAATGAAATCTGAAGAAAGAGACAAAAAATAAAAATAAAAAGAGGGAATAATGACAAAGTAGAGTTGTCTGGATTCCATATGATCTGACTTGGTTCTGAATGATGAGAAGGGAAATGAAAAACAGCCTTTTCCCTGTGATAAAACACCCACATCATAGTGTCAAAGGCAGAGGATTGTTGCTGTATATCAAAATGACATCATGCAAAATTGAAACATGTGTCTCCTTAAAATCTGCTGTGATTCTGTCTATTTGCTTTATTTGCATGAAGTCTAAGCCAGGTGTTTCAGTAATGTGACTTTTGTAAGATAATATGAGTGCTTCAAGTGCTGCAAGGTTTACAAGCGGATAAACTAAAAAAGACTTTAGAGTCCGGGAAAGTTGTACATGAAGCTATTTTGCACAATTATAACTCTATACTGCTTTGGGTTGTCAGGACAATCAACTTTATGGCTTCCAGGGAAAAAAATGCAAAATATAAATAAACACATACCACGATATAATATAATATTATGACATCAGAACATAGCCTGCAAAAATATGATGGAAAAGCCTTTATATGAAGAAAAAAAACCTGGGTAAAACCAGACCTCCTGCCCTAATACTATCACTAACAATGGCTCTTTCTGTGGCCATGGCCTGATAAGCCGACACTTGATCTCCACCTTGCTACGAAGGGCTGTCGTCCAGCTTATCATCCTGCTGTCGGTCTGATATCCCTCTAATAGCCTGCCAAAGAGGGTCTGAACACACTGACTCACATTAAGTGCCCAGTCACCCAGCAAAGAGCAGCTTCCACCCCAGCTCTAGCTATAACAACATATGGCCACCAGGGGGCTTCCTGTTACAAGGACCAACGTGAAAATATCTGTAACAACAGTGCTGCAGGGCTTTGTCCTACATTAGTGACCAGAGGCTTTTGTTTGTTCTTTTGCAATTTTGGAGAGAAGGCTGAACCTGATCAAAAGCAAAAGAAAAAAATATAGATTTACACTGAAGGAGTAATACCATACAGACATATAGCAACAACCTAGGATTGTGGTGGTGACATTTACATAGGAAATCTCCAATCACATTGATCGTCCTGACAAGTGAAGAAAATACAGAAGCAACTGTGACAAGATTGGGCAAAGATCTATATATGAGTATGACTATTAAGACATAATTCACTTCAAGAATGAATGTTTCCAGATTTGTCGCTGTAATGCACACGATGTACAACCCCGCTGTTATTTAAGGTCTGTTACAGAAAAGACTGTATGCAGTTTAGACAGATCAGTGAAAAGGGCCAGATGACAGATTTGTGGGAGAGGTAAAGGTTTCCTAAAAAATAAAAGGGTTATGCCTTGAGGCTTCAGAGACATTATTTACACACGCGTCAACATGCCAGCTAACCACTACCAGTACTAAAAGTTTACAAGCAAAAAAATCAAAAGAAGCTTGCCTATTATCATACCTCATTTCTGAAAGGTACAAATTTGCATTTAATGTCTTAGTCTTTAAATACTGTATGCAAGTGGAAAGCCTAAAAAAAGTGCATACACACAATCACGCACACACATAAGTCGGTACAAAAAAGCTGATTTGACTTGAAGTGACTATCTGTAAATCTATCACAGAGACACAGGTATTTATATAGGCAACGACAAACCAGCTGTATCTTGCACTTAGACTGATTTAAATACAGCTTCCCATAAAATGCTTTTCATAGAGCCATGTCCTAGATTCCCAAAGAAAGTGGGAATTGGAAACTAAACAAATTTAATAAAGACGGTTAGGCGCAAAAACAAAATTAAGGGAGAAAACACCAATCACATCTGCAGAAATAACTGAATTAATTCTCAGTCTCTTCCATTATGTTATTTCTGTCTTGTCATAAAACTGTTGCCACAGCTGTTGTTTTTCTGCCACTGAGGGTTTTTAAATGCAACGTCAAGCTGGGAATTCTATTTAGTTCTATGCATTATAATAATCTAAAAAAAATCCTATGAAGAAAAGTGTTTATCATACATTATACTAAAATAAGCATCACAAAAATAAAACAGAAACGAGAGAAGTGCTAAAAAATCAACTACAAAACTATAAAATACTGCAAAACCAATAAATGTCAAATATAGTCAAAATCTGCACCCTGACACTGGACATGAACCCAGCGTTTGTGGTAATCTGGGTCGAACCAGTTCAGTGAAAACTATTTCACTCATATAAAACCGAAACCACTGTAACCTCTCACATCTGCAGCCAAACCACAGTCAGCCTTCAGGACAGACGGACTAACACTTGATTACACGCACATGACTTATTTTTCAACACGAATATTTATACACATACTAAAATTCATAAAATAAATGGAGCTTCATAAACTATTGGATTAGCGTGCACCACCAAACCCATGTGTCATTATTAGATAGGAAAAGTGGATGCATGATTTGTAAGAACAATTTTCCCAAACAAACACAATTTGGAAAGGTTGCCAGATGAAGCCATACCTTTGGAACGTGATTCCTCTGACCTTGTACTCCAAATCTCATTAAATCCAACACAAACCATCCTAGCAAACACATCCAGATCCTCATGGTGGCACACACACATACACAAACACACACACACACTCACACATTCACCTGCAACAAAAATGCAGTGACACTCACAGTCAAGACTAGTCAAATGCGTGCAAAACGCACTAGCACACCCACAAACTCTCAATCCACCCACATACACCCAGATTACATGCAGACACACACATATCATCTACTTCACACAATGAGACACCTGTTTGGCTGTGTGGCTTCAGGGCGAACTGAGCGGGTGTATGTGCGAGCGTGTGCTCTTGTCTTTCTGAGCTTGTAGTGTCCAGATACAAGTACTTGCATGCCTAGGTGGATTAAGCAGAATTAATTGATGTGGTTTATACAATAACACTCTGCTGATAGGGACAAATGGACCAATGGGAAATTCAAACACTGTTCTCATGCAGACACATTTTTGGCATCATCTGACAGAATTCACAGCTTTTTTGATAGCTTTCTGAGATCCTGCTGATGTGAATTATGTGCAAGTAGAGAACAAAAAAACCACTAGTAGTATTCTGAATCAAAGAGAAGATCCAAGAGGGAACTATCCACACCCTCCACTCATAACACAGAAAGCAATGTGGAGAGTCCTTATGGAGACAATCTATGGAGATCTGTCACAAGGGTCCTTCCCAAATAACAGATAATTGCTTCCAGAAGATTCCAGTCAGTTCTGGATTTGAAGGAGCCTGATGAGTGTTGACAAGGCTATCTATCTATCTATCTATCTATCTATCTATCTATCTATCTATCTATCTATCTATCTATCTATCTATCTGTCTGTCTGTCTGTCTGTCTGTCTGTCTGTCTGTCTGTCTGTCTGTCTGTCTGTCTGTCTGTCTGTCTGTCTGTCTGTCTGTCTGTCTGTCTGTCTGTCTGTCTGTCTGTCTGTCTGTCTGTCTGTCTGTCTGTCTGTCTGTCTCTCTGTCTGTCTGTCTGTCTGTCTGTCTTTCTATCCATCCATCCATCCATCCATCCATAATGGTAAAGAGTAATATTTTGTGATTTATTGTGGGTTTGGGGATGGACAGTACTAAATTACAGTCTCAGAACAGATAATTACAGTCAGTGGAGCTTGAGCTGGGGGTCCCGGCAACAGTCTGTGACTGCCCGAGGATAGAGAGACAGTAAGGAGGAGAGCAGGCGTGATATAGACGCCTGCACAATGACATATAATTATAGAGTTTTCAGTAAACCATCATACACACCAAATAGGGAAAAATAACTTAACGGTTTGCACAGCTGAGCTCAAAAAAGGGCAGAATATCGTATAATCACATGGTTTTGTTACACGTTGTTACTCTTGTTTATTGTCATTGTGACATCCAAATGGGACACAATATTTTGCACATGTATACATAGATATTAACTTAATTACAAACACATTTATATTTGTTGTAGAACTGACAGCTGCTGCAGGGAAACAGATCAATCTGAATAGATCAAACAGATTGTTTTATGGATGGTATTCTCAGCAGCTGTCTTGACCAAAACCTATGACTCAGCTTGTAAAAACTTTTTAGAGCGTAAATATAATTTGCAAACACATTTCTAGGCTGAAAATCTTTTTATAGAATTATGTATATATAAACCGACTTTGTCTCACGTGGCCATTGATAAATCATACAATCGAGTCTTGGATTGGATTTTAAAGTAAACTATGGTTCAACCCATCAGTGGAATCCTTGGCACACTTCAATCACTATATCTTACTGTGAGCTCATTATGAATCTGACATATCTGAAAGAGACGCTTCTCAGTTCAATGTGTCAGTGCATTGTTGTAATTTGCTGAGAGGGATTTTTTTTTTTAAAGCTTGAGACACAGAAATGCACCGCAAGCTACATATAGAAAACAGAAAAGAAAACAACTCATTGCTTCAATTATAACTAAGATGAAAGATGTGTTCATAGGCTCATCATCTTAGGTGGTTTTTTAATAGGTTGCAAGGCAACTGTTCTATGAGCTCACCTCAATCCGTGCATGTACGTCAGTATGTGTCGGTGTGTGTGTGTAAATATCTTTGCAAAGTCTTGAGGTGTGGCAAGAGGCTTGGAAAGAAAGAAAAACAGAAACCTACAAGTTTGGAGTTAGTAAAAAATAAAAATAATAATTTCAATTTTTTCAAGTAGTCTGTTTTGCAGAGCCAAGGTTGCATTTATTTGATCTAAAACAACAATATTGTGAAATATTATTCTAATTTAAATTAACTGTTTTCTATTTGAATATATTTTAAAAATGTAATATATTCCTGTGATGGCAAAGCTAAATTTCCAAGCAGCCATTACGCCAGTCTTTAAATATGCTGATTTCATGCTCAAAAAACACTTATTATTATCAATGTTTACATTTACATTTAGTCATTTAGCAGATGCTTTTATCCAAAGTGACTTACAAATGAGGACAATGGAAACAATCAAAATTAACAAAAGAGCAATATGCAACTGCTATAACAAGTCTCAGCCTAATGCAATACACGTAGCAAGTTTTTTTTTATTATATAATAAATAAAAAGAAAACAGATAGAATAGAAAAAGAATAGAGCAAGCTAGTGTTAGAGGCCTCGTTAAATGTTGAAAACAATTGTGCTTCTTAATATTTTGTAAAAACTATCATATATTTTCAGGATTCTTTGATGAACAGGAAGTTCAAAAGAACAGAATTGATTTGAAATTAACAAAAAAAAATTCTTTACTGTCACTTTGTATTCTTGCTCAATAAAAAGCATTAATTTCTATTTAAAAATTGTATTGACGTCAAACTTTTGAACTTTTATCACTATCAATAAATCAGTAAAACAATAACAATTTCAGGTAAAGTGTCTGAATTGCTCAACTGGCTGTGATATAACAACTTATTAGTCAAAACCTTTAGTCTAACCTTCAACCTGAGGTGAAAAATTAGCAGCTCAGGATCTTGTATATACAGCACTTCCAAAGTGTTTAGTTTAAGGATAGTTGGAAATGTCTCATGCATGTCCACACTTTTGTCCATAAAGAAATATGCATTCACAAATCTTTCATTTCTTACTTTACACTCAAAGAGAGAGTGAGTTCAAAGGCACGTCTGGAGATGTTGAATACTTCACAGCCTGTCTGAGTAATTCTGACACTTCCCTAGAGGAGTTCTCCGTCCAACTCAAACCTAATTTTAGTGCAGAGTAAATCAATTACAGTGCCCACCTCTGCCAAATGAAACCCACGGGAAGAACGAGGCTATTTCTAAACACACTAACACCACCATATATACTGCCTCTGCAGACTGAGCGGAACAACCCAAAAGAAACAGAAACAGACAGAAACACAAATGCATCATAAACTCTGACAATCACACACAATTCACCAATTGGGTCAAGCAAACATCTACTATAACATTAACATATAAAACTCCATGTCTCGACAGGGTCTCTGCTTTAGACCTTGTTCCATGGTGCTTACATAGTTAAACTGGCTAAAAAAGGCACATGCATATACAAATCTCAATTGGTCAAGCCTATCATTTGGTCACCTGACCCAAAAATATGCATAAATACACATATCCAACTAAACATTCATGACTTTGGCTTCAAAGCTGTAACACTAAAAATGAGTGACAAGCTAAATTAGCAATTACCTTTGACCCCTGACCTCCTGTTCAAAGAAAGCCATAAGTTTCTTATTAATCCGTTCCACTGGGAGCATGAGACCAGGAAACAGGCAACCCAAAAATGGCAGGAGCATCAAAGCGAAACACCACAACAAAAAGGTTCATAGTCAAGAGGTTATGCCACAAGAGACACCGAAACTGGAGAAATAAAACAGGTAATTAAAAAAAAAAGCCTGGTGTTCTTTAGTCTTTGAAATCCACCACCTTTTTGACATAAGATAATGGAGTCCAGGTGATTGACTGAAGCGCTAGATGTTTTAAACATGCTATGCTACATTCTCACCGAAAGAAACATTTGGTTTTGAATCATATGAATATGGAGTCCATCAATTCTCATAATATCTGCAGTTTCTAAGTTTGAGTCACAGCCCACAATGACCATGAATCCATTGGCCAAACAGCTCACAGCTGGCAAACACACTCGGACTGACTGGGCTGCTATAGCTCAGCAACACCACACACCATCTTTATTTGGCTTAAGAAGAGACAAAAAAGATTAGGAAAGCCCACTTGGTTTGATATGTGATTACAGGGTTCACGGTATGTTGGACGACTGTAAGACTGCCATTTGTTCTCATCAGGAATTTCTTTTGATTTTGTACACATAAAAAACGCAAATTAAACATAAAATTCCTATCAGCCTGACAGGAGAGGTGTTTATTTAAAATATGTTGAGTGGTAATTTAAGTTGACAGTTCACATGTAATGGCTGAAGTCACAATTTCAAGCAGTTGTACCCACATCAAACATGCAATCAAAATATGGTTTTCAAAACAATGCTTTTCAGCACTTTATGTGTGTGTAATAACAACTCTTAACTCTAAAACTGGCTGAGATACAGTATGCATACTGTTTGACTTACAAGAAAGCAAGTCATCATGATGTACCCAAAGCAGATAGGATTGGGCAATTCCTTATCCAATTAATTTATAAAACTCCAGGAGAATACCAACATCAATATTTTAATAGTATCTTTACGTTGTTTGATTATTTGCTAGGTAATTTAATGTTAATTGAATGGATACGTATTAAAAAAAATTCTGTCATCATTTACTACATTCTTGTAACTCCCAAAATAAACAAAAAGCAACATAAATGTGGTTCATAAGACTTGTCTGCTATATTTCTATTTCTATATAGTCTTCTGAAGTTGTACAAAGCTTTTTGTGATGAAGAGAATAAACTTTTAAGCTGCTGCTTCTTCATTTTTAAAAGTGTGACCTCATTTTTGTGCTACAGAAAAGACCACTATATGGACATTCTGCAAGTATCAATTTGGACTATGAGTTTTACTTTATATGAGAATCAACTTACTATGTTACTATGGCACAGCTGCATAGTATTGCTACTTACAGTCAGTTTTGCACGAATAGAGTCACTGTCCTCTGCTGTCTCTAATAAGTCCTCCAGGTCATTTGAGGACAGCAGAAGCTCCTGGACAGGGAAAGGGAAAACAAGGCTGATGAAAAGATGATGTATGTAGATACTGTAGAACTCTTGAAAGATGTATTTTGAGATACAGATACTGTATCTTCACACAATTTAATTATACACAATAATATAAATACATTTCCTATATTTTTTGTTGTTTATATCAATGTCATAGTGAATTCATCAGTCACTTGGCAGAAACTAGTCTCAGAAGATATCATTGTGGGTAGGTTACATGATATTCCCTGTACAGCATGGCTCACTTACCTCTTCAGTGTGTATGCGAGGAGAGCGAGGTGGTTTGTGTCCGGTTCCGCCACACTGGGGTTGCAAAACGCCACACTGATCTCGAGCTGCATCTGGTTCTCCCATCAGAAATGCCACTTGCATCAGATCACCCTAAAGATATGAGGCAAATGAAAAACTATTACACCTATACAGATGCGTACACACAACCCACATGGTCACACAGTGCATACATGCATGTCTGCTTACACACACACACACACACACACACACACACAGAGACACACACAGTTCAGTGTGTGAGTATGTAAATGGGATGTTTGGACTCTATGATGTCATTCTCTGAGTCTCAGCCTAGACTTCATGCTGTATTAACTTTCCCTGTATAACACAACTAAAAAAGGGCATTTAACATGTGCACAGCTGTCTAAACTATACTCCTACTTCCATTAAAATGCCTGTCCTTCAGCAGAACACAGGAATTTTATTTGAAATCCATTTTACAAGGCCAAAATAATCTCCCAAAATGCCTTTTTACCCCCAACCTAATATGGATCTATTGTTCTAATCTATAATCTATGGCCAAGTACACACCCCAGCTACAAACATTCTACATGTAGTGTAACTCTTTTTACATTGATCATTTATATGCCAAACAGGTTAATCTGTTTATAGCGGAGACAACAAAATGTTAAAATGTCAACAATCATGTGTTGAGGGTTGTAGAAGTGACTCCTTTAGAGCGTACACAGTAGCAACAAATTAAAGTAGTTCATCCAAAAATGAAAATTTGCTAAAAATTTACTCACCTCCAGACCATCCAAGATGATTTTGTTCCTTCATTGGAGAAATTTAGCATTAAATCACTTACCACTGGATCCTTGAATGGGTGCTGTTACAATAAGTGTCCAAAGAGCTGATAAAACCATCACAAAAAAACAACAAGTAATCCACATGACTCCAGTCCATTAAATAACGTCTTGTGTAGTGAAAAGCTGCACGTTTATAAGAAAGAAATCCATCATTAAGACATTTTTAAGATCAAATCATTGTTTCCAGGTAAAATACTAGTTCTACTATTCTAGTCCTATAATAATGCTCTCTCCGGTGAAAAATCAGGAGAGAAATATGCACAGATCAAGCACCGTATGTGTCACGAATCCTGTTTGTGGCCTTCCGTCCGACTGCCACAAGAGGTTGCCTGTCCATCATATTGACTCTCACACCACACAGACTGTTACATGTCACTCCGGACTACAGTTCCCATGATCCATTGCACTGATTACACACACACAGCTGAATCGACTGATTACACATACACAGCTGAATCCAATCAGACACGCTTTATAAGCCTTGGATGTCCTCTTTCAGATCGCAGAGTATTGTTTAGCGTATATCTCTCTCCTAGCGATAGCTACTTTACGAAGCCAGTTTTCTACCCTAGTTTCTTGTTCATAGTATCTGTTACCTGATTCTTGCCTGTGTATCTTGGATTTACCCTTTGCCTTGCTGTTTCGGACTGTGTTTGCACCTCGCCTGGACTATTGCTTATGTTATTGGACTACCCCTCTTCTCAAGCCTCTGGATATTGTTTGCCGATCGAAGACCTACGCTTGCCTTAGGATTACTCTTTGTCTTGCCTATGTTCTACCTGTTTGCCATTGTTTGACTCTTGCCTTTTTGTGATCACGTCTTGGAATAAAGCTTGCAAATGGACCTGCATGTCTCACGTCTCGTTCGCCCCCGTAACCGTATATAAGCCAAAACAGTTCTAAACAAATATGTCAGGGGATTTTGATGTGAGAGACAACAGGGGAATTTTTTGCTGGAGTAAGCGTTATCATAGACTCATATTTTGGCCAGAAGTGAAGGTTTAAATTTGAAAAGCCTTGATGAATTTGATTCTTACAACAATGCAACAACTTTTCACTACACAAGACTACACTGATGGACTAGGTTCATGTTGTGGATCATTGTGATGTTTTTATCAGCCTTGTGAACTTTCATTCTGACGGCACCCATTCATGAAATGCTAAATTGCAGAAGAAACAAACTCAACTACATCTTGGACTAATCTTGGAGTAAATTTTCACTCGGAATTCACTTCTACAAATAAATATGGCTGTCAGTATGAATAATGCATTAAAAGATTAGGAACTTCAAATTTAGGATACATGCACTATGGGGGAAAGATTGAGTTTAAAATTGGGGACATGATCATGATGAATTTTATTTAATAAATTCTTTATTAAAATCATTCTTTAACTGAGTGCTACATGAAATGTTTCATGTTATGACATGCTATTTTATGAACCAACAAATCATACTCTTGTTCAATTTTGCATCAGATATTATTTATGTAAGAAACCGTGCTGGCAGTTTGTAACAGATAGTTGCACATAAAAAATGTAAAATCTCTATCCGCTTGTCCGATCCTTCTGGAAACTTGGATGAGTATAAACGCAGATGTTCAGCTTGGGGTATAGTAACTCCTATACACTGAGAGACCCTCATCCTCCATAAACCTGACTTTGGGTTTAAATGCCGACTGGGAACGTTTGGAGATGTATTTAGTGTATGTGTTATGTGCTGAGAGCTGGTGAGATGATTATTCTCATCACACAGTAAGTGATAGGTACTACATACTTGTATGTTTGCATACTGACCTCAAAAGGTGTCTCAAAACCCTCAATGATTCCTCCCACCATAACCAGGCCATCAGTGGAGATTCCCAAACCATCCTTATAAGCCCAGTCTACGCTCTCAACCATGGAGCAATCCACATACAACGCCAACCGGCCTGAGGAGACGCTGACTGCCATGCGGTGCCAACCCCCATCAGACAGCACTGCCACGGGGAACCTGCGAACGACAGGACGGGTTTTAAAAACAAACTACTTTATTTACTTTTCTTGACAGGGTGGGCTGGTCAAATCGCATGCTAGTGCATTGGAGAACAAGGAGAGTCAGGGAAAGCCCAAAGAAAGCAGAAGCCATTAAATTTCCTGGCAAAACATTCAGAGCCATAACGCTTCCTGTCTGTATAATGACAAATGACTTTTTTTTGGTATATGCAAGCTTAAACTAAACATAAACCCATATAAGAACATAGAAGGAACATTATGGCATTGTTATGTCACCTCATAATAAATGAGAAGCACAAACAAGTAAAATGTGAGCGCAAAACTTCCATTTATTTTGTCCTGCAGGTGGTTAATTAGGCGACAGGTCCAAATATTAGTTTTGAGAGGCCATGAGTTAAATCCCATGCCTCATTTACACGTCTCCACGGTAAGGTTTGGCTTAAATCTAAGCCAAATCCAGAAATCTTGGTTTAATATATCACAGAGCTTCTCAACACAGTGGGCTCTGTGCTTGTGTTTAAAATTAACCATTGGCCAAAACTAATACTTTCATGACATGAAGAATGAGCAGACGATGAGGATGGTTTTGTCATCATGAAAGAGGAACAAAGAAGGTCAATGACATTCAAAAGCAAGCAACTGAAAATAAGAGAGGAGAAGGAGAATAAACAGACTGTGGTTACATAACAAGATTCACTGAGATGTGCCTTTTTAATTATCTTTTTCCTGCCAAGATGACAGCTTTGGGACCAAAGTATGAACCACAAAATACTTTGAAGACCACCAAGTAATTGAGTTTTCAGATGGTTCCCCATTAATCCCTACTTAAGAATAATTCAACATTGGCAATTACGTAGACTTGTCTGCTTTCCAACTTGTCTTGTCAGGAAATATGTGTTTCTTATTAGGTGAATAATTGTTTGGATGCTCTAATAGAAATATATATAAAAAATGAATAAAATAAAATAAACAGAAAACAGGGACTCTCTAATATTTCCATGGTAAATATAAGAGATAAAATCAGAGGTAAAGTGTTTCCCAAAAACTCTCCATGTCTGTCAATGAAGTGAAGACTCACTCATAGTGTCGTTGTTGGGTACTGATAAAGGTAAAAGTGTAGGCACTGATGCGAATCTGCAGGAGAATGTGTCCATCTGGACAGAGGAAAGTCAGCACACTGCGGTCTTCAGACTGGGAGCTACGCAGATGCAACAGCAAACTAAACTCATCACCAAACCTGAGAACGAAATGAGAGAGAAAGGCTTAGCATTACATGTTTACATTGGCTTTAAGAAATAATATCATACAGTATATAAAATGAAAAAACAAAGTTTCATAACATCAAATCACAAAGTGGTTTTGAGCTTATTTTTGCAAGGACACAAAATTGTGGTCACACTTTATTTTAAGGTCCAATTCTCGCTATTTACAAACCAATAACTATACGACTTTTGCCTCAATAAACTACTAATTTGCTGCTTATTAATAGTTAGTAAAGTAGTTGGTAAGTTCAGGTATTGGGCAGGATTAGGTATGTAGAATATGGACATGCAGAATATGTACTTTATAAGTACTAATGAACAGGCAATATTTTATTAATAGGCATGCCAATAAGCAACTATTTAATAGTGAGAATTGGTTCCTATACTAAAGTGTTACCAAAATTGTTATACTGTATATGTATATGCACATGCAAGATTGATACACGTACAAACAAACTAAACAGAAAAACAAAAGAAAAGAAAAAAAGAAAAATTGATATCAGCACACAATAAATGTGCATACCTGTGTCCAAACACCTGCTGTAGTGGTATAGAGAGGGTGGAGTACTGGCCTACATGCAGGACTGGACATCTTTGGCTTTCCTGTGTTACTGATGCGTTGCTGTGATTAGCCACCTGCCACAGATGATCAAGGAGGTCTATTGCTTCTGCCAAACAATTAAAAGTAAGAGGAAACACATGTTATGCCCATTAAGTCTCAACAAAACAGTTTTTTTCCTTGAAACATAGGAGGGTGGGTAAGTCACAGGAGGACTAGGGCTGCATTCGGAGGCAGCATTTCAAGATAGGAAGGCATCAAGGCATGTCCGAATCTAAAGTTAGCTTCACTTCCTGTCTCCTAAAATGCCTTCATCTGATCAATTTTTGAAGGCAGCATAGATATATCCTTCGCTGCCTTTGATATCCCACAATCCTGTGCGTTGCGTTCCGAGACGGTTGAGCTAAAAAATAAAGATGGTGGCTGGACCTTGCGTTTGGTGGTTAGTTTGTGTGTAAATGTATATTTCTGATTAACTTTTTGCACTTTTGATGTTATTTCTAGCGAGAAATGAGTATTATAGTAAATAAATATTTGTTTAGTTATCACAAAAACTCGTTCTATTTTGTTGTGGATCGTTAAACCGTTACGCTGCCTCAGAAGCCTGTCCGAAATCAGTTTCGTGAGGTGCCTTCGTGCAAAAATGCTGCCTGCAAAGTCATTGCCTCATAAGGCAGCGAGGCAGCAAGGCAGCTGCCTAGGTTTTTCGGATGCAGCCTAGGTCTAGCCTAGACTGCATAAAGGATCCCAGAAACATCTGTTTTGGATAACGCAGCAGGTACAGATGAAAACCGAGCCTGTAAACAAAAGGCTCTGTTGACTAGGTGCATTTTTGCAGTCTTAATCATTAGCTCTGTTGAGGTCTTAGCAACTCTGAGGTAAGTCTGTGTGAGAGCAGTCACTCAGGAAATCAGTCCACCGTATGGAGAAACAGACCTGTTCAGCCCTTTCATTAGACGTTTAGAGGGTCATAACAAGTCAGCTGGTCTTAAAAGGTGCAGTCATACCCCCATAGTGCCCACCATTGTGTTCTCTCTTTAACATGCTCATTTCCTGTGGGCGCTGAATGACTTAATTTACAGAGTATACTGTGTGCTTGCTAATGTTTATGTGCTTGTACATATCTCATGCCCCTGGGTTGCAGGCTTGAGTTTTAGTGCACAGCATTGTTTAAAATGAGACAAATACATCTTGCTGAATGCTGCATTTAATCAAATGAGAGAGAGAGAGGTACTCAGAAAGCACCATTTGCAATGAGCAGGTCTGAAACACACCTGGCAGAGCAGCTAGTTTACTTTGTGAGAACTGATCCATCACCATAAGCTTCAGATTGGAGTGCAGACTTCATTTACAAGATGTTTTAACATGCTTTTGGTTTAATCTCTACAGTTATTACATTATTTATATTATGTTATTTATATTATGTATTTTATATGCACTGTGCTATTTATCAGATTACATGTATAACATTATTAATTTATTATTATAGGTTTGAGTTTTTATTTATGTTTTTATGATGATTATTATGAGGTTTCTGAGTGCTGCTGGCCCTGAAGACAAATTTCATGTGAGGTCAGTAAGAGTTTTCAATGTTTTTGAAAAAGTATAACATTACACATTATTTATTTGATCAAAAATACAGTAAAACAGCTACATTGTTAAATATGATCCACATAATCCTTTAGAAAGCATTCTAATATGTTGATTTGGTGCTCAAGAAATACTTCTTATGATCAGTGATGAAAACAGCTGTGCTGCTTTATATTTTTGTGGAAACATGATACATGTTTTATAGATTCTTTGATTAATAGTTACAAAAGAATTCAACAGAGCATTTATTTAAAAATAAACCTTTTATAACATTGTAAATGTGTTTCCTGTTACTTTCAATCAATTTAATTTAATCTTGCTGAATAACACTATAAATATCTTAAATTTGAAAGATAATGTACATCAAATTTATATTTATATATATGTGTGTGTGTGTGTGTGTTTGTGCCATTTAGAGTAAAATAATATATGCTAAAATCTAAAATCAATCATTTTAAATATAGCAAGTTTTAGGTATAACAGTTCTATAATGTTTATTTTGAGATAGGGGTGTGCGGTAATGAAAAAAAAAAAGATATCTCGATATTTTTGGGGATTTTTCCGATAACGATTTTTTATAGGAAAAAAAATCAGCTGCGACACAGGGATACGTCTTAGACGTCGATTTACGCTTTGATTTAAATGCAAACAGCACATCCCTGTATCGCGGCTGACACAGAAGAGTGTACGCATTTTGCGTCCAGGGGATATTCTCCAAAATGGTGCTATGGTGACACAGAGGAGACATTACGGTGCCTAATTGTTGAATAAAGTCATTATTTTTGTTTTATTTCCGTACAAAAAGTATTTTCGTCACTTCATAACGTTACGATTGAACCACTGATGGCAGATACTTTTCTGGGCCTTGACAGTGTAATTTACTTGGCAGTCAATGAGACAGTCACAAGCCTCCTGGTTTTCATCCAAAATATCTTAAATTGTCTTCCGAAGACAACCGAAGCTTTTACGGATTTGGAACGACATGGGGGTAAGTGATTAATGACAAAATTTTCATTTTGGTGTGGAGTATCCCTTTAATATTAACTTATTGTTTATTGAACTGTTGTATAAA
The DNA here is from genome assembly GCA_036784905.1 of Acrossocheilus fasciatus. Classification (NCBI taxonomy): domain Eukaryota; kingdom Metazoa; phylum Chordata; class Actinopteri; order Cypriniformes; family Cyprinidae; genus Acrossocheilus; species Acrossocheilus fasciatus. The sequence continues at coordinate 9,393,800 of CM071958.1, forward strand.
ATCAATATCACATTTATTATCATGCTTATTTTTGCCCCCGTATCTTGAATTTTGTGATCATTCTTAATGCATTTTATTAGACTGAACCATGCAGTGAAAGAGCACACTCTAAATGCGCAGGCGCCGTAGTCTAGACTTCATCACGTAATGTAAGCGTGCACTCCGTAGGTGTTCTGTTTGGTTTATTATCACAGACAATATATATTGCACACCCCTATTTTGAGATATGTGAAAGTTTACAATAAATAGTGTTATTAAATTATTAGTATTTCTAATTTTAAGTGGATGTCAGATGACAAAGGTAATCTAAATTTAAAAATATGAGAAATGAGCATGCAAAATTACATGAGATGACACTAACATCAGGCAAACTAACAAAACTATGCTTACGACTGCTTCTGCCAACACTGCTAACAAGGAGGAGAGTGAGTCAACAGGTTAAGCGAGGATTCTGATGACTGAACATGCACATGAAGCACAGCTGATTTACAAACTGTGTAACGAGCACTGCACCAGGACCTTTTTCCGGGAACATCTAATTGCTCCAACAGGATTACACATCCCCCTCTTCCCTTACTCTCCCTTGGTCTCATAGTAAACACATTCCAATGTGAACATGCTTCAAACTTTCACCAGATTTGTTGGTTTCTCGCATATGAAATTTCAGCAAATCTTAATCAAATTTTATTTATATATAGATATATTCTTTAATGAACTCTTTTTGCTGCAATATAACGGTTCTAAATGGACAGCTACATTCTACGTAGCACTCCTGCCAATTTCATGGTGGTTGTCACATTATTTATGGCTATTAGTCAAGCTGTATCAGTCACAGTTTCATGCTGGAAACACATATGCAGACCCCTATCTGGCGACACAGACTAAAATCCACCTCTCAAAACACTAAGATTGTTTCTGAACCATTAGCCAACAATATTAACCCATACATGAGCTATCCAATGGAAATTTTTACTGATATTCTGAGAGAATTTGGCTTACTTCCTGTCCTTACAATGATATATCAACAAACTGAGTCTGCTGGCTGAAAGTCTAAAAACAAAAGAAGTGATTTTCAGGTTAAGACCTGCTTTAGACTAACAAAAAGATCCATAAATACTGAGGATATGACATCACGCTCACATCAAAGCTCAGAAGACTTCAGTCCAGATGTGGAGATGGTGTCATTTTAAATTACATTGGAATAAAAGATCCTACAAAGATATGCACTCATTTAAATTATAATCTAGAGAGCTGGTTGGAGAAATGTGCTTGTGGAGCATCATGGCAACATGGTATCATTTATCAAAAAACTCTGAAAAAGAAAGAATAACATAGAGGAGAAAAGAGAACAAAGGGAACTTGAGAAAGGATACACTCCTTGCTTTCAGGAAAGGTTAAGGTTAAACAGCTCTTACCCAAGTTCACTCTAGCAAAATGACTGATGCATTTTCCCTCAGTTTCAGACGACACAGAAATGACAACACACACAGAAAAGAAAAGAAAAACCCACACAAACCAGACGGCTGAATCGTTCTTACTTGGAACACGTGCACTCATAAACTACCACCATATCCTGAGGGCACCGTGGTGTCCGTGTTTCAAAACACAGCTTATGTTCAAAGCTTTGTTTATGACAGGGAAGATTGATTTGGGGGGTCACACAATTCATATTGTCTGAATACTTTCTGTGAGGGCTGTGGGTGATGTATTTTCATCAGTCAAGCATTTTTTCATATAGGCTCAGGCCTACTTCTGTGGCCGTGCTTGGACTAAGCCAAGGAGAACATTCCTCGATGACACATCATGTCTGCAAGCCGTACGACTGCCACATGGATGTGCAACAGAGTGGATAACAGGGCTTTTCAGTGTAACCGCAATAAACCCACTCTGACAAAAGACAAACTTCATTAATTACATGTTAGTAAGAGTTGGAGTGGATAGTGTGCTTTGAAGCTATACGGCTCTTATCATTCATTAAATAATAATAATTTAAAAAGTAATACAATTAGAGCACAGAAGAGTTTGATCAAAATCGCTTTATTAGTTTCAATGTTAAATTTTAATATTAATTTCTGTTTTGCTATTCAACAAAAAGGTAGCTCAATCAAATAATCACTAATCTGCGTCTTCATATTTTAACCCGATGTCGTGTTTTGTCCCAGGGAGGTTTTTCATTTTTCTGAAAATACTAGGATTTTTTGAGGATTATTGTACATTTTGGAGATTTTTTTTCTCCCTACATTGTTACACTTGTGGTGTTCCAAGTCAAAAATGACCAACCTTCAAAAAATTTCTCATTATGACATATTATTACCAAATACTGGATTCAATCTTTATATCAGCTTTTTATTTTTGGGATTGACTGATTGTAGGCTGATTTATCTGTGCTTCTGCACCTCAGTTTTTGAGTAAGCATTGCCAAAATTATTTTTAAATAACGTTTTTTCACTAAAACTGAGATTTTTTTTTTTTTTTTTACCTTGAATACTAAATTAGGTAAAGGGTTTTTAGCAAAGAGTTAAACAATTTCACTTAGTAGTCAAAAGGTTTTGGTCATTTAAATGTAACTAATATATAAACACCAAGTACAAAATAACTGTTTCATTCACTGTCAGCACCTCTATGTGATAATGAGAATAATTGATCAAATGTCAGAGAACTATTTGAATAAGGATGGTTTGGCATTCTGTAAGTAATTACGGCATATGATAATAACTTCTCTGTGGCGTCTCAGCAACCATAACACAGTACTAGTATTGTTTTCCAAGACATGCATCAAAAGCCACAACTGCATCTCAAATGAAGGCCCCTTCATCTCTGCCCATGCCCTGCAGGGAAGACCCTCACGATCATTTACACGTGCTTGTTGGAACGTTTCTTGAGAGACAAACAACATTTGTGGTGAATTGTGCAAGCTCTTTTCCAAAGTACAGAGCTGCATGGACCACTTGGAGAGGTCAAGTTGAACTACACGACAGAACGACACAAAAAAAAAGTGTGGAAAGAATGTGCCAGAGACAATGTGAAGGAAAGATAATTTGAAGGCAGACGAATTAGTTGTTCTGCCCTGGTAGTAAAGTCTGCTGCTCTCTCATAACTCTCCTATAATGGTTTGTAGTGGGTAGAAGAATCCGTCACTAGACTAATTTGAAATGGGATGCTACAAGAGGATTGACCTAAAGAATAAAAGCAAAGTTCTTACCGTCAAGCCATAAATACAAGAACCACAGACAGCTTAGAGTTTAAAGGCAGATGGAATGACAAGACTGATGCAAAACAGTAACCTTTACATAAGAAGGTGAAATAAATAATATCCCATTGCAAGCATTTAAACTCACATGAGTAAAATTCCAGAAGGATGAAACCCACAAAGGTCATTCATTCTCTAGAACTCAACAATACGTGGTACAAGAAAAACAAATAGCAAAGGCTTTAAGTACATGGCATATGTCTGCAGAAAAGCTTAAATGGGCAAATTCAAGATTCCTGTATACTAAAAGTAGCATACAGTCAAATATGAATGAAATAAAGCATCCTCCTCAGCAGATCCTGTGAAAGAAGGTTAGATTTGCTCCTAAAGCTCAATACATAGTGCCAGATGTGGATGTCAGTATTGCGTGGGAGGTGTGTTCAGACACCGCATAACACTGGCACTCAGGGACTGTGTTGATGGATCGCATGTGCAGACGCTGAATAAAATCCAGAATTAGCCACAAGTTACATCATGTCACATGCTGCATCCATGAAGCAAAACTTTGATCGCAAAAACTAGATACAGACCCACTACAGTCCCTGAAAATGCTTTTCATCTTTCACTGTAGTCTGGGCTTCTCAGTCTTGCTGATAACAGCAGGTTGTAATGCTCTACTTCAGAATTAGTACAGCATATCAAGCACTCCAGGAAAGCGGAGGAGAATAGAAGGTGGATCAGGGCACTGTTTGTTAGATGTTTACATTTTTAGCAGGGCGGTTTTGCCCTGTTTAGAGGCATTGTTAAGTGAGAAGGAAAATGCCTTTTAAATTTCAATTTAAATTCCTCACTTTGAAACAAACAGGAGGCAGAACTGCAATTCGAATTTGAATTTAGACAAACTTAGTGTAGAACGTTGGCTTAAGTTAAAGAAAAATCAAAAGGTTAAAAACAGACCGAACGATAGAACCATTTTACATGTACATTTAGTTTTAGCCAAATTAACCAACAAATGAAGGAAAATTTAGTGATTTATCCTAAGGAGACTGAGGAGAACAGACTATAAAAGTAATAAATTGTGAAAAATAAAAATAAAAACTTTTGGAATAGTCACTTCAGGTCATTTTTAGGGTTCTGTGAGAAGGTTCTGGTTGTTGAATCATACAAGCAGATGTTAAGGTCCAGAAGTCATCTCAGCTGGACCTACCAGGCGACTGAAAGAGGGTTAAAACTGCCTCAGAAAGACTGGATTGATGGGCTGTGATACAGACTCCATGAAAGCTCTCAGAGGAGATATGGAGATGAGAAACCAGACATGGAGCTCATGTTCTGAAATGGAGGTGAGAGGTCAGAGGTCATATCGATCCCATGTGACACAATGACGCTTTGCAGTGATGACTGATAAGAGGCAGTTGAAAATTCCCAAAATGTTCTACTCTCATATGTTACGAGATAGGCTTCACACATTTCATCAAATGAGAAAAACATCTGCTTTACAGGGTCAATTTTACTTGAATACAGAATATTATACAATCCCACTGAGCAAGCAGGACATCACATCCCTGATCATAGTCTACATTTGACTTGCCTATGAAAACCTCATGTCATTCATTGGTTTTTTTGGGGGTTTTTTTAAGAACATAAAAGGATTTTCATGCTTTCGATTATGCAAGGCAGTGCCATAAAGCGAATCAACCAATCTACTGTTTTTTTTCTGATGTGTTTGATTCCCTTGAGTTATTCTAGTCGAGCTGGGTTTTATATAAATTATTTAAAGGCTCCCTAGCTTATATGAAAATACAAAACTTCATCCAAAGCAGATTTTGTTTCTATAGTGCGCACGAACGCCTTCTACAGAAAGAGCTTATGGATCTGGAGCTTGTTAGTGGATCAAAAACAGAGAAAAAGAGCAGCAGACACTGCTACAACAACTTTCAACAAAACTGGGATTTTAAATGCAACAAAATCAGGCTTTGTAGACAAAGACAAATGCTTAACTACATTACCCCTGCATTTCCTGGAGCACTCTTCTTCCATATGGAAGCTGTCGCCACCCTGTACCCCAAGGAAATGGAGGGTAAAAGTAATTATTTAGAAATAACCACCCCATATGAGGTCATATCAGGCTCTGTCCTTGGCGAAAATGCCCTACCCGAACCAAATGGCTGATTTCCAAGAGTAATACATGGTTATCAGCTGATATCCGCCAGGGCCCCTTTCACCTGGATCCTGTGAAGCTCCATAATCGGGGGAAGTAGAGTCGCCTGCCACAGTGTCTTCCCTCCAGGATCGCATTACGCTAATGGCACGGGAAGGGCCAGAGGACAGCTCAATTACTGTACCCCAATTATGTAGGGCAGCCTGAAGAAATTGAGGTTGGATGGCATAATAATTAGTGATTAAAGACTTCCCCTAACCTGCTGAACCTTCACATGGGAAGAGCACAGCTTCTTAACAGCCCAAGATGTGGTCAGTTTGATAAATTCGCTCCAGTCCAAATTCGGCTTCCACAGAGCAGGTAAAGGGTCTAATCACCTATGGCTGTACTCTGATAACAAATCAAAGGTAATGAGAAAACATCATTAGATTAAATTTCCAATGACTTAATAATAATAATCTTACCTGCTCCTAAGCCTGGGATATTTGCTTTATGCAAGGTAAATAAGGGCTGTGCTGAATTCATTAGGACTGTCTAAAAGCGTGACACGTGCTTTAACAGATTTTTTTGTTTTGTTTTGTTTGTTTCCTCGCTCTACTGCTCATCTGGAAAATGAATGAAAAATACCAGGTTGTAAATAACAGTCCGGATACAGGAGGGCAATTTGTCTACTGGGTTTTAGTGGGAATTCAATCACAAGGGAGAGGAAAAGGAAAGAGGCACCCAGTACAACAGCACATTATGATCTTCCTCTTAGTATATTTCTTGCTTCTGAAAAGCTGTGAAAAATAAAATAAAACAAAATGAAATAACTGGTGAATATTTAAGGGAGGCATGCAATTTTACTTTTCAGTATATGTTCTGTTGCAATGGCATTTCTTTGGGGCAAGCCTTTTCAAAACACAGAGAGTCTTAGGAGTTAAGTCAGGCATGTCTAGAGTTCTGTTTAACCTTCTCGGATTGGTTTGAATTGACAGCGCTTGGCAGACTTTGACTACAGAGAAAAAAGGTAAGTTCCTTAGGGAATACTCTGGAGCGAAAGCTCAAAAGACCCACTGTGGGAAGGAGACTTTCATTGTAATAGCTGTGTATTCGTTCATCTGCCAAGAGCTTAAAGGATCATTAAGTACTATCAGCTTTCTTGCCTTAAAATGTGAGAGATAGTGAACTCAGTGTATCTGAACTAGGAAGTACTCAAGAGCGTCAGCAGTTTAAAAGTGATTAGGAGCAATTCACTAATGTGACATGCACAATTGCACAAATGAGACAGCGATAACAAGGAATATCCTTGAATCCATCTTGGTAAGACAATGGATATTTTTTTAAAAGAAAGTAGTATGCAGTATATATACTGTGCGCAGTATGTGCGTGAAATGACCTACTAGAATCGTACTTTCAGTGAAACTATCAACTTCATTTTCATACTGCATGCAGTATACTGCAAAAAAAAAAAAAAAAAAAAAGCTATATGCCATTCTAAACGTATAACTCCAATAACTCAGTATTAGCAGCAGGCAAACCATTTTTCATATTTCACAGATATTTTCATGACTTAACTCTGACTTGACTTGATCCCTCCACTTAAACTGTCTAAAATGTAATGCCCAAAACCATGAGAGGCACAAAGACATTGACAACGTCAGAAAAAAAGGATGTATGTAGAGCCAGTCAATACATGTCTCAAAACGGACTCTTGTGAATACTCATCTGCAGACAACAACAGGAGACAGATAACTGAAACTGCTCCTGGTCAAATTCTCCATGGTTTATTGCAAACATGAATGGAGGTAATCACAAGGTAAATATGCATTATGGTAGAGCTCAGACATCCCTGTCAAATATCCATGTCAAACCTTGTTTTTGTAGCAGCTATCCAACCATAAAATTATTTGTCTGCTGTTATTTCAAAGATGTCTAAGACTAGAAACACACTCTACACTGCTGTAAAGACCACCTTAGACCAGCATGAGTTTCCGTTCTGGTTTGATGCTGGTGGACAAGTACAGCCATGCTGTAAAGCCATTCATCAACAAAAAATGTTGGTTGACCAAGGTGGTCTTTGTGGTGAAGCTGGTTGACCAAAGAACTGTTGCTTTGACAGCTGACCTGAAAGAGAAAACTTAGTGTAATGCAGACCATTTATGCTAATGTCTGCTATAGCACCTCCTGCTGGAATGCAACACGTACTTGTGTTGTTATGAAATGCGCTATAAAACATTATGGGAATAAAAAATGAAATTGAGCTTGTATTAGATTTTGTACCTTTATTTTTATACTCAAAACATTTCTAAACTCAAATTTCTGTAATGCAGAAGAATTTTATTGTGATGGCATATAAACATACATGTAAAGAGGTAGCTGTAGCTGTGTGTGCGTGTGTGTATATATATATATATATATATATATAAATATAGGCAATTAAATACATGTAAAAAAATTCAAAATATATACTGTATGTGTGTGTATTTATATATACATAATAAATATACACAAAACACATATATTATGCAAACAAAAACTTTTATTTTGGATGCGATTAATCACGATTAATCGTTTGACAGCACTACATTATGTATATATATATATATATATATATATATATTAATTCTTATCATAATTCTAATATAGCCGATTACTAGTAGATCTGAATTCAAATAATGATCGTAAATATTTTGTTTGGCAGACCATACCAATACATATACAATTGTTTCACCATTTGGCTTGTGTTGTGCTGAAGTAAAACTGAAATCACCATGTACTTGTTTGTTTGTTTGTTTGTTTGTTTGTTTGTGTGTGTGTGTGTGTGTGTGTGTGTGTGTGTGTGTGTGTGCGTGCGTGCGTGCGTGCGTGCGTGCGTGCGTGCGTGCGTGCGTGCGTGCGTGCGTGTGTGTGTGTGTGATTGTGTGCATATGAGAAAGTGTGAAAGCCCATGAGGGGGAGCGATGTTCATCAGTAGGTCAGGAGGTGACTGCTTGTAACCTGTGTTCTGCACCAGATGAGAAAAACAGAGAACATAAGCTCGCCGCAGACCCCTGACGCTACAGACGCCTGTAACAAGCTGAGCAGAAACGCTGAGCATGTCTGAAAGAGAATGAACAATGCCAGCACAAACACCACACAGAAAACACTACAGAATGCCAGTGCTCACATCACGAAAATATCATATTCATCAGATGGCTAGGTTTTCACAAAATCTCACTAAAAGGGCTGTTTTATTTGTAGGAATCTTCCAGAATAAATGAACATTGTCAGCATGATCTCATTTGTATTCGTAGACCTATAGAAGTGATTGTGTTTATGATCTAACATGAACCACCTGTATCAACCTACACTTAAACAAACTGACAGATAATTCAAGGAAATCCATCATTTTAAGGACAAGTCCATGCCTCTATTTTGAACATGAGCCAACTAATCATTTTTTCCCCTAAAAAGCAATTTGGGGAATATTTATGTAGCTCACCGTCTACTTCTAAACGATGCTTTGGAAAACAGTACAGATCCTAACATGAACTATGTTGCGTAACTCAGCAAAAGACCTTTGTTGAGGTTTGACGGACAGACTCTGAAAATGACTTGAGATGCTTATTTTTGATAAAAAAATAATATGATCCATTTTACTTAGAAAAACAAACATCAGCAGACGTTCTCATGAATATTCTGAGAATAGGCTATTTTACTTTCTTTTAATAAAGCATAATCACAAGATGTTGGAAGGTCTAAGATAAACATCTCCGCTGATGGGGTATTTGTGTGAACATGCATAAAGCTAGGAGGCAGAGCGAACTGATGGAAAAGACACAAAATGATAGCGTTATAGTTTGAATAGCAGAAAAGGTAATAAATATATAGAGAAGCCTTTGGGGAAAACTTATATAATGTTCAACATCTCAAGGCCCTTCTACAAACGGAGAAATATTGTATATGTCATTCCAATTCTTTGCTGTGTTGTTTTATTTTTCATCATGTGATCACATTTTAACCAGATTGTAGCTAAATATTAAGTTACAGAGGCAACCTCAAGTTCAGTGTTCACGCTCTCTGGATCTGACTGAACTTCATTGGTGGAGATAACACTAACGACACTAACAAAAATAATTCCACAATCCACTTTGTTCACAACAAATGTTGCGTTTCCGTGACATCTGGGTCATCCTTATCACATAAAAGGCCACTAGAAGGGCAAGACAACACCAGAAATGGCTCCAACATGGCTGTTTAGTGTCTTGTAAAAAGCTCTTGTAAAAATTTTACAGGGTTTTACCGTGCTGGGTTGAGACTGCCCCCCACCACAGCCAGCCTTCAAGTTAGACCTTCAGAGACCAAACAAAAGCAAGAACCTGGACTAGCTGGTAGGCGAACGTCTCTTTTGACCACAACATCTGTGCGGTGAGCCGTTGACAGGCTTTAAACTGGTCAGAATCAATAACACTCAACCCGATATAAGACCACAAACCACTCGCAGTCTGAAGACACTTACCTCATGGTCGTACAAAAACATCATGATGAAACAGAGTGAAATATGGTGTTATGACTGAAACAACACATGCCCTTAGCGAATTTTAAAGTATGATATAGGCACACACATAACATAAGTTAATCATTGACAGTCATCTAGGTGTCATTTATACATACTCTGCATTAGCAAACATATAAATCATGTTTACCAAGAAAAAAGAAAAAGAAATAATCTGTATCAAATTAATTTGTATCAAATTAAATATGGTGTCAGCCTGACTAAAGTCCAAATTTCCCACTTCAGTGGAAATGTAATCCTGCTGGTCGTCATAACAAATGTGTGAAAATTCAGACTTGCAATGCATATTATGAATATTATTCATAACTATATTATTCAACATACTATGAATAAGTAATCACACCTTGCTTATCTGCTTGGAGAGAGCTGAAAGGGCTGAATATGTTTCTGTTTAGTGGAGTATTTGTTGTCTTTTAGTAGACTGTGTAATAAATGCTTTTATGTCTTTAAAGTGTGTTTGGAAGGCATATTTTATGAGTGTGTGACAACAGAAACACATATAATTTAGTGATCAAATTACTATAAAGTTGAAATGCATAATAAAACACAAGTTTATCTAGCTATCCACCTGATGAGGACATAATTTACTTGCAGTACGGCTATTCCTTAACATATAATGTCCAAGTGAGTAGTTAACCCACCTGGATTATTGTGTCAGCAAGTTGAACTCGAGGACTAAATCAGTCTGATTCATGACTGATTCATTTGTGAGCAGAAAAAAAGACAAGAATCTCTCATTCAAATATGGTTCATTTTTAAAGGGATAGTTCACCCAAAAATGAAAATTCTGTCAATAATTACTCACATTCGTGTCGTTCCAAACAGGTAAGACCTTACTTCATAATTCAGAACTCAAATTACGATATTTTTGATGAAATCCGATAGCCAGTAATGGAACTACCATATTCAAGGCCCAGAAAGGTTAAGGACATCGTTAAAATAATATAACATCAGTGGTTCAACCTTAATTTTATGAAGTTACGAGGATACTTTTTGTGTGCAAGGAAAACAAAAATAATGGCTTTATTCAACAGTTTGTTCTCTTCCGTGTCAGTCTTCGACACCCGTTCAGAAATTGTTGAATAAAGTTATTACTTTTGTTTCTTTGTGTACAAAAAGCTTAATAACATTACGGTTGAACCACTGATGTCACATGGACTATTTTAACAATGTTTTTACCTTTCTGGTCCTTGATTGTGTCAATTGCATTGCTGTTTCTGCTCAGAAAGCTCTCAGATTTCATCACAAATATCCTAATTTGTGTTCTGAATATGAACGAAGATCTTACGGTTTTGGAACGACATAAAGGTGAGTAATTAATGACAGAATTTTCATTTTTGGGTGAACCATCCTTTTAAGACTTTATAATAATGATAGTAATAAAAATAATAATAATAATTATAATAATACAAATGCAAAACAAGAAAAGAAAAGGAAAAAAAAGAAGAAAAAAAGAAAATAGAAAAGAAAAGGTTAATTTCTTCACAACAAACCAGCCGATTTGACATAGCTAACCTCAGTTTCCACTAGAAAGCCTGTCATTATTCAAGACCAGTCAAGCAAAGAGTTTTGAGATATTTGACAATTCACAAACAAGCAGAGACCAAAAAAAGGCAGTAAAGAAAAAATGCTGACAGCACGATGGTTTTATCATCATTTTGCTATGAAGCCATTTGTCTTGCTTGTCATAATTCAAACAGCAACCATTAGTCATGAATCTAAAAAAAAAACAAAAAACAAAAACCTCTCAACATAATTAGTGGCAACTACAAACATTAAACTTAGCATTTTGTCAGTCAAGGCTAAAGATTACTGTCCGCTATCAGCATGCCAAACCGAACCAATCCATTAACAGCTTCACCTTAAAAGTTAACGCAAGCTAATAATATCCACCACTGGTTCTGCACAGATATTATAATCAGAGGTTCTTTAAACAGCAGTGTGTGTGCCATATTTGGCCCATATGTTCCAATGGGTTATTTATTTTCCCAGATTGGCTTGTGGTGATGTCATTCATAGTGCCCACAGGTCAGTGGTCCCCAGTGTGTGCCAGTAGAAACAGGTTGTATTGTTGGCTGAATAGTCCAATACATGAGTGTGTGTTTAAGTACCCATGAACAGCATGACATCATCTGGCACATGTTTCAGTGTGGAACACAAGCAGTGATGTTGGGGCTGCTATTCTAGTCCCAGATACCCACCGTTTTCTTTTTTTTTAAGATAAATTACAATATCTTGATAGTTTTAAGGTTTCCCTCCAGGCAAAACAGTGCCAACAGCATCATTATGTCCAAATCTACAGCAGGCCTGCTCTTGTCAGCCAGCCAGCAGACAGGCACTATTCCTAACTCACGGCGGGTGTTTTCCTTGGATGCCTGGGATTTTTTTTTTCTTTTTTCAGCCTGGACGCGGGAAGCCATTGAAGCTTTCAGATCTGTTTATCAAAAGAGAATGTTACTTTCATAAAGAAAGAAAAAGACAACAATGGAGAGCGAGTGTAGTGTACCAACCTTCCCTTTGTAATTATTACAGATGCATAAATCATATTGATGCCAAGTGTTCTCATTATTTTTCTTCCTTGCTAACATAATATTACCATGGTTTCTGCTTCACTGTTTGGATCAACAATTTCAGGAGACAAAGCACCCCGCGATGTGTCATTACAGGCAGCTGTGCGCTGTTTACAATCTCAAAAGGCCTCAACAGGAGTGTCAAACCCACAAGAAAAATGGTCATATTTGTGGCATGTTTATATCTAGACATCCCATCTGAATCGCATGACCACTGCAAAGCCCTTTGAATGTAAAAACACCTATAGTTTCCCCCCCAGCTGTCTATCTGCCTGACATTGACATCGCAGATTATATTACAGCGGTGATTGAGTGTAATCTCACAGGCCTGGAGGCACTAAGGGGGCCTCGGAAGTAAAAGGCGCCAACCTACAATCAAACCCCCTCAAGATGACAATGACAAAACCTGGCAGGTTCACATTAACACAATCAAAACAAACCAAAGAAGTCATTGATATCATTCAGCTAGAGAGCACACTTATCACTGGCTTAAGAAACCAATATGTGTCATTTTTTTAGGGTTTTGTGTGGCAAGATGTGGACTCAAACAAGCTAATATTAACCTAATAATAATATTAACTTCAAATTAATATTAATTAAGGTTAAAGGGACAGTTCACCATAAAATTGTTCCAAAGAACCCAAAAGAAGATATTTTGAAGAATGTTTCAACTATATTGTCTATGCAATGAAAGTCAATGGGGTCCAAAAAAACACTGAACCAATTTCTTTTAGTCCATATTGGACTCCACTGATTTTCATTATATTGAAAAAAAAACATTTTTTTAAAGATATCTTCTTTTGTGTTCCACACTGTAAAACAAATTCCGTAAATTTACGGTAAAAATCAGCAGTTGTGGTTGCCAGAATTCTACTGTAAAATATACGGTAGCAACGTTTTAGGTTTTAACTTAAATTTACAGTTAAATACCATAATTTCATTAACTGATATAATGTTAATATACCAACCTATTGAAGTACTGAAATCTGTTTTGTACCTTTGTAATGCACTGATAACCACCAAATGCAGAAGGTGATGAGAAAGTCACATGATGACCCAAATCCCATCACAAACCGATTTTAAATAATAACATATATAGAAGGTGCACAGTGTCATTCACACAAACACTGAACACCATCATGGTGAGACTCATTAAACTGAAATATGCAATAAACATTAATTTAATAACATTAGATGTAACATACAACCCTAATAAACATAACTGATAAGAAAAAACTAAGAAGAAACCCAGTTATTTCAAAGAAAAAAACATCAAATTCAAACAAAATTTGAAATGCAATGCAGGGAATTCTGGGAACGTCAATTTTCGGTTTTTCTTTTTCTCTTCCAAAAGCGGTATTTCACCATAAAATTGTCTGAAATGTCTATTACAGTTTTTCACCGTATATATTAGGGAAACTTACCGTTAACCATTTAACAGGTTTTTACTGTAGCTTTTTCACAGTTTTTTTACCGTTAAAATCACGGTCATTTTTTACAGCACACAGAAGAGTCATATAGTTTTGGAACAGAATGAGGTTCAGCAAATGAGTACAGTATTTTCATTTTTGGTGAAAGATCCCTTTCTGACATCACTGAATTCAATCATATGGTGGTCACATGGTGCAAAACTTAATGTTTTTTAATGTGATGTAAGAAAAATGCACCTAATATTATTAAACATTTCTGTTAATCTGAGGCTTGAAGAAACTATTAAACTATTAAATTCTGGTTACTGAATAAATACAATCCTTCATCAAATACAATCCTTCCAAGACTTAGCTACAGTATGTTATTCATATAGAAACATATGGTCCCATTTTCCTTTATCCTCAGTCACAACAATCCTGAATTCAAAGGCATTTAACAATAAATACAATGGAAAAGACAAATGTTTGGTTTTTGTTATGTTTTGTTATGTGATAATCTTGTGTTTTATGGAAAACAAGCACATTAGCCAAATATGATCTACAGGGCTAATATATATATATATATATATATATAAAAATCTAACTGTTCAAAAAACCCCAAAGAACCATTGTTTTCATAACAACATTGCGATCTGTATGATGTCAAATAACTTTATGGGTTTTACAGAAGGGATATTATCAGTGATAATTGTGTATTGTAAAAAACAAGTGCTTTTAAAATGTGACATGACGCTTTTGTTTTAGGTTCAACGAAAAGAAATCTGAGTTCAAAGAAATCTGCATGCATCCAACTCAAACAAATGAATCTGGTTGGAAAAAAGACACCAAACAAAAGAACGCAATTCATCAAATCTGTCAAAAGATCCAAAGCAACTCAAATAGAGTAAAAGCAGCTTCGACCAACACAACATAAGATACACAGCACCAAGCAAACGAGTTTGTCATCGCAGCAGTTTGTGCTGTGTGAAAAGCCATGAAAAGTTTGTTTACATGCACTTTTCACACACATCCATGGTGGGCGGCATTCACATGATGTCATCTGTCAGAATCATTGGCGATCATATTTTCATCACATTTCCCAGTGTGTTTTGATTTCGCTAAAACAACAGAACCCGCGTGAGCACGACTGGTTTTATTGCGCTGGCATAACAGCTATAAATTTTGAAATAACCTGGCGTCCACCTCACAAAGACAAGTGCTGGTTATAAAGCTACAGTGGAGAAGCGTTGCGTGTGTGTGCATGACATAACTATTCGGTCTGAACCTGTGGAGCTTAAATGGGCTTTTCATGGCACTCTGTAGGACACCGACTCTCAGTGATTACATTCACTCTTCAGCTGGATTTAATAAACCTGTTCATCTGTCAGTCTGACCGTAAAATCTGAGCTCATAAAGCCAAGCCTACCTTTCTGCAGGTTTGCTGAGATCACAGAAGGTTGATTAAAATAATTGAAAAGAAAAATGAGCTAAAACTAATAAAGTCTCTTAATGAGCCCAAGGAGTGTGCGTCGCGGTTCTGGGTTTTACAAGATGGATGAAACATGAGCAAACAGGCGTTTGGTACCAAACACAGTCCTTGTGGTTTGTTAAGATCGTTTAGAGCAGAAATGCTCTTATGAGTCTCTTAAAAGCTTTATACACTTTTGGAGAAAGTATAAAGGAACTTGAGTAGTTTTAATGATAGAGATGAAATCGCTTGTTTATGGCCGCTATTTTTTAATCAGTAAAACAAACACTTTTTAAAATGATTTAGATTTGCTTTCTGCCACACTAAAAACTGAAAGATCATTATACTACTAACAACAAATATTTACACATTATGAATATTTAATGATTTGTATTTTTTCTTAACAATAATAATAATGATAAATATTAATGAGATATGTATTTGTGTAATTATATTTATACAGAGTTGCTTTGCAATCTAAATTGTCATAAATTTATTTTCTGGTTAATACCAATTAGCCTTTTTTTCCAGCCAACAACTGATATTAAAACGACGTATGCATAGCTGATTTGTAATCTAATGGTCACAAATTCATTTTCTGATCCGTACCAATAAGCCGATAATTGTTTTGCTTCAGAGATAACCTGATATTAAAATTCTATTAATTAGAATTACAATTAAATGTTGAAATTAATTTATTTTAAAAATAAATATGTATACTACAATAAAAAAAATCTATACTATTTTGTCTACAAACAATCAATTAAAGTGAAAAACAATGCTATAAGAAGGGCAATGAGAATGCATACATTTGTGTGCAGTATTGTTTGACATATATTCAACATAAAATTGATTTTTAATTGATATCAATACATCCTGCATCCCTTAATGGCAATACTAAAAAAATCTGGGCAAGGCAAAAAAAAAAAAAAATCTAGTTGCTAGTATGGTACAATAGCAAAAAGCTGATTATTTTGCAATGTTTGCTAATAAAGCTCTGGGGGACATTGCAAGTTTGCCAGTTTTGACTAAACATGCTCCCATTGTACAAATCAATCATAAACACAATTTAATTGCAGAAGTCAAAGAACATCAGGTTTAACATAAGCATCATTATTCAAATCCATCTGCTTGTGCATAATGCACATGCAAAGTAACCTTGCCAATTTGAAAGAATTCAGGCCAATATACATTTGTTTGTGGAGATGATGGCATCCTCTACCTTCTCCCAAGATTGCTGGAACTAACTAGCCTCACATCTGCCACAAATCTGTTAAACATGTGTTTGGACAAAACAGCAAGAACGGGTGAGGTGCTTCATGCAGCAATCACTGTCCAGTGTTTAACGTGTGTGTTCACACCCCTAGTTCAGCCCTCATGTTTGGAAAAACAGCACTTGTGTGATTTAAACAGACAGGGTGTCAAAATAGTTCATTGCTTAAGTACCTGCTGCACCTGCTCCTATATACAGTAAAACTTGAAACAACAGCGGCTCCCAGAGGGAAACACTGAACATCAAACATACTGATAAAACAACATTTACAAAAATGTACTTTCAACATCAAGAAAATAAGTTAACATTTCCTATGTATGAGAGAAAGTTCATATTTCCATCACTTATTTTAAGTTATCTATCTTAGATTAAAAATGTAATACAAAAGTTAGACTGGATTTACCATTTACAAAAAATGATTCAAACATGCAAATTAGCAACAATAATGGCCAGTCAGGCACCTTGTAACGCGCTATTCTCAAGAAGTGTAAACAAACGAATATTATACTCTATTAGGTACAATAATTACAGTAATTAATTAAATTTTGACGTCTTACCTGTTAGCAGCATCCCCGAGCCGCTCTCCACATCTGGTGCTTCAGTTGGACCGCTCTCCAGGATGGTGGCTTTTACCAGAGTAAGTAAAACAGCTGTCCACACTACAGGCGCCAGCATCATGTCTGCCTAATTTATAAAGCCGCAAAACAGGCACTGTGAATTTTCATCGCATTTTAATAGCTTAGAAGTTAATAAGAATGGTCTGAGGACGTTAAAAATGGATTGGCGCCTGTCTTGCCGTTGAAGTTTGGCCGCTTTACCTCCGCGCCTCAGCGTCACTGTGCTCACCTTGCGAACACCGCGCGCTTGCCGCCAGACACCTTCATCAGTACAGTATTTGCTCGAGGGGCTCCGCCTACACCCTAGCCACAGGCCAATGAGAAGCAGACTCATTAACATCTCAGTGCATGAGAATAGCTGGGGAGGACTGTGCTGGATACTAATTGTGACCCTGGAACGCAAAACAATTTTTTGAAATTGAGATTTAATACATCAATTACGTGAAAAGCTGAATAAATACGCTTTCCATTGATGCACGCTTTGTTAGGATCGGACAATATTTGGCCGACTATTTTAAAATCTGGAATCTGAGGGTGCAAAAATAATAATAATAATAATAATATTGTTAAAATCGCTAAAAAAGTTTTTAGTAATGCATATTACTGATCAAAAATAAAGTTTTGATATATTCACAGAAGGAAATTTACAAAACATCTTCATGGAACATGATCTTTACTTAATATCCTAATGATTTTTGTCATAAAAGAAAAATCGAACATTTTGCCCCATTCAATGTAGTTGGCTATTGCTACAAATATACCCGTGCTACTTATGACTGGTTTTGTAGTCCAGGGTCACAATTATGAAATAATCAAATGAAACATTAAACATTTTAAAAATAGCAATATGTCAAATAAACAAATAAATAATGTATAAATGAACAAATATTGTCATATATATTACATATGACAATATGTTATACATAAACTGTAAATATGTGTGCGTGTTACAGTTTTTTAGTGCAAACATTTTCTGCTTGTGCTTTGGCTTATGTACTAATAGTTGAAATTTATGAATTATGAAATTACTTGTAATTCTTCATTTAGCCTATATGTCACTTTAGATTAAAAAAAAAATCTGCTAAATGAAATGTACATTTAAATGAAATAAGTAAAAACGAAAATTGTATGAATATTTGTAACATTTTAATAATAATTCAAAAATTAATATTAACAATTTAAAATATATTCATTGAATGCATTTTTTATTTTATTTTAGACATTAGGCTGATGATACACTGGGCAACTTTTTGAGCAATGTTGCCGTCAATGGGCATCACAGGGCCCATGACCGATCTAAAATATCCGGATAGAAATTAGTTACACTTTCTCAACTGGAAAGTGCCCAAGCAACATTGCTCAAAAAAAGTTGCCTGGCAAAATTGATCAAAAAGTTGCCTTAGTTAGGCTTTTTTTTTTTTTTTTTGACATTTGCATTACATATAGGTTCAGCTTTGTCCATGACACAAAGTTTTTATTACCAAATTAAAACCGAAAAGAACAGATTAAATTAAGGCAACATTTTTTTTTTCAAAGTTTTATTTCCATATATCTCTCAAGTCAGTGATGCTTTTTCATACAAAATGTAAATGGTAGAAATGATAAGACTGATAAGAGTCGATGAGCAGAAGTATATGGCATCATAGATGGATCATCAGATCACAGGAGTGAGGCAGTCGTCTCTGTGCACCGCTCCACTGTTTTCAACAACTCTTTTACAACAAACTGAGAAGTGAAGGGACCTCTAATTTTCTCCCAGAAATCCAGGGCTAAGTGTATCAAAGATTGTTTCTAAAAAAAAATCCACAGCCAATTAACTCCTTATAGAAAAACATGGATGAAGGTACACAATTTCCTACATGCACATACGTATGTCATCATAACATGCAAACATGACATCATCCAAAGAGATTAGCCACAGGTCAGTTGGACAAAGTATACAGCACACAGACACAAACTAGTGCTGTAATAAATTTGGCACCTGGCATATATATATATTTATATATTTTTTTTCTGTTTTTATTTACTTTTTTTAAAGAGGAAAGGTGATGTCTAAATAAAGGGAAGTCAAAGATCTATTAGGTTCACAACACTCATCTCCATCCCAAAACGGAAATGGTGGCCAAAGGTACTGTAGTTCACTAGGACATCACATACTGTAAAAAAATAAAGAAATCAAATGTCTTTACATTAACCTTCCTTTTAGCGACAGGTTGCGTAACACAACATCAATTCCCCACCTATAGTGCAACCAGTACAAATACCACTATACTAATTGTTATACTTTCAGGGGGCACATCAATATCAAGCACAATCAGCAATGCATCTGCATTAAAATCTGGCATTTTTAGGTGAGCTACACATCCTGTGTGTATATATATATATATATATATATATATATATATATATAAAGATCTCTGTGAAGCGGTGAATTGGTCCCATTGGTGCTAAAGCTAGATTGTTTTGAGTGCAGGTAAAGCTACAGGATGAGAAGCAGTCCTAAAGTGTCATTTTGTTGCATAGCCCTACTGTACTTCAACAGTCAACATTTCCCTGCATTTAGATATAATAAAGCACAACAGACAGGTTCCACAAGTAAAAATTCCATTCATTTTCTCCATAGCCACTGCTGAGATTCTTAAGCAAAAAATCCTGGTAAAGAACTACTGTATTGTAGCACTCATAATCCTGCAAAGAGATTTGCCAATTATGAAAATCACGTAAGATATGTTTCATTTGTTCATTTTTTTTCAGTAGCTTTTATACTATAAATCAGAAAGTTGTATTTTTTTGTATACGGTTTTGCTTGAAATTCCCATGAAGACAATGAATGGTAAAACACTTCCAGAACCACGACCGCTGAAAACACAGGCAGCCACTGTTGCACTCTATTGCAGGCTCACCCTAAAAATACCACCATGTAATAAACTCTTCAGATAGAAAAGACACAGTCGAAGTCGACAAATTGAAGAAATGGGCAGGATCAGAGTAAAATCCATATTCTAAATAAATTAACCTTTGTTAACTCTCGTTAAAAACATTACAATATCTCACTAATTAAGAGAAAACAACATTCTCTATTTCATATAGATTGCACTGAATCTTTTGTGTGTGGTGAATAATAGATACAATAAAAATTCGACAAAGCGCTTCAATCTGTCTCACCATCTTCCTCAATTACTAAAAGAGAAAGATATGAGCTCATAATATGCCCTCTGGAAACAACACTGACATCAACAGCAACCAACAAATACGACCTTTCAGTCTTCTATAACTCAACTGCATTAGCTTTTTAATATATCATCTATTTTCCCCTGAATCGTTTCAATAACACACTCAGAAAAGACCGACGTCATTAACATCCACCTAAACTTTACAACGCTACAGTCTTTGTTTTGTGCAATCTCTTTCCTCAAACACATGCTCAAGTACATCTAAGAAACAAATATCAGTGACATTTAACCTACAGCGTACAGCATCTGTTCATTGCCTCTTTTAGGCCAAATGCTTCGTAATGCATCACGCACCAATGTGGCAATAAAATCTCAAAGTTTAGGCACTTGGTATCTTACCTCTCAAGAGTAAGAAAAGGATTAGACCTTACGTAATGTCCAGCTACACTCGGATCATTTACAAGGTACAAAATGGAACACTGTGAAAAGATATTCAATCTACTGCAGTCTGATAGAAAAGTGAGTTCAATTTGGCCTTTTTTCAGTAGGTGGGAGCAGACCGTCTTTTCCACTCACGCTAGAGAAAGAAGTAGAATTACAGCAGCGCAAACCTTAAGGTTGTGTGTCCAACAAAGAGTTTTTAGCCACCGAAAATGCCAGCAACTCTTCTGAAAATGCCCAGTTGTGGGCACTTGAGAGCGCTTTACCTGGTAGACCCAAGGTGATTGAAATGTTCCTCCCAAGCTTATTTTTTTTTTCATATTAATGTTGTAATCTGGGGATGTCAGACAATGGTTATTCAATCATTGTTCAAGTAGAATGTGATGGTTGGTTGGTGTTGTATTTGTCCCACACATCCTCTAATGCAAATGGACAGTTAAGGTAAAAAGTAACAGTGACGAGTGCTACATTTTACCCAAAGATGAACACTGTTCAACTCTCAACAACCAAAAACACTCAGCTTGGAACAGATGCTTGCCGCCACGTCACACTAAAACGTGGTGCTCCCACTGCAAACAATTGAAATTATATGCTGGATTTAGAAAAAAACTAAACATTTTGGTGGACACACTGCCAAAATCCCTAGAAATAACTTTTCAGTCATTGTGTCCTGTGCAAAGAGTCTAAAGAACCTCTCAAATCTCAACAGCTAAATGTCTCACTTTTTCTGCACAACTGTTTCCACCATAGCTTGTGTTTTTGGGCTTCTTCCTCTCTGAGGTCTGAGGTCTTGATCACAGGCACAGCTGATGTGACCATCTCCCTGTATGTGACCCTTGTGGAATCAGCCCTAATGAAATTAAAAGAGGTGGGGAGCGCCACTTGAGGCTAAACTATTCAGTTTGAAACCAATCAAGACCTCCAAGTGCTTTCCATCTTGCCACAACTTTCGTAAACAGTAACAAGGACGTCTGTTACTTTCTAAACAAGAGAATAACACCTATATAAAACCATATAGGCTCAAGCTGATGGTAAACAGTTGTAATAGTGTAAACTCCAGACGTAACTCTTGTTTCCCTCCAAAAATCGGCTCCTCCTCCTAGGGCAAAGATGATAAAACTCATGCTAGATTGAATCATGCTAACACCAGTCATCTCTCTCAGTCTCCTGGTAGCTTCCAGATGCTCTACCGCTTGTCCCAGGCGCCGCGTTCACTCCGAGGGAGTAGTGATACCCGTTGGGGACTCCGCTCTGGCTGCGCGAGAGCAGCGTGGAAGTGGGGGCCGCACCTGATGAAGTGTGGGCGATGGAGGCTGCAGTCCTGGGGGAGCGGCCCGTGCCATACGTGCTCAAGGCATCGTGAAAGTCGTCCGATTCAGACAAGTGCGAGTCTTGCTGGAGGGGACCTAAGTTGGGGTCAGAGCCGATACGAGTGACAGGCACGGGAGATTGGCGGTGGGTGCTACCGCTGAGTAGGGCATCGTGCTCTGACAGGCCACGACTAAGGCGAGCGGGGCAGGGCCCTGTAGACTGGGCAGTGTTGAGCTGGACCGGAGAGGAGTTGGCAGTCTTGTAGGCAACAGCAGGCCGAGGGGTAAGGGGCGTCTGAGGGAGCTGTCTACGCCCACGGCAGGGCGTGCTGGTGCCTGAGGTATGAACGACTGAAGTTCCTTTAGCTGTGTTAACTCCCTGAAACACAATGGAGAGAAGAGAAAGAGTAAGTCATCGCCACACAGCAATGTGTGGAAACTAGAGCGACCGAGGGAAACCACCTGACCTGTTTAAGCCTGTTTGGGTCATGGGGTTCTCCTGGCGATGTGGATCTGCTGGGCCCGGCGGACACGCTGTGACCTTGTTCATGGCTGCCGTAGCGGTCACAAGAGTAGTATCGCTGCTTCCTTTCCACCGCTGAAGATGAATGGTGCTTCCTCTCGTGGGAACGGCCGCGGTCTCGCTCCCTTGCTCGTTCCCTAGGCAGCGACTCAGTGTTTGGATCTGCTGTTGTATATAAAAATACATCACATATATTAATCAGCCATGTCCTATTCACAGCTGAATTGTGCATTTTTTAAATGTAAAAATATGATGTTCTGTGGCTCTTTCAAAACAATTCTTGTTTGTTTGTGTGTTGCGACCAGCCCAACATAGCAACAGTGGCGTGAGAAAGTTAAAGTGGGACTGACAGTGAAACAGATGGGTGGGATCTGTTTGCCCAACAAATGGAAGACGAAGAGAGGTACTTCAAAATCAATCATTATTTTTGAAGTTGTTTTGTGATTCAAGGCGGTTCAAACAATACAATACTTTAAATAAAAATAATTTACTATAACTACTGTTCAAAAGTTACATTTAAATATATATATATATATATATATATATATATATATATATATATATATTTAGTTATTTTTTTTATGTTTTTGGAGGAAAAAGTATTTTATGCTCACCAAGGTTGCATATATTATACAATAAAACTGTAATATGTAAAATTAAGCTGAATTTTGGGGTTGTTTGAATTCATTTCAAATTAAATTAAATGATTAATTATTCATTTCTCATTTGGCCATTTAACTGGTCTGTAAACATCAGACACTGCTGTCCAACACCAACCCGAAACCACTATGAACTCAAAACACCAGAGGGCACTTACATATCACCACAAAAGAGCTGGGGACTTGTGCGTATGCATGTGTGTGCCCTGCTGTTTGGTGCTGTTGTGATCTTTGACTACAGAGAAACATGTAGAGGAAGATGTATGTGGGTGTCTGTATGTGTTTGAAATCTGAGTACAAACACACCCAACTAAAATGAGCTTTCAGTGGACTGATGTATTGCTCTGTTTCAACTCAGTCTAAGCTTATTGATCTATTAACAGCAGAGCCAGACTCCGGCTGAGAAACATGTTTGTGTTCCAGTGTTTTCTAAGAACAGAATGAGAGTAGCAGGAAAGAAAGAGCAGGAATCTTGTAATAAAGAAATAACAGGCGGTTCATTTTGTCATCCTGAGAGCGCTCTCCTCATGAGCAACCAAAAGCTGCTTTTTCCGACTGCTGACTTTCCCAGTCATGCCACAAACTGGCCAAGAACAAAAATAAAAAAAAATCAATCCGTTCAAAAGCACATTTTCTAGCAATGGTCTGTAAGCCCCGCTCTCAGTCAAAGAGAGAGGTTGACAAAGTAAATCCTACACCAAAGCGCTTAGGAGAGCAATAAAGAGTCTTTACCCCGATAACCTGATCACTGTAATCCTTAAAAGAATTTACATCACTGTGCTAAGCAAAGGAAGCTGGGATTTTCAACTAGTACTCCATTTTTCTTCATAATCTTTAAAGATTGTATAGAATATGGCAAATGTCTCATCTTATTCAAACTTATAGTAATATAATATAATATAAAACTGCATAGCAACACAATATAACGATATAAAAAGAGGTGATAACATAAAAGTATTTTAATCTGTTGTATTATTTAATTTTGTAAAACAGTTCTTTCTGGTCCTTGAATCTGATTGCCTGAGTTGAGTGCAATATTCTAGTGATAACAGAACTCCAACCGTTTCTCCATTTGTATCACTCTGCTTGCGGTATTTCTCACAGCCAGTGTCATGGAGGATGCTGAAATCCACTATAATTTTATAAATAAAACTATTTTTGTGTCGCGGAATGTGTGTGTGTTTTTTTTTTAAAGAGAATGTACTTATTTAGACTTTAAATAGGCAGTTTGTTAATAAAGATAACGTCTTTTTGAAAATGTGCTTCGATGTTCTCTGAGATGTGAGCTCCAGGGCGTCAATGACCGTTCAGCGCTCATGAACCCACCGAGAGCAGCGTCACCTCAGCCAGTTCTATTAAAATTTGCCCCTGGCTCTGATATCTCTATAGGTAAACATGAGATATAATTCGTTTTGGATAAATCTAACGGGCAGTCTTTGGTCTCATTAATCTATTATTTGTTCCAGAGCAAATAGTTTTGAGTGAGGGCAAAATCTCATTTTTATAGTAAATATGAAATTGAGCTGAAGAATGAATTCTGTATCAGATGCAGGTAATCAAACTCGCTCAGTCCATCTCTTTATCATAATACTCTGCATAATACAGTGAGCTTTTAATACAGTAATACAATAAGCTTTCAATGAAGCAATTCAACATTTCTTTGTTACTAGTTCTAGAGCAACGCTTTCTAAAGATGCCCCCCCCCTTTAATAACTATAGTTTTGTATTGAAGATCATACAGTTCTTGAAACTCCAAATCACAGCTTCTGTTAACAATATAGTAAATATATATTATAGTTACCATTCTGATAATATTCTATAGGGGGCCTTTAAATATTGTGTTGGAACGGGCAAAGGGGGCCTTCAACTAAGACGAGAGAGAGATCCACCATTCTAGGTGGTTGCGTACTAGCCCAAATCAAACAGGTCCACTCTATGACATTTTTGTGCTCTATAATATTCATTCTTTTCTTTCACATGGATGTGCTAAAAAGCGTAAAAGAATGAATGAGAGAGGAAAATCGAGCCCACCAGCAGACGGCGGCTGTTCCTCGCTGATGGCTCGATCCAGCGATTTGTGCTTCTTGTCTCTGCGCCGCTGGCAGCGGTGATGATGATGGTGATGATGATGATGAGCTCTCTCCCTCTCTCTTTCCTGAGCGAGGGTCTGGCCCGGGGACATCTTAGGCCTCTCCAGGTCATAATCGCTCAGACTGACGTCTCGCACCCCTCTCTGAGGAGTCAACGAGGACGTAGACCGCCGCATGGGACTCACGTCTGCGATAGGCTGCGTGGTGGAAATAAAGCGAGTTAACATGTGAAAGATGAAGAAAGGGGATGAAGGAGAGGACACATGTCTAGCACACTCTCAGAGCACTTGACCTGTCACAACAGACGCACAACACCAGCTGAGCATGAAAACACACTTCCACTGAAGAGCGACGTTCAGCCCGCTCCTGCGGACCCACGCACGCATCGGAGAACAGTGGAACACCGTCACGCTCGATGCAAACACTCTACTGTTTGAATGCTGTCATCGAATCGTCTCTTACACACGGACTGGACGGCTGGAATAGTTGCTGCATGAACTATCCACAGCCAAGCAGCGGCCACTTATC
Organism: Acrossocheilus fasciatus; assembly: GCA_036784905.1. NCBI lineage: Eukaryota > Metazoa > Chordata > Actinopteri > Cypriniformes > Cyprinidae > Acrossocheilus > Acrossocheilus fasciatus. The sequence goes on from CM071958.1 coordinate 9,419,746, forward strand.
TATAAAGAGTCACTGGTGCTTTTCTTGCTTAACTGTTGCTGTAAATCTCTAGATAATCTACAATATGTATACAAGTGTATTTACAGTATCAAAAAGATATTCATTAAATGTTAAATTGTCACTTTAGACCAGATTCTTTAGAGAATCCGTGACCACTCCTTGGTGATGACTGGAATTTTTACCTTTGTAAGTCTTCTACAAAGACTCATTAGTGCCGCCCAGTGGCATAAGCATTAAGAACCTCTAAGAAGCAGTGCGTCCCCTCTTCTCATAATTTAAACAGCTTGAAAAGTTTCTTTTGAAGTGACTAACTGCAAAAAATCCATACGAATCAATCCACTGAATATGGAATATGAGGTTTTCAGTGGTTGATTGTAAATCATTAGACTTATTCCCCCCATTGCAATTTCTTTTGAATTTAGCAAAAAGATGCATAAATTTGATCAAAAGTGACTGTAAAAACATCATTTATTATTATAAAATAAATGATGTTCTGTTTAACTTTCCATTCATCAAAGAACCCTAAAAAATGTGTATCACAGTTATTTTACATTGCAATATCAATTCATAATATTGCTGGTTTTACTGTACTTTTGATCAAATAAATGCAGCCTTTGTTAGCATAAGAGACTTCTACCAAAACACAAACATTAGTGTACATGATAATAACATAAAAGCATGTATATAGCTGAAAGATATGTGAAGAGAGGACTGCACTATTCAAAATGATACACAACCCACTAAATGAAACACAATCATACTTACAGTTAGCACCAAACAACATCCAAGATAAAATAAGCATCACATTTTAGTATTTGCTTTTTGTATTCCTACTGAACTGTGGTTAATCTATTCTATTAGTAAAATAGTTACCCACAGTGATGAACTACTATATATGGCTTTTGTAGTGCATGTTAGTTTTGTGTTTACCTCACAAGGCTGGCTAATATAAATTGTGGTTATACAAGCTTATTGGACTCCTAAAAGAGTGTGAACTCTAAAAGAGCTGGAATGGATAAAGCACACACAAGCCAACATAGAAATGGAGTGGCTGGCAGAGAGAGATAGAGGGAGAAAAAGAGAGAAAGAGAGAGTGATTGCAGGTGGAACACTTGTACATACTGCTAGATACGTTCCGGCGGTGTGGCGTAAGTGGCTCCGCTGTTGGACGGGAAGAGGAAGAGGACACATAGGTGAGGAGAGCAGGGCACACAGCTGTGGCACTCATGGACACAGTAACAGAGTGAGACAGGAGGAGAGAGATCACAAAAGAGGGACAGAGTAAGAACGAGTGATGTTTATGAAAAGTCTGGATATCAAGGTCCAGTATGGTCAGAAAACAGGTGCCTAAAAAAAAAAAATAGGGATGGTGAATTAGAGATTGTGCCGAAATAAAAGGTGGAGAAATGAGTTCAGTGAGTTTGATGTTATAAAGACTGGTGGAGAGAAAGAAGAGACAGACAAGACAGGACAAGACAAGACAGGACGAGACTAAAGACAAGACATTATAACAAGGATGCTGGAGACTGTGTGAGTCTATTAGCGATGTGGCAAAAATACCAAATCAAAAGAAACCAAGTATGTACACAAATAAATTCACAGTTAAAAAGCAACATCAAATCATTTCAGTTAATGAGGAAAAACTCAATATGAAACAAAATCAAAACTACATCTGTGTTACTGTTAACTACAACAATACAAAATGTTTTGTTTTTTGTTTTTTTTTGCTAAAAATATATAAAATTTATTTTAACAACTTGAACTTAAATGAAAAAACTTAAATTAGAAATGTTGTTTGGCAAATAAATAAAATAAAATTGAATAAAAAACTGTATTACTAAAATAACAAACAAAAAATAAAGCATAAATATAGTATATAAATATAACATAAATATTTTTAAATACCACAAACTAATCCAAATGACAAGCACATAAGATAGATAAATCCAAATAAAAAAACTGAAAACAAAGGAAAGCTTATTCAAAACATTAATAAATACGATATACTACATAAAAATACTAAAACGACACTAAAATTCAGTCCTAGGTATATCTACATTGTAAAACAGATTTTTCAAGTTGTAAATAAAACAAATATTATTAGTAATTGTGAAATTCACTAGCAATTTCTGAGTGAAAGTTGTCTCTGCACCATTCTTTGTCAGTGTACTTTAAAATAAATTAAAAGATTTAATTATAACAAAGATAAAAAATAAAACATTCTTATATAGTTCTGTATATAGTGTAAATATACTGTATGTAGACTTTGCATTGTCCCACTTCTCTCTCTTTCTCCCACTCACTCACTCACTCACTCACTCACTCACTCACTCTCTCTCTCTCACACACACACTCAACTGAACTGAACTGAACTGAACTGAACTGAAGAGAATAAATGTGTCTCTCAGTGGAGATTGGTGTATACAGTAAATTAACCTCTTCTGACTCCCTCCAATTCATTTGCTTAAATTCTTCACCTCCTCTCTGCATTCATTAATACACCCTCCCTATTACCTCCATTCATCCATTCTCTCATACAGCTGCCCATTCACTCCTCTTCCCTCTATCTTTGCACAGACGTCCTCCAGCTGCCTCTTTCTTTGCAGGAATTAATTTAGTCAGAATAAGAAACAAAGGCTGTGCAGCAGTTATTTTCAACTCCCACCAGAATGACCTCATATGGCCATGATGGATAGGAGATGTTTACCTGAAAGCCAGCATTGAGTCTGGGCATGGAGGCAGCTCTACCGTGACCCTCCAGCACAGGATACCCGCCCCCATCAGAGTCATTCTCCATGTCAGTCATCTCAACTAATTCCTGAGACACACGCAGAGCCAGACAAAACAAACACAGTTTAACTGACCGGTAAATGTCTGACACATATAACTGAAACAGGAGTGATTCATGAATCACTAGCAGAGGTCAAAATCACCTGAGATCTGTATGTGTTTGGCACGTCTTCTGATTGGCCCCGTTGGACAGGCCTTCGGTTTGCTTCCTGTGTGACTTCCTGAGGTATGTCTCCTGATGGAGACTTTTTCGTGGCACTACTCTGGCTTTGTCTGTGGCATACATACAGTAAAATATTAAATAACAAATTCAAATGGAAAGTGCAGTACTATAAAGACCAGAATGGTAAAACACTCACACTGCATCCCCATTGGTCAGGTGAAAGGATGTGGGTGGGGCATCTGGCTGCGGTGTGGTATCTGATTGAGAAGAGGGCGGGGCTTTTAGCACTAGTGGTTCCTGATCGTGCAAGTGTGTGAGAGGAAGCATTGGTCTGAAGAGAACACCAACTTTAGTCTGAGGACAAAACACAACAAACACAACACTTTCAGAAGGACAACATTATAAATGAACTTATAATTTGATAATAAAATACAGCTTTAATCTACATCTAACAATTATAATTCTACAGATAAATTTAGTTATTTGTAGTTCCTCTACCTGTGTGCCTGGTGCAGCCTGCTGCTGTTGGAGTCTTTTGGCTCGATTCTGCTTATAGTAGTCGAAAATCATGAGAGCAGCATAGACCTTCCCTACAGTCAATTCATTATCTAAGAGAGAGTGAAATGCACATGAAATATCAAATGGACAGAAGTGCAGGGAGAAAACAAATGTCCACTAGGTGGCATCAAAAGCTCAGAAGTCACAAGCAGAACCAGAGTGAATAACTCAGGTGGAAAATGTCATCAGTATTGTTAATGAAAACTCAAACTCCAATAAGCATTTAATTAAGATTCCATATAAATGTTAAGTGCTTTCTAAACAGAAATCAACATTACTTTAGCAAGAGTTTCTAAATGCAGGGCTTACGTTTATGAGGTGTCACCAGCAGGTCCACTGTTTTTGAAGACAAGTTACTCCAAATTTTATTTATTTCCTTCCTTAATTCAGCATCACAAAGCCGCTGAGCCAAAACTCCTGAAAAAATACACGATAATGTTAACAGTATCGGTCACACTTTATTTTAACATCCAATTCTCGCTATTAATAAACCATTAACTACGATTTTAGCCTTAATAAACTCCTAATTTGCTGCTTATTAATAGTTTCTAAGGTAGTTGATAAGTTTAGGTATTGGGTAGAATTAGCGATGTAGAATACGGTCATGCATAATGTGTGCTTTATAAGTACTAATAAACAGCTTCCCAGACAGCAACCAGTGTCGGCCCAGATCTGGCCCACATGGATTTCACACGGGCCAGATGTGGGCCGAATCTGGACCAACACTATGCTGCTGTCAGGGTATTAATAGGCATGTTAATAAGCAACTAGTTAATAGTGAGAATTGGTTCCTATACTAAAGTGTTGCCACAGTATGTAACAGTCTTTCATAATTCTTGTCGTTAATATTCCCACGTGAGATTTGCTGTTAATGGATGTTATCTTATTCTTTAATCATATTTTGCACCAAGTAAAAGGTTAAATAAAAGTCAAAGTCAGCGGGGGAAAGCGTCATTCAATTAACTTGTAACGCTTTTAATGATGGTGGAGTGTTAAATTAAATGAGGCTGATGGAACAGAGCAGTGACTGGTGAAAAGCGCTGCCGGAGCAGATGGACAGTTAAAGGAGCTTTTGACAAATGCCAGTGACTGGCCCTGAGGGCTCCAAGCGGACACTCACCTGATGCCAGTTTAATCTCCAAGGCGGTCCGGATGAGAGCCATTAAAGTGGAGGTAAAGTGAACCGTACTGTCTTCAGCTATGGGCATGTTCATTCTCACCAACCGCTGTGGAGTCACGGACACAGATAGTTTGTGATTAATATCACACATGACTGCAGGATACGGAAATGACCATAACAAACGACAGGAGGAGTTTGCATGCCGAGGGAGAGTAACGACTTGGTCTATGTAATTTCCCTTTCGTCAATTGTCATTTCCGAACTCTCATCTCAGCACACAAATTGTCTCTTCAGGACATCAAAATGAGTGGAAGGAGAGAGTGTGTTTATATTTCATGCAGAGGATGAGTGATGTTGAAAATGGAAGATGTTTTGCCGCATTTCTCCAGTTAGCAGACAGTAAAGCTGTTTTTGTCACACTGAGAACAGTGTGAGCTTTAGCCATTATTGGAGGTTCACAGGTTTCTCAGTAAATGCGATTACAGAAACAATCTTACACTGATTATGCTTAATAACCTGACAATGTACAAGATCATATTAACACTTTGAGCTGTGTGCTTTTAACAGGTTTAAGCAAAAAGTGCTGTGGCTCCAATTACACCAATATTTAATTGTTTTGAATTTGGGGTAAAATATGGACTTCATAAAATTAAACTTATAATATTCTTTATCCTTTGTATTTGAGTTCTCAATAATAAATACAGCTATGACTGCTGTCCACGTAGAGAATGCAAATGCACTAGTTCGTGCCCACTGAAATGTGGTGTTGATGGGCTGCTTTTCTTGTGTTTTTCAAAGTCAGCGATGACTTTCAGAAAGGATGATGACCAGAGAGCGAGAAAAGATAACATGCTGACCAACCAAAACCAATTGCCACAAATGCACCAACCACAAAAATGCATCACTCAAGGTGAAGCCAGAGTAGACCCTTCACACAGCAACACACCCAGCATTAATTAGTGTTTAAAAGAAAACAGACGCAAAATAAACAGAGAATGGATCTGTTTCTGTGGTGTAGCGTGAAGGAGCTTAACATCATGCACAGGGACAACGCTCTGCCTTCATTAGTGTGCGTAGGCCAGCATAGACATCTTTCCACAACAACTACCAATGAAAAAGGGAAAGGACACTTCACCGAGCACACATCTACAGCAAGCTATCTTTCTTTCCTCCCTGTTGATTCAGTGCTCTGAACTCGGGGGAAGTGGGGGCTTGTTCTATTTAGAGCTCACTGGAGAACGTCGCATCCTCAAGCCTTCGCGCACGCAGACTGTGTGGCCTCAGAGAGTAGCTCGGCAGACAGACACGAACGCGTGTCTCTTGAACGTTACCCATTCAGACAGCTGGAACAGGGTGTGTAAACTTATTGACTCGGAGGCAGCTCTCTAAGTGGCAGAATGGTCTGCAACCAAAACAGGCAGCCCTGTACCAGTGACGCTTGAGATTTGATATTCAGATTTTCTTTTTTCCCCCATTCTATTCTTTACTTCCTTAGTTTCTTTTATACAGTGAAAGACAAATATTGCTAGATTGATAATTTTAGAACTGCTGCAGATGAAACTTAGTGCTGACTGTGTATTTATTCTACTGTGCACTTTTGTTGTTTTAAAAACTATTGAGCTTCCTATGTAGACAGAATTCTCAGGGCGTCCTGAAGACAAAACCCTAGAGTTTTCTATGAAAAATAAATATACTAAAATGTGATCCTGGACCACAAAACCAACAAATGTATTAAACGTATAATATATATATTTTTTCATGTAAGTACATGAAAACATACTAAACTGGTACAAGTCTGCTAAATGTTGTGCTTAATGTACTTTAATTGTGCGGAAGTAGTGCTGAAGTCCAACTAAAGATATACTGTATATTTATATAGTATACAGTATATTTGATATACTGAAATATACTTTAGGGACACTTTAAATATTTTGCATTTAAATATTTGATATTTGACCGATATTATTCAAAGAATATTAAATCGCATCCAAAATAAAAGTTTTTGTTTACATAATATCTGTGAACTGTGTATATTTATTATGTATATACAAATACACACACACACACACACACACACACACACACACACACACACACACACACACACACATTACATAGTTTGAAAATATTTAGATGTATTTACCTGCAGGGACGTGCACAGGGGGGTTGCTCAGGTTGCCCGGGCAACTGCCCATATACCCTTCTCAACTCACGTTGCCCTTCCGAGGTGGAGAAAAATAAATAAAAAAATCGTACAATGGATGCAGAATTTCACGTAAGCCTAGATAAAAAAAAACAAAAAAACGCAAAGCCTCATTCACTTCCATATTCGGGAAAGTGAAAGTCAGTAGGGGAAGGGCAAACTCTGTTTACGTGGCTGCAGCGCTGCACGCGACCGGCACCTGAGCTGAGCCTGCATGAGCGGCACTAGGAGATTGTCGCGGTTGTCGGGTGAGACGACTTAACGTTGTCGGAAAGGTATAACCAGTGATGGGAATAACGGCGTTATAAATAAACGGCGTTATTTTTTTCAGTAACGAGTAATCAAACGAATTACTGTTTCCCCCGTTACAACGCCGTTACCGTTACTGACAATAAAATGTGGCGTTACTATATTATATTGTTAGAATTTAATTTTTCAGTTCATCTGAATGGATGCGCAGTGTAGCTGTATTTGACGTACCATAAACTCTAGTGTGAAGCACGACTCGCCGTCGCTTTCTCTCACATACACGCACACAAAGAAAGATACAGAACAAGAGAGTCTTTCATAACATGCAGAATTGACGCGCTACATGTAAACGATACTCTTTGTTGTATTTTCCTGTCAAAATAACGGAGTTCCTTTGGAATTCTTCAGCTTTTAAGAACTACCGGTTTCTCTGGTAGTGGGCGGAACTAATGAGCAAAAGACAATCTCATTGGCTGGCGCTCACCTATTATCGTTTTGATTTCAGCAAATCAATTCGAGCAAACGCAGACAACGTGGTTAATATTCATGAACCCAGCAGCTCATTAATCCTTAGTGTGTTTTATATTGATGACAAATATGCATTCATACTTGGTTATTCTAATTACTAAAGTTCTATCATCATATAATATTAAATTATCATAATATTATATTATAATGCTTGACTGACTGATACTAAGTGTCAGTAGATAAATAGTTTAGGTTAATGTACAATGTTTCATAATAATAATTTATTCTTTTTAGTGTCCATTTCATTAATTTAACATATTTAATATTGGGGGCATCCAAACTTATTTGACATTTGAACATTTTTTAAAAAGTAACGCAATAATTACTTTCCCTGGTAATTAGTTACTTTTATAATGATGTAACTCAATTACTAACTCAGTTACTATTTGTGAGAAGTAACTAGTAACTATAACTAATTACTTTTTTAAAGTAACATGCCCAACACTGGGTATAACAAACGGAAATTTTGCATGTTTAGTATGTAAATTTGGAGAAACCTATCAGTGACTTGATAGGGTATTGTTAGGGATATTGATGTAGGGATTTTCAGGATTTTCTATGTTATTATTAGTAGTAGTTAAGGTAGTAGTTAAGGTGATTTAGTGCTGCATTTCAGTGTTTTACTACTTTGTGTATATATATTTTAATAAAGACCCTGTTATTCTCAGTCCTTCATATAGCCTGTGAGTTGTTGTTTTTTTTTTGGGGGGGGGGGGGGGTGTTGCCCTTTTTTTAGGTCAGAGCAACTGCCCCTCAAAATTCCTGTGCACGTCCCTGTTTACCTGTATATATTTATATTCATGCGTGTGTGTATTTATATAAAATATACACAGTATACACACATATATTATGTAAACAAAAACTTTTATATTTGAATACATACCTGCAAACTCACAAGAGGTCAAAAAGGTGACGTAGCTGGGAATATGACCCTTGTAGGGGGATTTTTTTTTTTTTTTTTTTTTGAGAATTCAACATGTAAATGAAGCATTCTGATGCACTCAGACAACAAAATAAAGGGAAAAGACAACATATGCTTCAAGTAAAAAAAGCACATATATACCACAAACATTTTGGACAGTGCAACTCTTGTCATTGGTGTTCATACTTCTCTTTGTGAGCAGTGGAGTAATTTATTTTTGCTAATTTTAACGTTATTTTAATGAGTGTGTATACTAGCAACAAACTCCAAGTTTTCACTGCAGAGAAAAGTGCATCTGAAGTGATATTAGATCATTTACATAGACTGTCTGATGAGGCTGAGGTGCCATAATGCATGCACATGCATGTACACCACAAAATTTCAAATGCATAAATAATTTTATAAGATTAATGTTTTAAATATTTTTGAAAATACAAGTTAAAAATGTTGGGAAAAATGCAATACTTTTAAATATGAAACCAAACCACCAGTAGATGATGGTAAATGACTGTTTTAATGAGCGAGTCATTAGTCATTCATTCAAATGCCTGATTCATTCAGAATCGAGGTGTCTGTCTTTATGAAAGGGTTACTGAATCATTGCCTCACTTGATTTGTTCAAAAACATGGATTCATTCAGTATCGAAACACCGCTGTGTTGCTCCGAGAAACAAAGCAGTTCTGCTGTGGCTTTGATAGAAACTTCTTCAGCAAACTTGAGCAAAAACAGTCAATATTGTATTACAAATTGCGTACTTTGTGTCTGCTTAACTCACAATGAAGAACTTCCACGCTGACAACATGTTTACATGCGGATGTGTGGCGTCAAAACGGACCGGCTCGGAGGGTTAGCTCCTGAGATGAGGTGTATTTGATTTGAGCAGCACCGTACAGACTGATAAACGTATGAAATCAAAGTACCGTGAGAGTGATTCGAAAGCATGTGAAGCCATCTGCTCTCTGTAGCTCTTGCAGCGCTTTGATATCATACAGCGATCAGTCTGCGTGGTGCTGCTCAAATCGAACCAAGAAAGGGACTTTGGTCAGACACATTTATGGTCTCACTCTGGTCTAGGAGGTTGCAATTTCTCTCTCAATCTCTCCACCCAGCCACACAAAAAAAAAAAAAAACTCTTCGGATCTAGACGATTCACATAAATCACATATTTTGATTCAAAACGGTGAATTTAGCTGAAAAGCGACTAGTTTGCAGGTATGTAAATATATCACAACACAAAGCCACACACACACACACACAAAAACACTTCCACAATTAGAGCACTGACTGATAGCCACATCAGCCAATGAGAGGAGAGAGGAGGAGCTACTGAACGGTCAAAGGGGTTGGATCTACCTTATAGGCGATTCTTGGAGGACATTTCTTTCCCAAACCTAGCGGAGGGGACATGTGGCGAAGCATCTCGTACATATCGAGGTAGGATATGCGTCCACTTCACAGGGGTGAGTTCAAAGGTCACACAGACAAGAAAAGGAGAGGGAAGGAGTAGTGGAGAACATGAAGAAAATGTGATGTGAATGAAAGAAGGAAAAAAAAAGGAACAAAAAAGCATCATTATTAAGGATTCTGAAGTAAGGTCAAGGGAATCTGATACCATCCTGTCTCAGAAGGACGGATGGATCACGCCTGCTTTTAAAGCTACAGGCTGCCGATGATCCAGGGATGAAGAACATGGCATGATGGGATTGGGCTGCAGTCTGGAGCTTCTGTCCTTGCATGCTAGGACGCACCACGGCTAACCAATCAGATACTCAGGAACAAAGCTAATATTTGGTCTAATTTTAAGCAGAGCAAATAAAAGCTGCTCTAGTGCATCAATATTTACGATAAGTGAACATATGGGATTAGTTTGGGATGAGGGATTTAGCATTTGGCTTTGTTTCCTGGTTACCATGGTTACCCATATTAAAATTAGTAAGGAAAGAGGGGGAGTATAATCCAATCAGACACTTTCAGGCATTTTATGGGCATTCATTTTTCACAGCACCACCCCGTAGAGGGAAGGTGTGTAGGTTTTCAAACCTTGTATGCCACCCTATTTGGGCACTTCTTTCCTAAGCCAAGAGGGGGTGAGATTATGCGCAACAAATTGTACATATCCATATAGTGTATTCTTCCGCTGCAAAAAATAAGATATGGGTTAAAAAGACAGTTTAATACATTTTTCCACATTCCGTCAAAATCGAAAGACTTCATGCTTATTGAGATAACTTTTCTCAGCAGTGCGTTTTCAAGTTAAAATGGATTACACTGACAGAGAGGATAGGCTTCAAATCCGTTCTGCTCAAGATAGACTAAAAGTGGATGGCATGCAAAGGATAAGATTTGCATTGCTCAGCATAGACAAAGCTTGAGGATTTGATCTTAACCATGGTCACACAGTAAAATGGGATTCTTGTGACTTAAGGCTCTGAGTAAATCAGACACAGCGCCAGTGGCGTACCCTCTTAAGCCGGCGTCTTTCAACCACTTAGTCTCGAGCTGTCTCATTTTTTTTTTTTTAAAGTGGCACTAACTGCCAGCGACACCGTGTAGGAGTGATACGCACCAGGCAGCAGGGTCGTACTCAGCCCAAACACGGATGAACTCGTCAAGGTGATGAGGCCCGAGAATAGAAGCGTCACGTGTCAGGTACTCAAAGTTATCCATGATGACGGCGACAAACAGATTCAGCATCTGATGGTTGTAGGATAGAGGAAGAATTACGTAAAACAGGAGAAGAAATTCTTGGAATTATGTATAACAGATTACTTTTATTTTATTTCATTTTTTTACAAGTGGTGTCTTGTTGGCTATACTTTATAGGAAGTTTGCACTCATGAAAGCTGCTACACTGTGCAGTTTAATGTTTTTATTTGTGCATATACATCAACATTTTGGATCAAGTTACTTATTTATTTATTTTATTTTTTCAAAAGAAAATGCTTATGTTCAGCGAAGGGGACCAAAGGTTGACAAGTTAAAAAATAAATCCCTAACTTGTGCATTTCATTTCAAGCATTCTAATTCTACATTAGTAAAGTAGCTTTTTGTGAGAAACCGAGTAAACAATCACATTTCACAACTGTGGTCATCATTCACTTTCATTGTATTCAAAAGAGCAGCTTGGACATTTGGCTATAAATAGTTCTTGTGTTCCAGAGAAGAAAGTCATAAAGGTCTGAAACAACATGAGGGTGAGTAAAAGATGACAGGATCTTCATTTTTTAATTTGCGTATTTGTTTGTATTTGAGATTTGTTGCACTAACCAGGAAGGAACAAAGGAAAATGAAAGAGACAAAGTAGAAGTAAGCGAAATCACTGCCACACTCTTTTCCAGTATATCCAGAGTCACGGTCACATGGCCTATCGCTCAGACAAGACAGCATAATTTCATGCCAACCCTCCCCTGTAGCACTCCTGTAACATACGAACAGTGAAAGTCAGAAACTTTGGATTCACTTGCACTAATGTGTAACCATTGTGAGAGCTGATATTTCAAGGAGACTGAACAGAAACAATGACTTTACCTGAACAACAGCATGAGGGCCTGAAAAAATGTTTGGAAATTATTGTGGATGTTGATAGCCGACTCTTCTGACAACATGATGTTACCAAACACCTGACCATAGAGAGACAAGCACATCAGCATTCTAATTTTGGATGCATTACAGAAAATGCAAGTATTTTTGGTGGAGATGGGCTGAGAATTACATAGTGCAATGTGTGCACTTTCCTATTGAGGCTGCATGAAAATACCTGCAGGGACTGTCTCAATAATTCAGACTGCCTGGAGGGTATGTTATAGTAAGCATCTGCAGTATTAACAAGGCCACATACACATTTTCCATAAAGTGTGACTCATGCTCATGAATTTTATAACTTTATGTCAGACAGCAGACATGCAAACAAACACACAAAAACACACACACGCACACAACTCTGTATAGCTATCTTTGTGAGGACATACATTGACACAATGCAATCTCTAGCTCCTTACCCTTACCTTCAGAACTAAGTGCCTCACCCAAACCCTTACCCTAAACCTACCCTTTACCCAATTATAACCTGACCCCTAAAACCAAGTCTTGACCCTCAAACAGGCCTTTAAAGGGGTCCCAGAAAGTGAGGACCAGCCAAAATGTCCTCACTTTACAAGATTGTTCTCACTCCGATGGTCTAAAACTCAAACTGGCCCTCACAAAGATAGCTGTACAAGTGCACACACACACACACACACACACACACACGCACACACGCACACACACACACACACACACACACACGCACACACACACACACACGCACACACACACACACACGCACACACACACAGACACAGACAAATCACAATAATCTGTCAGCCACATGCATTACAAAAGCACATCCAGTGACCATGGATGGACACAATCTTTTAAAGTGGAATCCACATAGTAATAAAAATAATACATTTATATACTTTTCTGCCACAAATGATGCATATTAAACCCAATGCTGAGAGTGCACTTTTTATTATTCTGGAAATAATTGACCTGTCTGTCAGTTTGTAAAAACATTCTGTGCCAAGTTATGCCCAATTGTCTTGTCATAATCATCGAAAGGCAGTAAACTTTGTAACTTTTACACCTTATATGCAAGGAATACCAGAGAGGGAGCATTTACACCCACAAGAATCTTAAATAAATAAATAAATGACTGAATGACTGACTGACTGACTGAATGAATGAATGAATGAATGAATCGTCTTATTGACCCTAAACTTTTAAAACAGTGCAAAAAGATTGCATTTAAATTAGCAAAAATATAGGTTTCACAATTATGATTTTAAACACTCTGGAATGTCTTGCCCCACATATTTTTGTTATGAGGTAAATGCATTTTCTTGCAGAATTAAGGATGTGAAATAGTCACATAATGTGACATAATGTAAAAAAAATATCAGAAAGATTGCAAAACCTGGTTCAAAAGCATCTTCTACGCTGAATGATGAAGCAAACATCGAGTTGGCGGTAGGAGTTCCAAGCGTACAGTTGATTACATGGCTTACTGATGATGTTGCTTCCCCAGTCTTACAGGATACAATTAGCATTGATTTACAATGCAGTCCTAATCTACTAGATGGCAGACGCCATCCTTTCCAACACAATCTGGGAGATTGCCTGTGCGTCCTTAAACGAGCAATCAAGCTTAAAGCTGAGATCCAACCGAAACACTGGAACAATGATTTCTTTTTCATAAAGCCTATGAAGCTTTCAGACAGAAAAGCACCACCTGCCCATGCTTTTTACACAGATGACTGTGGTCATTCAATGGGCCCAAGATCAATAATCTATCGCTACGCTAAAGCTGTAAACGTTAAGTGAGATGATTATAGCAGCTGTGGTGATGAGACCTCAGATGGAAAGGTTGCATGAAGGGTAACACTGATGAGTCTTTTAAAGCTCGCTGGATCTCACCTGCATCCCAATGATGGCGTATATGAAGAAGAGCATTGCAATGAGGAGACACACATACGGCAGAGCCTGAGGACAAAATACAGTTATTTTACAGACAAACAATTGTCTTGAACTGTTGACAATGTTGTCTAAGCTGTCCAAGTAAGGTCAAAGATCAATTTCTGACCTTAAAGGACTGAACAAAGGTCCACAGCAGGATGCGAATGGTGTAGCCCTGCCGGAGGAGTTTAATGAGACGAGCGGCCCGGAAGAGTCTCAGGAAACTCAGATTAATCCTCTTATCCTGGATACAAGCAGAAAGAAAGATCAGAGACGCATCACTGGAACTTTATTTAAACCCGAGACGAGGACACATCCTCAATCAAGTCAGTGTCAGCAAAGGCTCCTGTTAGATCTGTTAAGTTTATCGATAAGGTATTAAAACTAGTTAGTCTCATGCAGGACAATGTTGTTGATAGTCTGGTAATGACGCATGAATAGTCTTGCATGAACATGCTTTTAAATAGAAATAAACAAATCCATTAGGGATGGGCGGCATGACCACAGTAAGATATTATATCACAGCAGCATTATTAATGGTAACTAAAACTAAAACTAAAAAATAATAACAATAATTACTTGAAATAAAACAAATATTAACATTAAAATATTAAAAACTTGCACCAGCGCAAACCATCTTTTGGCGTTAAAATAGTACTGTCAGGATTTACTAAAGACGTACAGTGAAGAATTAGCGCTGGAAAGGTGTGGACACAGTTATTTTTAATATTCATTTGTAAGAGTTTCCTTTTCAGACGCAAAATTAGGAGGAGAGTAGAGGAGGAGAGTATTAAAATGAATCATGCAATGCGATTTATTAACATTTGCGCTCGTTAAAATACTGGTATTTGCGCCATTATTTAACACCCCCAAAAAAGCATGCCTTAAACTATTTTGTGCCTGTGTCGTAAGTAGATTACTCGCACCTGATATAAAATAAAACTATATAGACCTAATTAATACAACACAAAGTTACTAAAACCTGAATTAACTCAAATTAAAATATAAAATAGTTTAAAATATGTACAAAATGTAACAGTTTATTAATGATTAGATACTGCTATCACAGTAACAGAATATATATTTATATATATTCTACAATAGTTCACAAATGAATGATACTTCGGAATTTAGTAGACACAAACCAATGAAAGATTATTCATAACTGACCTGAGAAACAAAGACCTACGTTAAAAACAAAACTTCACAGTATATGGCCCATATACATACCACCCATCCCTAGTCTTTTAATACTGGAAAAAGGGGAAAAATAGGGAAAATCCGTTCATCACTGTGAATAAATCTTACATACCAAAAACAACAACAAAAAACCCTTTGCATCTCAGCACGGTGCTGGATTGAACCGAGTCTTGATCTCAGCAGGTATAAAGGTGAGCATTCAAGATTAGGATAAAGAGGTTGGACAGGAGGAGAGGTTTGGACAGAGACAGGCAGTGCAGAAGCGATGAAGCCACTTACCATCTGCGCAGTCCGTTGGGGAAAGGAAGGGGACAGGTGCCAACAGAGATTTAGCATGGAAATAAGAGTCACAGTGAAATCATTAGGAGAGGCCGGAGTCCGTCTCTGATACGCAGAGACGCAGCTGTCAAAACTCATTGGTGGAGATCTCCGGATTGTCATCTTCAGCAGATGATTTGCTCTTATAACAGGTTGAATGATTAAGGGCTGAACCAAATTAATTTGAAATCATCTAGTGCAAAGGTTGCATTGAGCTATATGTGGTTTAAAAGTGCCCATATTTTATTCATGATGTATTATATTTACTTTTGCGTGTAGAGTATTTTACATATAGAAAAATTACAGAAATTTCATTGATTTTTTTTAAAATCCATGACTTTTAAAAATGTTACATTTCTTTGGTTTTCCATGGAACCCTGTCAAACTGTCCCCATGATCTTAACCACAGACAAACTGAAAGCAGAATAAAACTGCAACACACATGCGACAAAAAATAAACGCTGAAAGCTCACAAAGAGACAAAGTTAAGCTTTCAGAGGTTCTCATCTGAAACATCCACTGCAGAAAGTTATATTATTTATAACATTTATCATATATGTGTGTGATTTTATTGAAATACCTTTGAATTTTGGTTCTCAAACGCTTTGATGCGTCTCTTTGATGACTCACCTTGATCTCAGTAACCAGGATGTCAGTGATGCTCCCCAGCACAGTAACAAAGTCAAAAATATTCCATGCCTCCTTCAGGTAGTTCTGCACACATTTAGAAAAACATAAAACTACAACAATCAAAATCTAATTACACCACAAAAATCTTAAACAGTATCAAAAGCATAATATCAATCATAATAAATCATAAAATTCGAATGAAATTTACAATGAATGTAATTTACTAATATCTATCTATCTATCTATCTATCTATCTATCTATCTATCTATCTATCTATCTATCTATCTATCTATCTATCTATCTATCTATCTATCTATCTATCTATCTATCTATCTATCTATCTATCTATCATAATGATTGATTTTATATATGTATATATCCACAAACACACATACACATAATACACACATACATAAATAATATTTAAAATAATGAATTGCTACAATAGTTTCATCATTTGTAAAAATTGAGTACTATTATTTATTATATTTACATTTTAAAAGCTTAAAAACACGCTTTCTCAAACTAGTTCAAAACAAGTTATGAGCTTTAAAGGAATAGTAATAGTTCAAACCTGTATAAGTTTCTTTCTTATGTTGAACACAAAAGAAGATAATCGGAAGAATTTTGAAGAACCAAACAGTTGCTGATCCCCACTGACTTCCATAGTAGGGAAATAATTACTAATGGGGGCTATCAACTGTTTGATTACCAGCATTCTTCAAAATATCTTCTTTTATGTTCAACATAAGAAAGAAACTCATACAGGTTTGGAACGAGATGAGGGTGAGTAAATGACAATTATTCAGTTATAACGTTGCATTAAAAGGCAGGTGCTGTAGATGGTAATTTAGAGCTTTTCAGCAGAGCTGATTTTTTTTTTTTGAATGAATGAATTATAATTACCCCACGTTAACTCTGCACTTATTCCTTGGAGAGCTCTTTTACCATTTTAGATTTAGTTTAAGTACGGACCGTTTTTACTTGTGAAGACACAAGTTCTTTTTAAAATCTTTTACAAATCTAGTGAGGACAATGTGGCTCTTACAAATATAGAGAATCATACACGCACAAACTCAAGCAGACTGAAATGCAGGACAGTCTGTCAGGTGTCTTAGCCTTGGGTTCATGCCTCTCCTGAATGGAGCAAAGATTAGTCGACTGCTGCTAGACATGGATCCCGGACAGAACAACATGAGCAAAACACATTCATCAACCCTGAGCTCCGAACAGGTGGAGGTAAACGCAAGCGTCACGCACCAGAAAAGCTCTTAATAAATGAGCCTCATAAATGGAAATGGAGCTTGAGATGAGACCTTCTGCTTCAGGTCAGACCAGCCGGCACAGAAGAGAGATTGATGCATTGCACACACCCCTGCTCATACTGTATACCCAGCCATACTCTTCTCACCCACCGGGCCGTCATTAGCCTCTCGCTGATTTCACAGTTCTTGCACTGCCGACAGCCTTGAGGGCTGGTCAATCAACCAACAGGGCTCCACTTTTCACTCAAATCAGTCATTCACACTCTTACTGTATTCAGCTCCTCTCAAATTTGAATCAAACTAGTTTTGAGTTTTTACCATCAGCAAAAAGTCTGGTCCACCTTGTAATTTATTCTACGCAATTAGACAGCAAAATTTATGTGCGGTATGCATTGCAGATAAATGTGTTTTTATTTATGCTTTTTAATTATTTTTTTTCCAGATATGGTTTTTGCATGGCAGATTTCCCAGGTTTCCCACTCCAATAAACCAAAGCCCCAATGCATGATGTCTTGTTGGCTGTAACTATGAGTTAATCAAGTTTTATCAAAAAGGTTCTACCAGTTTAAATATGAACTGCGTTGATAACAGAATACTGGAAGACAAAGATTTTTACGTGGTAAAGCCTTGAAATGACTAAAGTGCAGTGGGTTTTTTTTTTTTGTAAACTGACTGAATTTTCACAGTCTTGCTGTATGTATTTGTGCTATATGTGGACCGAATGACTAGTTTAGTATCAAACACTGATTGTAATAATAAAATATAAGTAATATCAGAGTCTCTCCATTCTCACCAGAGGGCCGAAGGCAATGACCTTGAGAATGCACTCCAGCGTGAAGAGAGCTGTGAAGATGATGTTCAGCCACTTCAACATGTCCTCATACGGTTTAGGAGCATCATGGAACTAGAGAAGAAGAAAAAACACAGAGAGGTAGTGACTCACTCTGCACTCACTCAAATATTCAAAAGAGCTGTAAAACAGGCTTTCAGGAGTACAAAATTAGAAATGACGTATTCATAACTGAATATTCACGCACATCATTTCATATGCAATATTTAGCATTGCTGAACCTCAATCTGTGTGATGGAATGGCTCAGTGTTTGTCTACAACTTTGGTACACTTTTAAAAATAAGGATTCCAAAAGGTGGTTCACAGCGATGACATAAAACTTTCATTTTTGCTTCCTCAAAGAACAAATCAGCAAATATCTCTTAAAAGAATCATCTTAATGTGAGGAACATTTTAAAAATCAAATGAAAGAACCTTTTGTTCAGTGGAAAGATTCTGTGGATGTATTGGATATAAACGTCTAATAGTATATTTTTCTTTTGTAACTTACTGCAACTTCAACTGTCTGTTGATGACAGCTGTTTTACCTTCATCATGAGGACCACTGTGTTGATGGCGATCATGGTCAGGATGGAGTACTCAAACGGAGTGGACACCACAAACTTCCATATCTTGTACTGGTAAGACTGCTTGTCCTGCGGCATGTAGCGTGTCAGAGGTTTGGCGTTGATGGCAAAGTCGATACAAGCTCGCTGCAGATGAAATCAAAGCACACTCATCTCAACATGAAGTCCTCAAGAAAGTGTTGAAGTGAATGTCTACAAGCACACAACTACTCATCACCCTGATCTTTCCATGTTTGATTATCAGAACATCATTGGCATTCCCAGAGCTCTCTAAATCAAACGAATGAAAGGCTGTGAACGAATGAGTGCTAGAAGACAAACATCAAACCAGCTGCACAAATCAGAGTTACAGCAGTTTAATATTTAAACACAGGCTAATGTCTCCTCTGAGAGAAGATACACATATATAGATAAAGAACAGAGACAAATATAGAAACATCAGAAAAAATAGATGATTGTGCTGTTTAAAATCCAAAAAATGATGTTTGGTAGTTAAACTGACCCTAACTGGACCCTAAATAGTAAATAGCAACCATTGCAAATAGAACTACAAAAATATTTATAAAACAAATGAACATTTTCTAATTTAATGTTTTAATTTTTACAAATGCACACAGTAATTACAACTACTAGCACTACTTGCTAAAAATCCTGCATCTTAAACCAGCAGTTGAGAGACTGGTCTGTTGGCTATTGTTAGAGAGGTTTTGAGCACTTTTCAGTTAATCAGGCAAGGAGACCAGCTGGCCACCCAACTATACGCCTGCTAGTTTCTATGCCTATGTAGAGCACTTCAAATCAAATATTTATGATGTTCAATAACGGTTTGGACAACAATACAGCTTTATAGGTTTTAGAACAAAGCCAGAGCGTTCAAAGAGCTCTGACTGACTGGTCTGGTCTGGTAGTTCCTCCTGGGGTTTACGTTTGTGCGTTGTTGTGTGTGTGTGTGTGTGTGTGTTTGTCAAAGGAGTTTAGAGTCAAGGTAGTGGAGATGTAGACGGACAGGTGCGTTGGCCGCACACAGGTGAGAGGAATTCTCTTAAGAGTGCTTCTCTTCCAGGCATCTCACAACTGTCTGTGCATGTATGAAACTAGACTTTGACCTTGAATTTGCATACACTGAAACTCAATTTTAAGCAACAGTGAATGGTGCCTACAGTTTGCCTTCGTCCCATCTACTCGTCCGCTCACGGTTGATTGTAACTGACTATGTAAGCCTCCAACTGTCCCATCCTACCTCGTTCTTTTCCAAGCTGCACTCTGACATGGCTTTATCTCCCTGCTCCTGGAACGTGATGATGATCAAAGCCACAAAGATGTTGACAAAGAAGAAGGGGAAGACGATGAAGTAGACCACGTAGAAGATGGAGGTTTCCATGCGGTAACCCGGACTGGGACCCTGGTCTTCATATGTGGCATCAACAGAGTGTTTCAGCACTCTAGAGAACCAAAAAGATAATGTCAGTAAGATGATAAAACATTGGTAAGATGATCATTGAAATGTTTATTTTATTTTATTTTAACCCTTTGATGCACTGTGTCCACCACAGTGAACAGACCTTTAGAAGTCATTTTAAGCATTCAAAACTACAAAGTGTTTCCCATAAACTGAAAATGGTTAATGAAAGTATATTTTAAAATACTACTACTACTACTACTACTACAAAAATAATAATAAAATTTAGACAGATTATATTATTGTTTAAAAGTAGTGATGAAATGGAAATTGAGATAATCTTTTCTCCTCTTCTGTGACATATATCTGAGTGAAAATGTTTCTCTGACAAAAAAACCCAAAACAAAACAGGACAGAACTGTCATTCAGGCAGTGATTTTTGATAAAATAGTGATAAGTAATGATAAAAGATAAAATAAGGGTAATTCTTCTATAATAAACACTTTAATGTTCCATTAAAAATAAGAATAATTTGATTTCACTGTGAGTTTTCTCCTTTAACTAATTATGTAATAATTGTAATCATAATGCAACAAATGCTTGATTAACACAGTCCTGAACTAGTCATAAAAATACAACTGCATAAATGTAATACATGTTAATGTCTGGCACTTTTCTATTTTACTGTTTAATCCCTTTTGTTTTCTGTTTCCTTTCTGACACTCTCTATAAAAAAGGCATGAAGTCCAAAAAAAAAAAAAAAAAAAAGGTTTGAATACAAATTTTAAACATTTTCATAAAGTAGAACAGACCATAATCATCATCTTAAAACCGCAGAGAGGGAAAAGGTTTATATGCAACAGTTAAGATTACATCCTTGTCCATAAAAAACTTAAATAGGAATGCATAGATATCACAGAGTACCAGACTGAATGTTAAAGAGGGATTTAAGTTAAATGTGAAAAAGTTTCTGGATTTACTGCATTGCAGTTTTTTTTTTCTTAACCAAGGATTTTTTTTTTCTATGAAAACACGGAGTTAAAATTTAGAAAGCAGAGAGTGGAGAGGAACACAGATTACACCACAGAGAAACTTAATTAGAACAGACAGAGTAAAAGGAGAAAGAGATCAGAGTAAGAAAACCAGCATTGAGTGTCTTTGTGTGAACTCACGTTGGCCAGCCCTCTCCTGTAGAGACAGTGAACAGGGTCAGAAAGGCCCACAGGACGTTGTCATAATGGAAATCATACTTCTTCCACTCGCGCGGCTGTGTCATGGCGAGTCCATCACTGCCGTATTCCAGGAACTGACCCCTGAGTACAGACACATCAAAATCCAACTTTGTCTTTATTTACTATTTATTTCGCTTTTCTTCCTGCTTGGAATCCTTATTTCTTCCTTCCAGCTTCCTCTCTTTTACTTCCTTCTGTCCTCTTTCTCCTGACTTTCCTTCTTTCTTTGCTCTCCTTCCTTACATCCATTCATTCATTCACTCTTCCTTTCATTTTATTCTTTAGTCTTTTTGTTCTCTCCGCCTTCCTACCACACTTCCATTCATTCACGTCATTTCCTTTCCTTTTCTCTCCATTCATTCATTTTCTTCCCTCCCTCCCTCCCTCCATCCATCCATCTATCATGCAGAATATATCCAGACAGTCCAACCAGAGCACAGCTGTACCTGCAGTCCTTCTCCAGGGCTTTGGACTCGTCAGTGCAGTGAAAAAACTTCCCCTTGAAAAGCTGCACAGCAATAACCGCGAAGATGAACATGAAGAGGATGTAAACGATGAGGATGTTGAGCACATTCTTTAGAGAGTTCACCACGCAGTCAAACACGGCCTGGGGACACACAAACAGCACAAATCAGATCTCCTGCAAACACCTTCTGGAGGGGACGGCCTTGCTGCCACATGCAGACAGTAATGCACACCTTCATTAAATCCATCTGTGAAGAACGTGTGTTAATGTCACCAGACCCTCGTGAAAGCACACAACTTCACTAATGGTAGGCTGTGGAAAAGTCTTAATTGATTACTGCTCCTCTCGCTCTACATGACTGCACTTACGCTGAGGATAAAACGGGAGTGGGGGGATGTGTAAATCATCTCATTTTTCTGTCATTTCTGCTCATCTAATGTCCTCAGGGTATCATTATTAGCACTGAGTAGTATATATTTTTTCGGCATTAATGCTAATAAGATCTCTGTAGGCGGGATAAATGTCTCAGTGGCCATGTAAGGATTTATCTGTGCATTAGTATTGTAACTAAACTACACTACAATTTTATTTTTTAGTATATTATTTGCTCTAATGCCACTGGTGACGAATCTTCAGCCAAATGAATAAACAATGGTGTGAAAATGTAAGTTTAAATATATAATTTAGCCATGTAATGAGATAACAGTGTGTCTCTAAAACGATTTGTTTGTGTGCCTAAGTGTGTGATTTGATTAGAGAGAAAGATGCAGCAAGGCTGTTAATGTGGAGGTCTACACAAGGGGCATCATCCCTGCCTGCAAAACGTCCACGCAAACAAGCACAGTAACACACATAATGTATAGGGAAACACTGATTCAAAAACAGAAAACACTTGTTACTCTGACTTAAATTAACCAATTTAATATGTCATTTATCTTTTACATATTTATATTAAACAGCACTATCTGTGCAACTGTCTATAATAGGCTATATTTAAAACAGCATACTAGGCATAATTTTCATTATTCATGGATTACCTAGATGACTAAATTTGCCAGAAAAAGCAATACACAACCAGGCCAAACTATACAAATTATGTTTGTGTGAATCTCACCAAGACATATTTTGCAATAATGTGCTTTATAGGGAGACGCGCTTTGCAAATGTCAGTTAGCGTGATCGTTTTGTTTTCATCAGCATGGGTTTGAAAACCATATTTCACTGGTTTTGACTGATGTTATCGAGAATTCGATATGAATATTCACAAAGCTGGAATGCTGCACTTTAATAGACCTACAACTTGTGGTGAGAAGCAGCAGCAGTCATGCAGAAGTGAGCAGAGAAAAATGTACTCCTCTCAGAAAACATACAAATAAAGATCATTTTAGATGATTAATTACTATTTGGAGCATTGGGATCACCAGCAGATAGCTTAATTAACTCATTTTTGTGAAAACCTCAAATTAGACCAAAACTTGACATTTTTCACTTCTTTTGCCTTTAGCTAAAAATTAGACCTTGGACATTCCAACTCATTTTGCCAATTTTTAGGGCTGTCAAAATTAATGCGTTAGCGCAAATTCATTTTAACGGCACTAATTTTTTTTTCTTTTCCAAAAAGCGTATAGCAACAAATCTTTAGGGTTTGCCTAAACCTTATTTAGTTTCTGAGAAACGCCGGTACTGGCACACGAGCGTGAGGTCTCTCTTTCAGCGAGCGGCTGAGAAGAGCAGCGCTTTCAGTTAAAACACATATTATGTTGCTTCTCTAATTTTACATACATTTTACTGCCCTGTCCTGCGAAAATGTAAACAGGTTTGTGTAAGTAAATTGCTCAGTACAAAGAAAGAGAAGTAATGGGAACCTGGTATTTCTATGTTCTTTTTTGCATGGACAAGTTCTTTGAAAAACATCTATGACCTTTTGTCTAGACTTCATGCTCTATGTTAACTATGGTTTCAATAATAATAAACATATATTGCATATGTTGATAAGACTATTAAAAACTTGAAAATTATTAATTTAAGGTACATTTAGAACAAATAAAAATGTGTGATTAAGTTGTGATTAACCGTGAGTTAACTCATGACAATCATGCGATTAAATATTTTAATCGATTGACAGCCCTAATTATTTTGCCACTAAAACCACGTAATTCCACTTGCATGCTCTCAGAGGAATAAGACAAGTACAAAGCAGGCTAAGATCCAGACAGCAGGAAATTACCTTGAGTTTAGGCAAACGTTTAATGGTCTTCAAGGGCCTCAGGACTCGAAGGACCCTTAGGGACTTGATGGTGTTGATGTCCTTGCCTTTTGTTCCTCTGTAAGGAAAAAGCAATGACTTAGAGACATTTAGAAGACACCTGCGATCACACATTTTAACAGACAATTGATACGTTTTGATGTCATCTGTCAGCACATGCACAAAGCCTGAATTCAATTCAATTACATTATAATGAGCTAATCACTTCCTCCAGCTCATCATGTAATTCAGAATTACATTAGCTAGAGGTTATTTGGTTAGTAAAAAGCATGCCTTCAAGGGGAGGTTATTCTACAGAAACAAACCTACCTCTGAAACGGATGCTAAATTTCATTAAAAATTTTAATATTTCTGTAAAATAACAAATCATTCACCAGAAAAAGATACAAAGAAACAATCCATTCAGCAGGGATGGTCTCTTTGTAAAAACCACAGTTGACCAAGTAATAGTCCGATGCTGGGAAGCTAAAAAAAAGGCCATTTTTACAATTATTACTCTTGGAAAACTCGTCACTATGTTGCTAGGGTGTTGGTGGTGGTTGCCGCAAGTCTAAGCAAGTCTAAGCCATTTTTCACTTGTTTAATAATCCATCAGCCAATAATTGTAAACCAACAATGAAGTTCAATACTTTTTTGTAGTTGAAATCCCTAACCTTAAGTATAAATGTTCATAACAGTGATGCCTGCCTTAGAAGGAAACATTAATAAAGTTAACTGAACAGAAAATAAATCGTATTAAAGTTTGAATAATCAATGCCACTTTGTTGTTCGAGTTCCATACAGTACTTTTTCAGGATTGACTTAAATGAAGTCACTGAAAACAGTCAATATCAATGACACACTGAATGATTAGTTTTCTGAATGTTACAGCTGCTCTAAGGCAGATTCACAATGAATGGCATTTGAAATTACAGAGCTCAACAGAATGGAACTCATCTGAAAAGATAAGAAAAGGCTATTTTAAAACTCTTTTACTCTAAACTTTCGCAGACATGTCAATGAACAAGAACGACCTCCATTTCAACCTTGTTTAATCCAAAAAAGTGGTCCTTTCTGACCGGTGAGATATTTCCTTGACAGCTGAAATAGGCTGTCAAGCTTCACTAAGATAAGCTTTTTATGTGTGTCTGTGTGCTTAAAAACATTCATTATTTAAAATACAAAACTTCAAATGCTCGGCATAGCAAATAAGCATGAGTGAGAACACATCCTGATACTAAAGAAAAAGCCAGGTTTAGGGAGTCATAGTTTAGCTCTGTGATTTGTCTGCTTACTTTTTCTCTCCCATGAGGAGTTGGGACTCTATCACACTGGCATGCAATGTCCATGCAATGTCTGTCAGTCTCACAACACACCCCGGGGGTGCATGTGGATCTCTGCCCAATGAGACACTCAACTATACTCCCATAGATTTCAGAGGACCATCTGTCTCCAAGCACCCATCACACAGGTCCAGTGCTGAAGTGGTTCTGCCTAATGTTTGTGACAGGATAAAGCCACCTGATGCACCCTGATACAAGGGTCAAGCACATGTCTGACTCAAGTTTAAGCCTAAAATTAAAAAAAAAAAAAAAACAAGATTCACAATAGAAATGTCATGTTCTGTGAAGCTGCTTTGCAACAATGTATATTGTGAAAAGTGCTATTCAAATAAACATGAATTGAACTGAAAAAGAAATTATTTAGAAATGAAGATTATAATTGACATTGTATTTGTGATAATTAAGCAAATTTCTACCAAATGTTTTAATTAATTAATAGAGGAATATTTTGTGGTAATATTATTTTTTTATTTGTATTGATTGATAAATTTGTGGAAATTGTTTTTAATCATCAAATTATCTAAAATTTCAGAACAACAAATACTTTAATGATTTATATGATTTATATTTCATAATGTATTTTGCAATCTATCTATCTATCTATCTATCTATCTCAACAAGCAGTTTACTTCGGCAGAACGTCTGATGCTCGATATGCAGTTTTTTTATGCAGTTTTTTTTTTAATCAATGAATATAATTTAATAGCAATTATCAACAGCAATTCAGCTTTTGTTTGACTGTTAGCATAAAGGGTGGCTGTCCTCTGGAAACAGTAGGAGTAGTAGTTTCTATAAGCCCTTGCAAAGGTCAAAGGTCAAGTCATTGGGTAAAAGTAGGTCCATCCTCTTCTACAAAGGCTAAGTGGAAGAGTTGAAGGGATGTGAGTTTGGAGTGGTCCGTGGGGAGGTTGGGGGGGTAAAGTGTATGTTTTCATAGATATATAGACTGTCCCCACCTGGTCACGCTTTGCTGCGATCTGACGAGGGAAACCGATGAAAAACCATGCACATGTACACAAACATAGAAACACACACATAATAAGCCGCGACACAGACATAGAATAAGCAGTAAATGCAGATTAAATGAGATCAGAACGGAAGAGAGCTGTCACTGAGTGGAAACACTGTGGAAGGACGAACAGCAAAGAAAGATTAAAAAGCATCAAAGCAACTCCAGCGCACAAAAAAAAACTATTACAATAATCAAAGATATGATGCATTGACGGATTATTAATTACTGTTTGTTTGTAACATCTCTGCAAGATAAATCACTTTGAGCAGTAAATACAGAAACGTCACAACTGTGATTAAACTCACAAAAGTGAAAAGGTTACAGACTGGAAAATGTCACACACACACACACTATAAAAAAAGTACATGCATGAAGGTTCATGCAAGTCCTTGTGATAGATGCTGATTGTGTACAGCAAGCAAAATATATCCGATTCTTAAAAATGTAAAAACAAAAGGTGTCTAAGTCATAACTATCTTTTCCTTAGAAGACGGTTGATATGTCTTTTACCTTTACCTACAGCAGCGAGTGTCATTCTGTTAAAATATGCATTATGTTGGGCTTCCTCATGAATACAGATTAAATAATGAACAACTGACAAGTAGTTTATTTGCTTGCTGAAGTGTATTGAGTTTAAGAATTCATGCCCAATCGTGGTCCACAGAAGTGCAGTTTCACAAATCTTGTGAATGCGTTGCACTGGTCTAGCGATTCCTTATCCACACAAACACACACTCATACTCAGGCAGATACACGGGAAGCAGGTAATAACAAATGCGTACCCCATGAAGCTCCTGAAAGCAACGCAAGCGAGAGGAAAGGACAGGGCAGATAAAGAAGGTGTGAGAGAAAGAGAGAGACAGAGAAAGAAAAGAAAGATGGATGGAGAAAGAAAAACTAAATGAGAAACATTAAAGCCCACAGGACACAAGCTTGCTATCAACCACTGAAGAAGAGCACAGGAGAGAGTAGATTACAGCACAGTTAAAGAGAGACAAACACAAGAGAATCAGAAAGAGCAGAACACAGTATGAGATACATTTATAATCAATATAAAACAGTGCATACAGTATATAAAATTTTAAACAAAGAGTGAAAGGTGTCCATAGCTGAACAAATGACTAGATATGCTGTAGAGCCACCCGTCTGAAGCACAGATGCCAACCGGAACTGATGGACAATTTCTACGCTACTAAATAATACAGCTGCAAACTCACACAGAACGGCTGGTCTCAAAAGCTGAGCAGTTTTCTATCACCTCTTTTTCAGCTATTTTAAAGCACCCCAGGGTCCCTCTGTCAACTGTAGAGGTGAAGTGAGACAGCTGAGCATCTGCACATGACAACTAAGAGGATTCAGCCACACTCAAACTAGACCTTGCATTTATTACACAAATCACACACGCGCTGTCAAACCAAGCGTGTGCATTTATGTTTGCCTTGCAGAGAAAATTGCATCCACCGGGTTTTATAAAATACGTTACTGTTGTGGGTGGTTGCAAGGGTATTGCTATGAAGGAATTTACTTTGTGGCTCAAGCGCCCAAGACTCACACTCAGACCTTCCAAGGTGTAGTTTGTTTCTTCATCAGAACAGATTTGGGTAAATCACTTGTTCGCCAATGGATCCTCTGGGAATGGGTGCTGTCAGAATGACAGTCCAAACAGCTGATAAAAACATCACAATAATTTAGCTTCTGACCAAACTACCAGTCCATAATCCATAATAACGCTTCCTTGAGTGAAAAGTTCCATCCCCCAAATCCATGTGAAAGAATTTCAGACATATTTTTCAGAACTGTTGTAAACCGTTGTATACATTTGTAAACAGTGCTTAGTCTGTGCATATTTCTCTCCTGATTCAGACAAAATGACTTTTTCCATTGGAGAATGCGATATTATGGACAGATGTCTTTAATTTTAGCTGGAAACAATGGTTTCAAGTTAAATGCATCTTGATGGATTTATTATTCACTTCACGAGGTATTAATTGATGTCATGATTACTTGTGGATTATTGTAATGTTTTTTTATCAGCTGTTTAGACTCTCATTCTGACGGCACCCATTCACTGCAGAGCAGGTGATGTTATATAAAATTTCTCCAAATATGTTATGATGAAGAAACAAGCTCATCTACATCTTGAGGGTGATTAATGTTTCAGCAAATTTTCGTTTTTAAATGAAAAATTCCTTTAATATGAGTCTATTTTATTTATATGTGAGTGGATTTTATTGCTATTTTATCACCCATCAGTTGAAAATCATGAATTAATTCAACTAGAAGAGTAACAGCACATTTAGGAAATCATTACTAATTATCATGGGTGGACCAGGAACAATAAATTAAAAGCAAACTGCTGGGAACTGTGTCTTCTCTGCAACTGTCTGGCTCAGCTCCTGTGGGAAATACTAAACCCGAATCATTAGCACAGGTGTGCGCGCTATAAACAATCCTATTATGAGCTTAAAAAAAACAGATGCACGTTAAACCGTTCAGTTCTGAAGACCAAACTACACACAGATGCCACACTTCCCCTCATCACAGAGCTCCATCTCACACCAGATACTAAATAGCAGACAGTCACATCCTGTTTCCGTCATTTTCGACTGAATGCTCTCTTGCTGGATTTGAACTGACAGTCTGCTCTTCTGACCGCTCTGTCTGCTCCACTCTGACAGAATTACAAAAAAAAAGCTACTCACGAGCAGGCGAAGGCCACCAGAGCACCGGTGACTACGATGAAGTCCAGTATGTTCCACGGGTCCCTGAAGTAAGACCCAGGATGCAACAGCAGCCCAAGATCGATCATCTAGATGGGAGATGAAATAAGTGGTAAACAAACATGTATTAATTCTATTGAGCAAGGATGCATTAAATTAATCAAAAGTAACACTCATGTTACAAAAGCTCGTATTTCAAAATATGGTGATCTTTTGAACTTTCTAATCAATGAAGAATCCTGGAAAATAAGCATCAACAAAAACATTAAGCTCAAGTTCAATTTTAAGTTCAGGTTTTTAAATTTAATAAACTGATTAAAAATTAAAATCCAAATTATTTAATACTGCACAGCTCTAAAAACAGATGAAAGGTGATTTTATTTACCTTTATAACCATCTCAAATGTGAACACACCAGTGAAGACATAATCTAGGTATTTCAGCACCTGAGGCAACCGCAAGAAATAAGCAGTTATTTGTTTTGTATTTCTGCAGTCCCACAAACTGTCTGAGCAAAAGAAAAGTGGATGATGCCATAAATAATATCAAAATCTCAGCATAAACTATAGTGTTTGGCCCCACTGCAGCTATGATTCAGCGAGTAATTCAATAATCTCCAAAACAGAATAGACACAATGTACATTGTATTTTTTGAGAGACAAAAATAGTTGTTTCAAATAAACACTCAAGTTTTTTTTTCTCCCTTTCATTCCTCCCACATGAGCAGCTGGGAAATACTGGGTGTAAGCAGCGATTCATTGGACAAGCCGATCAGGTGCAGTGAATCAATTGGAAGGAAAAGACAGTGGACTATGGGTTTCTTGCAGACATGTTTACACGTAATTCAGAGAGCAATGTTTAATAAGCTACGCTTATGGGCTAATGCGGTGGCACTGGGCACTTAACGGGCTCACGGGCTGTCCCGAAATAAAAATATGGTGCAAAAAGCCATTCAGTGGGGCTAGTGACAACCCTCAGCGTGACAGTTCAGACAAGGGCTGCCATACTGCCCCACAGGACTGTTCTTGAGTTATGTAAACACCACTGATCTCATAACCCCAGCATACAGTGAAAGACACTGACAACAAGATTTTAAAGATAACACTGAATAAATGGACATTATTATTTTTTAAATATATGAAAAGACAAACATTTTATAAATAATATATATAGGCTTTTTCAGACTTGGAATTGACAGATTTTACATTTTCCAGGTAGGTCTGTGTGTCTTACATCATTGCGTGGGGCATTGGCCTGCACAGGGTCTTCAGCAGCGAGGGCGATACTGCTCATGGCGATGACTGTGAGGATACACATCTCAAAATACCGTAGGTTCACCACATAATGACACAGCCGTCTCACTCTGTGGAGACAACATTGAAACACAACACTTATTCACAATATTTAGCAGGTACCTTACAGCTAAATGCTAATTCTGAACAAACTGAGGCAAGTGATAAATTTGATACATATTTAAACTCTCCCCTCAAGAGTTTTCTGGAACATAGTAGTTTGGGGTTTAACTCACGGGTTATTTGGACCGAACACAAACATGGAGCTGTACGGCAGAATGTGTTTGGGCGCATTCTGATTTAGCTCATCAAGATCCTTCTTTTCCTCGTTCAGCAGTAGACTGTCACCATCAATGTTGTTCACTGTCAAACAAATGATCATTAGAGCAAAGATGAGGAGAGAATGTCACAAGTGTCAAATAAACATTCAATACTGCCTTCTTTTAAGTGGTGCTGGTTTTTCAAAAATGATTATGTAGTTAGTAGATAATACTTAAAGGGATAATGCAACCAAAAATGAATATTCTGTCATCAGGTATTTACCCTCATGTCACTCAAAACACTTTTTCCAATGTGGAACATACAAGGAGTAATTTAGCATAATGCCTAAGCTGCTGTTATGTTGAACATATTTTATTTACTTATAATTATTAGGGTTGCATGGAACACTTTCATGTATGTTTGCATCCACTGGTGACAGTTTGGACATACAAAAAATATATATATTCAAAATACACTATGGGCCAGTTTTACTAAACAGGGCAAATTAGCGCGAGAGCGCAACTCCAAAACAGCACACATGGGTGTGGAAATTTCTGTGGGTGATTTACTAACAATGCACAAATTAAAGAACACAGACGCAACATCTCATTTATATATCGACCAACGCAATATACCAAGTGCAGCGCAAATTAGCGTAGTCGAAAATAAAGAATAAAGAAATAAAGAAGCCACAGTACGTTGAAAAGAACAGGAGGCCAAAAAATTAAGGTTTGCTAGAAGTTTTGATAGACCTGGTATTGCGTGACTCCTAGTTGAGGGTTCCAAGTCGTCTTTTATTTCCTGAAGCAAATTAAAAATAACATGGCTTGGCAAATGATATGATATGCATACAAAATGTGTTCTTCTGGCATTCAAAATAATGTGAGGGAAAAAATCCTCTCCCTTCTACCACATGCTCTCTGTTCTCTGAGGTGCCTCCTCCTACCAACAATAATTGCAGCCATTTCAAGCGCAAAATAGTTTAAGACATGCTTTTTTGGGGGCGTTAATGGCACAAATGCCAGTAATTTGACAAGCGCAAATGTTAGCAAAATGAGTTGCGTGATTCATTTGAATACTCTCCTCCCATAACTTTTGCGTCTGAAAGGGAAACTCCTACAAATGCATATTCAATAAGGTCAGGTGCAAAAGTAACTGTGTCCATGCCTTTTCAGCACTAATTCGTCACTGTACGTCTTTAGTAAAACCTGACAGTACAATTTTAACGCCAAAAGACGGTTTGCGATGGGGCAAGCTGTTAGTAAAACTGGCCCTATATATGATTCATTATTTTTAAAAAATCACTAGTCGAATTATTAAATTGATTTGTTATTTTTGGCACAATGTGCTCAAATTATTAAAGCAGGAGATGAAAGAATACTTACTGGGAATGACTGTATTCTCTCCTGGTGGGGCAGTTATTGTGACAGGGATGTTGACTCCAGTTGGGCCCACTCTGGTGCTGTTTTTTATATTATCTTTGTCCTCTGGCTTCTCTTCAGTTGGAGACTGGAGAGGGCTGGTAGCTTGGCTGTCTGTTCCTGTTGGTCTGCCCCTGTAATATCAAAAACCTATTAATCTGAACAAAAATACATATATACAAAATACATACACAATATATCTCAAAGTGCTGCCTAATGCTTTGTGAAGTACATGCAGATCAAAGCAACAATGAAATTATAGGAAAAAATCCCATGACTGATCATGCACTCAATGTCAGTACATTCCGAATGTTCGTGGCTTCAAAATGTCTCACATAAAATTATGAATGACAGTGCACTATAAAAGACGACATCAAAGTAATATCACTTATATTAAAGTAAAATAGGCTTTTCAAGCAACACATTAAAAGATGTTTTAAAGATTTTAAATTCTAAAACAATAGATATACTGTTTAAAATGAAGAAAACATGTATTTGTGGCTATCAAACATTAGTGGAACATATTCAGAGTTCACGTGACAAATTATACTGTGTGAACTTGAGAAGAAATGACTTAATAAATGCACTAAAAATCACCTTGGAACAAGCCGTTTAAAAGACATGCAAAAAAGTTCATAATTGTGAAGTTTTGAGAAGCTCTCGAATAATTTATTTGCAGCTGCCACTTGGTTTAATATTTTGTTATCTAAATGCAATATTTAAGTATGGTTGAATCGATAGTCCAAAAAAAAAAAAAAATCATTATTTATTCACTCCTCATGTCATTCGTATGTTCTGTGAAACATATTTCAAAGAATGTTGGAAACCAAACAATTTTGGTTCCCATTGACTTCCATTAAACAGTATGGACAAAAAATACAAAGTCAATAGGATAAGAATAAGAATAATAACATTCTTCAAAATATATTTGTATTTTGCACAACAAAAAAATGCATGCAGGTTTTAAACGACATCGGGGTGAGTACACGATACCAGAATTTATATTTTTGGGTGGACTATCCCTTTAAGTGTCTAAACAGTGTGTGGAGCCACCATGGAGTCTAAGAACGGACCTGTGTTTTCCACCATTCTCCCTGCATTCTTCTCCATCCAGTGTGGACTGGGCTTTAACACGTGGCCGGTGTCTCCTCCTCTCTCCATTCCCTCCTTCGCCCTCTCTGTGACCTCTTATCCTACCCTCGCCTCTGCCTCCATTACTGATCGTGCCGTTGCCATTCCCGTTGACCTCTCTGGATCGGCGAGAATGGTGGTGTCTGTGTTCTCTCTCCTCCATCCCTATGCCCTCCTCAGGAGAACCAGCTGTGTGGTGGTTCCTGTGCCCTCCATCCTGACTGTTGCTGTGCTCCAGGCCGCTCTGGTGCTCTCTATTTCGGCTGTGGTGTCTATGGTGCCGCCCTTCTCCTGCATCTCCGTTCTCCCCTCGACATCGATGGTGCTTCCTTGGGTGGCCAGAGGACAGTTGACAGTCTGGAGTATCTCCATCTTTGTCAGTCCTAGAATTGTCCACAGTACCGTCTTGGTGCTCCACTACCAGCGGCCGATCATGGTGGGCCTTCATGTCAGGCCGCAGATGGAGCGCTGAAGACACGCGCAGACGCTCTTCAGGCTCTAGTTCGCTGTAAAGGGCCTCGCTGCTGTTGCGAATGTTGTGTCTGCGCAACTGGTTGGTGCGCTGCTCCCATATGGACATCTTCTGCAGTGACCTCTGCTGCTCTTTACTGAGGGACGAAAGAACATTCACCTGAACTACACACATCACTATGCATTTACTCCGATAACACCCACATCCATGAGCCCACCACTGCTGACCACTCAAAATCATTTTGAAAATGGTTAAAGGGATAGAGTACACCCAAAGAAACGAAAATTCTGTCATGATTTGCTCTCCTCGTGTTGTTCCAAACCCGACTTACTTTCTTTCTTCTGTTTTGATGTTTTGAAGAATTTTGGTAAGCAGACAAATTCCTCAAAATATTACTTCCTATTGACGTCAACACTATTTTCTGTCCATACAATGGAAGCCAAGAGCAACTGAAACATAAAATATATTCATACAGGTTTGGAATGACTTGAGGGGGAATAAATGATAACAGAATTTTCATTTTGGGGTGGACTATCCCAATCTTCATGATATCATTAGAGTTTGAAATTAGATGAGAAAATTATTCAAAGTAAAAGAGTAAATATAAGAAAATAATTAAGTTTTACATGTAAAGAGGCCAGCCAATCTAAACAAAGGTAATTTACAGTTCTTAAAAAATATATAAAAATAAACATTACTTCAAATTTTTTAAATACATACTATTATAGTAATAGTAAATGATTAAAATAGTATACAGAAAAAAATGTAATCAAAGTAATTTTTTTTTTTTTTTTTTTTTTACATCTTAAAGAAACAAGTCATTAATTCTTAAAGGTACAGTAGACCAACAATTAGCTACTCTGGTCTTCAAAGGGTCAAAATAATAAACAAAAATGACTAAACTAAACTTTGTGACTTAGCCTACTTTAAAAGGAATGTTCACCCAAAATGAAAGTGCTGTCACAAAGTTATTCACCTTTGTGTTGCTCTAAACCCATATGACTTTATTTATTCAGTGGAATACATAAGAAGAAATTCTCACAGGTCACTTTTTTCTGTGTTATTATAATAAGTGAGGACTGAAGTTTCATTGGATGCAAAAACATCATAAAAGCTATCCATATGACTAATGTACTATATTTTAAGCATTCAAAAAGGTTTGAAACACTATGAGAGTGAGCAAATGACAGAATTTTTACTTTTGGGTGAGCTACACTCTTAACATCTGGCTCTCAAGCATTTGAGTGGAACAGTGGTTGGCACAGATGTTTTTCTATATGCAGTTTCAGTATAATCTGTATGTCATGCTCTATGACTCATGCATTTCACTTACGTCCAACAGCAAATGCTGTTCCATTGTTAAGAAGGGACAGAGAGCATCATGGGACTACAGGGACTCAGAAGCCCTAATGATGCACTAATAGCATGTACTAATGATAAAAACCACTAAAGTCGAACAAAAATAACAAAAGCATCCTGAGCCGTGTCACTATACCTCACAAAGCGACGACATGGAGTGTAGACATAACTCCTTAGAGACACATTCAGGGTCGCACAACACAAAAACGACAGACATGTTAAAGACAAACAAGGAAATATGAAAAGAAGTCAAGAAAGAAGGAAAGAACAACTAGAGAGAAAGGAAAACGTAACAGACAAACAACATGAACCCGCAGATTTTAATATACTTTCAATGCACCAAATGATTATGCTGTTTCTTGATGAAAATGTGCCATTCTATCCCTTGCATGCGTAAACACACACACACACACACACACACACACACACACGCACGCACGCACGCACGCACGCACGCACACACACACACACACACACACACACACACGCACACACACACACGCACGCACGCACACACATACGCACAAACACACACGCACACACACACACACACACACACACACGCACGCACGCACACACATACGCACAAACACACACGCACACACACACACACCAAACCCACACACTACAAAGGCCGTTGATCCAAATAGTCAGTGAAGCTTGCAGACAGCACACCCAGACTGCTCTGTCTAGCTTGGCCTTCATTCATATTGGAAAAGTTATCCGCTATCAAAAGGATAAAATCAAAGTGCCGGAGGCTCTCAGAGTCTTCAAATATATAATAAATATAAGGACAAAGGGAGAGGACTTAAAGGACCTACAAATAATGTAAAATAATTAATCTAGTCTGTGTGCTTACTTATTAAGTACTAATTAAGTATAATGTCTCTGAATTGCTATCCTGACCTGGTGCAATATATATATATATACAGGTGCATCTCAATAAATTAGAATGTCGTGGAAAAGTTCATTTATTTCAGTAATTCAACTCAAATTGAATTACTGAATTACTTGAATTACTGAAAATCATCACAATTAAAAGAACCAAAGACTGGAAATACTTCAGTCTGTGTGCACTGAATTTATTTAATACATGAGTTTGAGTTGAATTACTGAAATAAATGAACTTTTCCACGACATTCTAATTTATTGAGATGCACCTGTATATATATATAGGGTTGGGCGATATATCTCATACGATATGCATGCACATCTCGTCAGTAAAGCCGGTTCCTTGAACTACGGCTCTGTATATTAAATGCCGCTCCATTTGAAAACAGGTGATGGAGATTTACCGCTAGTCAAGGAACCGGCTTTACTGAAGAGATGCGCATGCATATCACATGCGATATATCGCCCAGCCCTAATATATATGCACACATACATACAGGTTTTTATTGAAATTTACACAATAAACCTCCTTATTTAAATTTATAAGACACTATAACTTATCTCTATCTATCCATCCATCCATCCATACTGTAGCAACAGCCTAGCAACCACCCAGAATACCATATCATCTGTTAAAAACAATCGAGCAACCATCTAGAACATATAAGCAACTGTCTAGCAACATGCTAGCAAATTGTAACTATAAATAACTATAGAAACCCTAAATCTAAGTTGCCTTGACAAGCATTACTTTTCCATTTCTAACTTCAGGAGTTTTGTTGTCTTTTAAGAGCACTAAAAATAAGGAAATCAACCACTAACCAAACTAACACCAGCCATGTAGACATGCATGGCCGTAATTTAATAAAAGGGTGCTGGGATGGACAATGTTGATTAATCAGATTCTGCATGAAAGCATTTATTTACTACAAAAAATCATGTTATAATCACCCCCAAAATCAATGAGATGAGCTACGATTAAAACACAGAAAGGAAAAATCAACGAGAGGATTACAGCTTTAAGGAGATTGGAAAAGGTATAGATGTAGGAATAGGAATAGGAGTTGGAGAGGAGAGGAGAGGAGAGGAGAGGAGTATTGTAAGTGAGAGCAGAACTCACGGTGAGTGAACGCTGCAGACTGAAGACCTGCGAGAGATTGCATCTCGATTTTGCTTTACAAAACTGCACATGCGAAACAAAAAACAAAACAAAAGAATGAGACACAAACGCAAATGAAAGAAGTGCCGAGGGAGCAGATGGCAGTCAGGGTGATGGCACTCTGTCTGTCCACCTGTCCCCTGTGTGTTTCAAATACAAGACACAAACATTGGTAACACTTCAGTAAAGGACACTTTAAACACTGTGGCCATGGAGAATGTTTGAAGACTTTGAAAATGCATAAAACAGAGATGAAATTATTTTAAAAACAGATTGCTGAAATTCTGGCCCTGCACCTCAGTGTCACCAAAATTTAAATCTAACAATACGTGTGTAAAAAAAAGAAAGAAAAATCAACGACTCATAAACAAGCTGCATTACAGAAGTGTAGAGAAGTGTTTGCAGTTTTGTAAATAATACTCTGTGATTTGATGTGAGACAATGAAATGTGAATTATAATTGGTTTTGTTAAGAAATACTGAAGTGACAATTGTAAAATGCTAACATCATGTAATCTGTGAACAGACAAGAAGAAATGGTTACACATATGAAAACAAATAACAAATGTAAATGAAAGTAGAACAACCAGAAAAAAAGACTGTTGCATTCAAACTGAAGACAGAAGCATTCAGAATGTTGTATTCTTTAAAACTTATTGCACATTACATCATTCAGTGTTTCTTCAAGTAAAGGCACTTTTGTATAGAAGTTTATTTGTGTTGATTTGTAATTTTTGTCTTGTAAGTTTTTGATAAGGAATATATTATATTATATAATAATTATTATATATTTGTAAAATAATTATAACATTATATAATAATTGTGTGTTTTTAAAACTAGATTTTTTTCATACTAGATCAATTTCATACTGAAAATACTATGAAAATATTACTTGTGAATTTAGGATACATAAAATGCCTCTTTTTTTCCTAAAACATTGTTAAATATAGTTTCCATTAACATTATTTCCTGTAATGCATGCATGCAGATTGTTGCATGTGGTTCATAGACATATTACTACAAAATAAATTAATGATAGTGTGAAAAGGCCAAAAGTGCAAATACCTGAAAAGAAGAAGGAGGAGAGAAAAAAAAAAACGAATTCCTCACTATTGTCTTAAACTATAAAGTATTTTAGGTTTATTTACCTTGCAGAAGCTTTCAGGCAAAATTAGCATATGTAAAACACATATGATACCATAATAACTATCTCTGCAGATGACACAATTAAACTATAATAACATTGTTTTGATATAACATATCACCCTAAAGTAACACACTCACGAAGAACAGACTACACAGAGCAGATTTAAGGGGAGGCCAGGGTCACACTGACATTGATTGGACAAACGATCAAGCAATCACAAACAACTTAACAGAGAAGTAACAAACAACTGCTACAGTACACATCAGAGGAAAGGTTTCATAGCACAAGGCTGTATAAGAAAACATATAGGGGAAAAAAGCAGACACTTACGCTGCTATTGAGATGTTGGCAGCAGACATTGGGCTGACCTCCTTCACCTCCATAGCTTTCTGAAGAGCCATGCTTTTCTTCGCTGCCTCCTCTTGTTCCTCTTCATCCTGAAAGCATGGACATTGCACAAATGAAAGATCAGGATATAAGAAGTGTACCTCCTCAGGGTGTTTTGTGTCAATGTAAGTGTAATAATAAACAACAAAACATGAAAAATTGTCATAAATCAGGCAAGCTTTATAAGGTCAGATTACCTTTGTCAGCTCCTGTGCATTGGCGAGGTTATCCACAGCAATGGCCAAGAATACATTGAGAAGTGTGTCTAGTTATTATCAGGTTAGAGAATTGTTTGTATTTCATTCACCATACATTCGATTTGCATTAAAACAGACTGAATTTTTACATTTGATCAACAATTCCAAGAAATTCAACTGAATTGTTTTATGGAAACTTTTATGTATGTATGTTTGTATGTATGTATGCATTTATTTAGATAACTCAATTCATGATTTCCATATGTTAAACTTTTCATGCAGATATATTGCATATCTTCTTGTCCCTGATGCCCCAAACATTTGAACAGATGTAGGACAGGATACAGTTTCCAAACAGTGTAAGAACAATGAAGTAGACCGAGGAGAACATTCCACCCCGGACGCCACCCTGAGACTCTATCCCATGATACATCACTGCATTCCAATCCTCTCCTGTCAAAATCTGCAAGAGGCATAAACAGGTCAAGCACACCAAACAGTCTTACAGTTTAATACATGAAAAAAACACATTAAACATTCATAAGGCCAAATTAAAATAAAGTATACCTGGAAGACTGTCATTATGGCTGCAGGGAAGCTGTCAAAGTTTGTAGTGGGAGTTTCATCTTCAAAATTAAACCTGGTTGGGAAGAGAGAGAGAGAGAGAGAGAGAGAGCTTCAGCACACTTGGTGTAAAAAAGACTTCAGAGGTACACTGAAGATTTTGATGTCAGTTCTGGTTTGCTGTAATTGCAGGGCTGTCAAAACAAAGCTACTGAGTTACTTGGATCAAAATTCTGTTTTATCATGATTTGTACCCTTGAGCAAGGCACTTATCATCAGTAATTTGTGGGTTTGAATGTTAAGAACAAGCAGAATAAGTGTAATATTCATACTCAAATAATATATGGCTTGTTTTTTGGTCTATTTCCATTTCTTATTCACCTTTTGGATGAAAACGCGAAACACCGAGACCCTAATCTCTATCTAGGAGGGCTTTGGCACCCCATCTTCATCTCAACCACCTAAAAACACAACTCCATCACAAATCAAATGAAATTCAGCCCCACGCCACCATTTCTGATTTACTGACAAACTTGCAGTTGAACCAGACTCAGATTCACAACCTCTTTTACTTCAGGCAAGAAATATTTGTCCTTGCCTCAGATTAAATGAACTGGAGGATCAGTTTACTTCTTTTTTTGATCCATCCCTATCATTCTCTTCCTCTCTCAAGCATTTCATTTTTAGATTTCAGAGTTCTCTTTCAGTCCTGACATCAGAGCCTGGCCTTAAAGGGATTCACAAGAACACAACGGTGACTCATCCATTCATAGAGGAGATTCAGAGCACGCTTGCTTTCACAACAGTGAATTATGGTGGAAAGGATGTATCATTCAGTCCTGGCTTGTCGTGGGATGTGTGAATTAGCTTTACATCGTAAACATAAAGATGTTTCCAATAGAAGTCGCAGAAGATGCACCATTCCACAAATCAAAAAGCTGTTCACTCATACAGTATAAGAAGCTTAGAATATGCTTGATTACACAGTAACTGTTACAACTGTAAATGCAAAAATTGACAAAAGAATAAAGGACTGATTTTGTATTTGCTGGGGAAGAAAACAGTTGTGTGCAAATGTATTTCACACCTACACATGCAAACACTTACTTCAGAGAACAAACATGAACAAGCTTGTGTCTCGGGGGCCCTTGGGGCCCTCAAAACTAAAGACAAAAACCAGGATGAAAACGTTGACAGAGGCTCATTTGACAGGATGTTTTGCTGGAGGGAAAGATCTCAAATACTTCATCTCAGTCTGACTGGCATAGGCAACTGAATACTAAAGGATTTTTTTCTGCAGCCCACCAAGTCGGTTATAATCAACCGCAGACATTTCTCTGAAACACAAGAAATAAAACAACCACTTCCCTCAGAGAATTTGAGATACGGTCAGGAAACTCAATGAGCAAAGACTAAATTAGAAAGTCTCTTCAAACCACTCGAATGTTTATGCTCATACTCTGCAATCCCCTCCAAAACTCCAGCGCTTTCACTGGTAATCTGCCTGACAGCAATTTAAAAAACTCTAGGGGCATTTGACAAGACCTTAAAAACAGTCAACAAACACAGCCAGGTGAGTTAATACCATCAGACCCTGCAGGCTTTAAATCCTGATTACATCACAGCCAATGAGAGATGTGCATGTACACTGACGTCACAACATGCACAAGACGACCACCTATCATCACACATCAACACGAATGAAGATCATAAATGCTGTATGTGTCAAATTAAAAATAGTTCTACTAGTGCATGTGAGCTTTATTTGGAAGGGCAGAATGACTCATGGGTACGAATTCCCATCTGACTCTTGAATATGCATTGCGTCCTTTAGACACACAGCCTGGCTGTGATGACTAACGGGCATTGACAAAGAACGCGTTCTGGTGCTAAAAACAGCTGGATGGAGCGCAATGGAATTGTACAAAACGTACGTTTAGAAGTCAGTGAACACCCATATTCAAGGGGTTAAGGTTTGGCTGCTTAGTAAAAATAAATCAAATTATTTGAAGGAAAAGTATTCAACAGATTATAACAGTTTATAACTGACTGCCAGCTACATTGTATTGGTTATGTGTAGCCCAATGTCACTAAAGAGGGAGAGAAAGAGGAAGGGTGATGACTGCAGCTTTCATTCATCACACTTGTTGTCAGCGTGGTGCCCATCGTTAAAGCAAGCAGACACACTGCATAATCAGCTCAGTAATTCTCTGAGCGTAGAGATCTAAATCCCTGTTGGCAAGCCGTATCACTCTCTCTGCTCACAAGAGTTGGCATGAGGGCAGAAGGATTACAGAAAAGAAGAGAGCAGATGATGGATGGATGTAATGAAATTCTGACAGAAAATGCATTTGCACGGTTTAACTGATGTGAGATGGCAACAGAAGTAGACTAAATAACAACAACCACATTTTTAAAAAATAATAATATTTGGTTACACTTTATATTAGGTGGCCTTAACTACTATGTACTTACATCAAAAAATTAGTACAATGTACTTATTGTATTCATATTGTATTGCAAAAAAAAATTACTGCTATTGAGGTGGGATATGGGTAAGGTTAGGGACAGGTTTGGTGGTCTGGGTAGGTTTAAGGGTGTGTTAAGGTATAAGGGATGGGTCAACAGTGTAATTATAAATGTAATTACACAAATTAATTAGAGATGTAATTACATATTGGTATCTTTAAAAATATAAGTACAATGTAAAAGCATGTATGTACACAATAAGTGCATTGTACCAAATTATTAATTTAAATGTAAGTGCATAGTAGTTAAGGCCACCTAATATAAAGTGGGACCTAATATTTTTAGTGCATAGTCTATTTAGTGACTATATGAAAAGAGCAGTATGTCTGAATTCACAGCATTCATAAAACGGGAGGCAAAAAAGTACTCTGATGACTTACTACTTCCTGCAAGATTTTGAAAACCGCATTCAATAGACACTTTACTATCCCAAGAGCCAGGATTTGTGAATGGCAGGGACACAATTGATTCTGATAGGTCACACGACAATGACAAATGACGAATGTATGACATCTAGATTACTTTCATACTTCACACATTCATACTATAAAAAGTACTTTTTTAATGGTTGAGAAGTAATTATTTATTCTAGTGTCTATGAAGGCTGAGGAAAATTCTAATTTCTCCATAGCTTCTTTACTCAACAAAAACTCAAACTTAAGACTAGGGCTGCACGATTAATCGGAAAAACAAATCACGATCTCAATTCATACATAAATGCGATCTCATTTCTAAATGACGGCAATTCACTTCCGTGTATTTCCCTGCATTCAGCTCATGCTGCATTCACGCATTATTGGTCACACTCGCACAATAACAAAACATTAATTAACAAAACTATTAATTCACCAATCAATCATAAATCTCAATCACTTCTCTCCTCTCCCTCATTGGCCACGTTCCACTGTCACTCACGTGACGTGTAACAGGGCGGCAGACCTAAACAGAGTTAGTTTACTTGGTGGATTTGTAACGGTAAATGCCCCATTCACATGGGGCATCAGTGTCAACGCTTAATGGAGGGCGTGTCTGAAGCGTGGTGCTGACGCGCCATCATAGTGATAGCAGCCAATCACATACTCCCGTTGCATGAACAGGATTGGCTAGCGTCTGAGCTAGGGTATTTGCATAAGGCGATCTGATTGGCAGACGCCTGCGTTGGCGCTTGAAAAGTTGAGAAGTTTTTAACTTCTGCCACCAGTGAAGCGACGCGACAGACCCACAATTCAGTTCGGCAACGCTTGACATCACTCCATTCAAAGTAAACAAGAGGCGTTGACGCCGACGCCCCGTGTGAATGTGAATATTGTGAATATTTGTTACTCCAGCACTTTATTATACTGAATGTCCTGGTGTTGTTTTGTACTTGTGCAATAAATTTTGGTTGAAAAAATGAGAATCGTGTAAGAGAATCGTGATCTCAATTCCCATGGAGAAAAATCGTGATTCACATTATTATTATTAAAATGTGTCACCAAAACTGCAATTGACAGTAGGACACATTTTACAACCCTATTACATAAATGAGACTGTACAATTAAGCACATGTTGTGACCAGTTTTGTTCATGGATAAGGCAGCAGTACCCCAAGCAGGTGGAGCCTAGGGCTGATCTCGGTCCAACAGAAGACACATCAAACATGCTCTCAGGCTTTAGATCAGCTCCAGAAAACTGATTTGAAGCAGATGCCACAGGGGTGTTACTGAAACTTCCATCAGAGCTTCATGTAGGCCTGCTGTGGTCATAAGGCATGAGGATGCAAGCAAATTTACAATTCCAGCATCTTTAAAGAATCTGCTCCAGCCTGGCACGGTCACTTTTAAGTGGTTGTAGTTATGTGACCCATGAACATTTGAAAAGGTTATGCATATTAATTATTTACAAAGTGCATGGCCCAAGTTGTCTATATCTTTTAATCAGCACATTGCTTGGTGGAGAATATTGGGCATGTAAAGTAACTTTTTTTTTTTTTCAACAGAAGAAGTAAAATTTCTTTCTTTATTCCAGAGGGAGAATGGGACAGAAATGGCTAGAACAATGAAGGAACATTTCAGAAATCACTCACTGGCCCCCAAAGAGTTGCATGCCTAGCAGGGCAAACACCACGATGAAGAGGAAGAGGAGAAAGAGCAAGCTAATGATGGACTTCATGGAGTTCAAAAGTGAAACCACAAGATTCCGCAAAGAGTTCCAATACCTACAGAGAGAGAGAGAGAGAGAGAGAGAGAGATAACGCATATAGAATTAACTTTTAATAAAACATTATATTTTTAAACA
Organism: Acrossocheilus fasciatus; assembly: GCA_036784905.1. NCBI lineage: Eukaryota > Metazoa > Chordata > Actinopteri > Cypriniformes > Cyprinidae > Acrossocheilus > Acrossocheilus fasciatus. The sequence goes on from CM071958.1 coordinate 9,464,107, forward strand.
TATAAATGTATGCATATAAACTTGGATATATGTTGATATGTGTAGTTGTATTTAAAAATAAAATTAATATATCAATATGAAATATAAAATCAATAATACTGAAATAGTACTGATTAGCTGATGGACAACATTTAAGGATTTATTATCAGTGTTATTAAACACTAGTTTCAGGGAGTACTTGATGAAAAAATTTAGGTCATGGGGTTTGGTTCTAACATATCAGCAATTTCTGATCTTAAGTATCAGTCCAATATCAGTTGCAATAGTGGCTCAACCATACTTTGAAAGCATTCACAAATCAGAAAGCAAGTGTATATTCATCTACTTACTTGGTTACTTTAAAGATACGGAGCAGGCGCAGGGCTCTCAGAACACTGATCCCAAAAGATGCCCCAGGCTGGATCGCTGCCCACACCACCTCAAATATACTTCCCACAATTACCTGAGAAATCAAGAGTCATCAAGAATCTCTCAGTTATACGAGTGTATTTTGTGTAGCCTCTCATTTAAATGAGGTGCTGGTCTATTTATTAAAATATTAACCACATAAAAATACCAAAATAATAAAAGTAAATAGAAAATACATAAAATTCATCTGGAAAATGACAGTTGGAGTGAATGTGAATAAGCTTGCTAAGCTACAACTTATGAACGGCCCTGTGGTGATTCAGTGTACACATAAGTATCACAGTGGCTGATAATGGCTGACTGTATGTAAGTGCACAGTCTCGTCTGAATCATGCGTGCTGTGACTCACCCCAAAGTCAAAACAGTTGAACGAGGAGTGAAAGTAGTTTCTGGGCCCCAGGCCGTACATCTTCAGAGTCATCTCTGTCAGAAACAGACCCAGGAATACAAACTCTGCCAGGTCTAACACCACATAGAAATGGAAAGGAGACATTAGGCTATACGTTAACAACAATATTTAAAATATAATTATAATATTAAATAAATTAAATTAAAATGAATTAATTATTTAAAAGTATTTATATCTCAATATTAATTTATTTTATTTGCTTTTAAATTGCTAAATAGATTTTGTTCAATCAGAGTATAAATCATTTAAAGCCCCAAATATAAAACAATTTTCAGTCATATATTATTATAATTTAACAATACAAGAATTTAATCTTTATTTACAAGCGAAAGTGTCATAATTCCAGCTTTATTGAGCAATGGTGTCAACTGACCATTTGCGGTGATTTTGTGACTGGGATTGATTTAAATAAATTTTAAAAAATATTTATTGAAATAAATAAGTTGAAACACAAAAATTACTATAAACAAAACTGAAATAAAAAGCAAAATAGAAATGAACATTTTAACCAAGCAGAAACTAAATAAAAATGAAAAAGCATATTATGCAAAATTAATAAAACTTAGACTACATTTAAAATCTAAGATAGATAGATAGATAGATAGATAGATAGATAGATAGATAGATAAATAATAGTAAAATAAGACTGAATATATGAAAAATGCAACAGATATTTTAAGAGTAATGCTGAAAGCAAATCACTGAATTATAGTTTTGAATTTAATTACTACAACTGACAGTTTGACCTTCATAGAAATTAATTTTATTTATCAAGTCATTTTTTGCTAAAGAATCTGAAATGAGAGATTCTTTTAAAAGGAGACTATTAAAACATCTCTCTAATAGGCAGGGTAGGTGAATTGGTTCAAAAACATTTTTTTCGTTATGCTGGTTGAAAGTCTCTTTGCATCCCGATAGCAATCACTAAGTTAAGCGGTCTAAATTTATTTATATTTATTTATATTGTCTGTGGAAGGTGTAGGACCATGTAATGTTAATAAAATTAAAAACAATTAAAATTGAAAGTAAAATTACGATAGGCTGTCCTGCCTGGCAAATATTTATTTGCCTACTTCTGCGCACCCTGTTTGCTCAGACATGATATGTCATCAACGCATTCCAGCAAGAATGAAAGGTGCTATTATTGTAACATTATGCGCTTTCTCACCAGTGAATGAGACATGAGGTAATCTGACAGCGCTGCATTCAATCCTCCTCAACGTGTCACAGGTTAGTCTCTGGTCTGCCTGAGCATGTTCGTGTTTTGGGGGAGGCGTGGCATTGCAAAGTGATTATGCAGGGAGGGTGGGGATCTTGCTTTTTAAGCTAGCATTCTATCGCTAGCCATTCCGAAATCGCCTACCCTACCTTTAAAGGGATAGTTCACAAAAAAATGAAAATTCTGTCATTAATTACTCACCCTCATGTCGTTCCAAACCCGTAAGACCTTTGTTCATCTTCAGAACACAAATTAAGATATTTTTGATGAAATACGAGAGCTTTCTGGCCCTCCACAGACAGCAACATACCTGAAATGTTCCCAGGCCCAGAAACATAGTAAGGACATCGGTAAAACAGTCCATGTGAGATCAGTGGTTCAATCATAATTTTATCAACCTACGAGAATACTTTTTCAAAGAAAACAAACTTTAACAACTTTATTCAACAATTCTTCTCCTCCAATTTACCGTCCTCCACCTTTATGGAGTGTACCACGATGCATGTGTGTGCATTCCTCTGCTCGTAAACAAGGCTCAGCGCATGCACAACCACAATGTAACATTTCAGTTACGTTGCTGTCTGTGGAGGGTCAGAAATCTCTCGGATTTCATCAAAAATATCTTAATTTGTGTTCTGAAGATGAACGAAGGTCTTACGGGTTTGGAACGACATGAGGGTGAGTAATTAATGACAGAATTTTCATTTTTGGGTGAACTATCCCTTTAAATATTTCTTGTCACCAGTCGTGAAGCAAGAAGAGATTATGAAACTAGTCTAATGACATGCTGTTTAGTAGCCAAAAAACTAAATAGCCAAAAATTTCAAATATTTGACAGTATAAGAATAAATGTTGTATTTGCTTTGCTTACACAAGGCCTTGGTGAGCCAATCAGGCTGGTCATAATGGACAATGGCCACACACATCGTGTTCAATCCCACCAAACACAGAACAATCCAGTAAAAACTCTGTGCCTTCACCATCCGTCGTATGAAAAAGCGTATCCTCTTTTCCTTTCGACGAAAGTATGAGGAGCTATCGTTCTTACTGCTCTTCAGGCTAGCTCGAGCAAAAGGTGATCCAGGTGGCGCTAAAGAGATTAAAAATAGATTAGAGGGAAAATCATTAAACTCATGATCATGGAGCTACCTCCGTAACTTCATCTTTAATGACACCACTTGCAACCAGTAACAGGCGGCATAGGAGACGTGCGCTAACAAACACGCTGAAGACCGCAGCCTCTAGCATCAGCTGCCAGTGTGCCTCTTGAGGTCAGGAAACTTAAAGTGTCCATATTATGGTTAATGAAAGGTTCATATTTTGGTTTTGGGAGTCCCCAACAACAGGTTGACATGCATGCAAGGTCAAAAAACATTTTCATTGTCTTATAATATAAATTTATTTTTACCTTATTTGCTCAACGATTCCAAAACAATTTGTTTAACGATGAATTTTTCCAAACCCCTCCTTTGCGTGACGCTAACCTGCGGTGATTGGTCCGATTGGTCTCATTTTCATTTAATCTCACCTGTAATGCCTGATAAAGCAGCATTTGTGTGCGCAGTGCTGCTTTGTATACAGCGTTACCGGCGAAACAGCTATTTTACCACTCCAAAAGCGGCATCTAGTGGCAAAGAATGAATTAGCATTTTCATTCAGACCAAGGAAAAGACCAACAAGTGGGTGGGCAATAAGCTAATGTTTCATGTTGACATGAACATGAAACGGCTTGGGATTTGTTTTAAAAATGACTCGTTTCAATGATTCACAGTTGACTCTTTCTTTTGAAGAGACAATAACTTTATGCACGGTGCACTTTCCGATTTAAAACTTTGCAGGATGTTTTCATTCACTTAGAGCTGTGTTACACACTGCATGAAAGGTAATTTTAAAAAATCCATAATAGGGGCACTTTAATAGCAAAATATTCTAATGTTTTGACAGAGTATAAGAATAAATGTTGTATTTGCTTTGTTTACACAGAGCCATGGGATTCACAGCATAGCCCTCACCAGCTAACATTGTTACATATGAATATCAGAGAGGAGTAGAGCCCTGCACGGGCCTCAAATATAGGCCCTAGCCCAGCCCTGGCCCGAGATGCTAAGGCCCTAGCCCGGCCCTTGTCCGGCAGCTTATCAGAATTATTGGCCAGAGCCTGTCTTTATTCCCCCTTCTCCCAAAACAGCTTATACTACCTGTTTCAGCTATTAAAATAGTTCAGTTTTGTATGTAATGGAAAAGTGATTATATTTCGTTTTTTTTTTTTTTTTTATTAAGTTAATTTAGAAAAATGTTTGGAGCATTTTTTTTTTCGTTATAAGTTTTTGTTTTTTAAAGTAATGACCAAGCAGCCAGCGGCAGACTCAGACATGAGCTGATCATAGCCTATGTTTGATCAATTTAGCCTTCTCAAATCATCAAATCACAGTTCAAACATAACAATGTTTAAACGTTAAACCTAAATAAATGTGCGTTGTATCCAATAGTTTGTGCGGAGAGTGGAAGCTAAAGTGGGCTCTGCAGGACATGGAGGCGCCAGTGCAATCACTTACATTTTTCTCAGTGGATACACAGTCATTTTTGCTCATAAATGTAGGAGTAAATATATCATTCAGAACTGTAAAGGATCTACTTTTATTTGTGTGCACTCACAATATCAACAAAACGTTGTGCTTACTGCTTATATAAAATAAAGAAACCAAACATGACGCGCTTTCTGCCGTCTCATCTTGAACAGGAGCGCTTCACAAAAATGAACTGACACTCAGCAAATACATGCCTCACAGACATAATAAATATATCTACAGAAAGCTGTAAATTACTACTTAACAGAATAAAACAAATTGAAAACAAAAACTCTTTCATTATAACCATAATCCGTAAAGACGCACTTTTCTCTAAAGGCGCGTCTAATGAGAAGATAGCGAGTCAGGATCGGCAACTTCATCCTTGCGACACGGACTCAGAAAACACTAGTTTATTAGTAAATAATTCAAATAACTCCTTACTATTTCCCCCAACATATTCATGGTAATTACTTTTGCTGGGGCTTTGTGGCAAGCTTAAGCTTATTGCATGCGTTTGAACGCAGAACTCTTCAGCTGCGCTGATGGCACGCTACTGCTGCTGCTGCGGGACACTAAACACCATCAAGCCGCTCTTGACAGTCGCGGTAGCACAGTCTCGTGTTGTTTTTTTACCAGTGCGGCAATTTTTTTTTTCATCACTAATTGATGGATGTCTAAAATATAAAAATAAAGAAAAGCCAAAAACAGGCCGAGGCCTGGCCCGCGTCTGAACTATGACGTGAAACTTGGTCAGAAGCCCGGCCCCAGGGGCGTAAAAAAGTCAGGGCCCGTCGGGCCCAGGCTGAAATGCAGGGCTCTAGAGAGGAGAATGTATACTGTAGACTGAGACAGACAAGTGTTTAAGATTATGAATTATTCAGTAACACTTTAAGGTGTCCTTGTTACACGTTACATGTACTTACTATAACAATAAGACTAAATTATGCATAATTACATGCAAGTAACCCTAAAAAGCCAAACCCTAATCCTAACCCTAAGCATATACTGTAGTGAGTACATGTAGTTAATTAGTATTACTCAGTACTTAAATGTATAATTACACTGTAACAAGGACACCTTAAAATAAAGTGTAACCAATTGTTCTATTAGCCTCTTAAATCTCAAAAAGAATGGACAATTCTAAGTAGAACTAATATAGTAGTCAGCTGATCCTGCTTTCCCTTCTCCATTTTACCTACTTATGTTGAGGCGCACAATTATCTCAGACACTAGATACACATAATAAAAGAACTTCTGTAGAAGTTTCCAGTTATTTACCAAAGGAAGTTTTTTTCTTTTTGCTAATAGCATGTAACTAGATAGTTAAACTATTTGTTAATGCTGTCCCTGAGAATGAAGGCTATCTGAAAAGTAACAAAAGTGTTACATGCATAATTTCATAATAATACATGCGTGTTTCTGGAGTTGTCAAGGCTTACCAACAGAGGAGATGTCTGTGAAATGTTCCTCCCCCTCTTCAGCACTGATGAGGTCATTTCGACCCTTCCTGGTCTTAGTTATTTTCAGCACTGAAAACAAAACCACAAATACACACAAACTTAAATATTACACCTAAATTAAGAGAAACATTAAAGTCCCCCTGAAGTCAAAAAGTGTATCCTTTAAAACTCATCTTTGACCATCAAAATGACATATTTAAATGGTTTTTCCATGTGAAAATAATTTTCTCATGCCTTAAAATAGCTTGAATGTAACTCTACACCCTTGCCTCATTTACTATATGCGGATCTATGAATATGCAAATTAGCCCCAGTCACACACTAGCCAACCATGAGCCAGGGCCTCCTGATCCACTAACACTGAACTGTAGAAAATGCGATACAATGGCAAACTTCAGTGAATACTGTAACATTCGTTAAATTTACTCACTTGACGATGTTGTGTCCTCAAAATGCCTTAAAGACTCAAACGCAGCCAAGTTTGTGATTCCAAATCACACCCACGAGCATACACGTGTGACATGCGGATGTCAATGTGGGAGAGGTGGGTCTGACTCCAGGCTACTTTTACACTGTTGCCACAGATTATTATTCAAGTTAGCGGTTCTAAATACAAATAAATAAGCGCTAACAGCACATGTCATCGTGGAAATAGTGGGAATATTAACAGTTAGCAAAACATCTACAGAAAAATGTAACTTTTACCAGATTAACCTGGCTGTTTTTGCAGCACAGTTAATGATATGCTAAGGATAGGATCCCTTGATGGGATTGGTTATTGAATTTTGTGCAAAAAAAAGGGCTGTTTCAAATCATGTTTCTGTGACTCCCATTGGAAATACAGTTTTAAGGAGAACATACTCAGCAGTGGTGTTGATAAATGGGTTGGCACTTGGTTTGTCTAAAAGCATATTAAAAACATCACATAGACAAATAAACAACATAAAAAAAAACTTGATTTTCACCACAGGGGGATTTTAAATTCCTCAAAAAAAATGTGTCAAGAGACACTTAAAAATAGAGTGACACCAAGGCCAAAGACGATGGAAATAATACACTTTTTTGTCTATTTAATAGTGTACTAATCTGTCTTAATAATGTATTTGAATTATCTTCATTCAGGGGCTTAGAAAATATTTATTAATTACAATTAATTAAATTAATCAGTAAAGTAATACATTGATTACTGATTAAAATAATGATTAATAATTAATTGATTAACAGCTCAACTTACTACAAAAGCAACATACATACTGTATATCTAGCTACAGTAAGGAATGTGTGCACACCACAGGCCTGATCTCATGGTGACTCATCAGTCAAGTGCAAACACAAGAGAGCACAGAGTCGTGGCTGTGTACTAGTCCTGGGCTCTTTTTCTGCCCGTCTCACACTTTCACTTCTTCTCTTAGTATCACCTTCTCTCCAAACTCTCAGATCCACTCGACATCATTAATTTCAGCTTGAGACGGAATGGCTCAGAAATTTAATCCCTTGCCTTGTGCCATTTAGGGAAGATATAGAAAACAGATATAATTCTATTGTAAGAGCAGCTGGACACTATTTCATCTGATTTGCTTTACTTAATTTACCTTGCTTATTTCAAATCTAAAACACAAAATAATCAATTTAACAATGATAAAGGGACAATTATCACAGTTGTCTTTAATCCCTGTACCTCTGGCTTCCAAAACAGCCCAAATTTGATTATGGGCCTTAAGAAAACAGAGGAAAGAGGTTATATGTTTAGAGACTTTTTTTAAGAGTACACAAGCATGTAAATGCTATAAAATTATAATAGAAATTAATTAAAAAACATAAACATTTAGATTTTGTTTTTGAGCAGCCTTTGTACAGTATACGCCTGTTTTTGTGCCCAGGTGAAAAGATCATTGAAAAACCATTTTTACCTAAAACAATGCAAAATTATGGTCACATATGAGGGCTCATGAAATGAGAGGTCAAACCTTGCACTGGCCTGGTTTATCATAGAATACTATGGTAAACCAGTCACAAGGATCCTTGCTCTCTTTTCACCTGGGTTGTTTTGTTTCCTCTTGTACCACGCACCATCCAGAGGGGATTTCTCCTCAGCATTCTGATCCTCCTCCGCTAGCAACACCTCCTCTGTAACAAATATCAAAGAGTATGAACCAAATCATACCAAATTACATAATTCTATATTTCTAAAAAGAATGATCCTGTATTTTATCATAGACAACAAACTTCGGTGTGTGAGGTGAATACTCTATCAGTTTAGGAATATCTTTTGAACAAAATGTATACGATAACGTAACAGTGAAGAACGTGGAGTTTATACTAACCTGCCTTGCATATCCATTCCAGGTATCCGGTGAGCTCTCTCTCAATCTGCTGCTGTCTGCGAAGCTTCAAAAACTCCTGCCTCTTCTCCACTCGCTCTCTTTCTTTGGCAAATTCCCTAAAACCAAACACACATACATATAGACAATAATGCATAATGTACTGAAACAACATGAACAGCAATCAAATTTTAAATACCCAAATTTTTGAAGGACTATTGTAAAAGACCAAACAAGGGATTGAACCTCATGTGTAGTTTGATAGTAATGTTATGGTTAATCTGTCTTTGTATAGCACGGTTCTTCCATTTCTGCTCCTGAAGAGCCACTGTCTAGTATTTCACATGACCTTCAATCTGCTAACTGCAGATGTAGAGGAGGAATAAAAACAACATGACTTGTGTTTCACTTCCATTACATGAGTACAACAGCAATCAGAACTGCACAAGAAAGGACAAGAGTATGCTAAAGGAAGACAGGTATGTTTTGATTTTAAAAAGTTTAAAAAAAGTATTTTTTTGTAAAACTTTATGAATGGACATCAGTAGATACAATTTGTCAATAACTACACTACTAATATCAAATGAGTAATATAAGCTTATAAATATATGTAAAAATTAAATTTAAAATAAATGCAAAAATATTCTTTTTATTTTATATTATATTAAACATTAATATTATTTTACTTACAAACCTGTAATATGACATACTATCGAAAATAATAAACTAATTTAATTATTTAGAAAATAAATAAATAAATCTGTAAAAGGGAAAACATGGCTGAAAAAAACCCAGCAAAGCAAGGAAAAGTGGTGTTGGAAACTTCCCCAGCCTCTTATTCTGGTAAGTTTTTATTTTTAATGCAGTTTTCCTATTATGCATGTCATGTTAACTCCTTAACGCCGTTTTGTGACAGTGGTCGAATCAAATATATAATTATTACAAGAAAAGAAATCCAAGGCACTTCTTCCAGTCCAAAAAAAGTTAAAAAGCCTTTATTCATATTATGGCCATCAAATATATAACTATGTTTGATTTGATTTAAGGCAAAAGACACTCTGATATCAGAGTTATACTCATTGGGGGTCGAAATTTATTTGGAAAAGAAGAAAGTGGAAAGAGTTTAATAGGAAACATCATTCTGGGCAGAAATGCTTTTGCTTATGAAAGAAGAACTGCCCGGTCTGTCCAAGCAGAAGCAGAAGTACATGGAAGACATGTGACTGTGGTTGATAGCCCAGGCTGGTGGTGGCATTATGGCGTGGAAAGTACTCCAAAGTTTGATAGACTGGAAATCACAAAAAGCCCAACACTGTGTCCCCCTGGACCTCATGCTTTCCTTCTGGTCATTCCTATTGATTCAGCTTTTCCAAAAATCTACAGAACGGCTTTGCAGGAACAGCTTGAGTATTTTTCTGAGAAAATCTGGGGATACACTATTGTGTTGTTCAGCTCTATTGCTACAGATAATACAATAACTTTGAAAAAGAGCTTGAGATCATGGCCAGATCTCATATGGCTTCTAAAAAAATGTCAAAACAGAATGCATGTCCTTAATATTAGGAACAGCAATGACAGCACTCAAGTGACCAAACTGCTGGAAAAAATAGAGAAAATGGTGGCCCAAAACAATGGCAACTACTTTGAAAGTACCCCTGTAAGTGATGAGAGAGTGAAAATAACAGAAGAAAGAGTCAAACCAAGAAATGTTGTTGGGAGGAAACATGGAGCTGAACTTCAAGCATCCATTAAAGGTACACCTTACTATCACTTTATTTATAAATGGAGTAAATGTTCAATTTAGTAATTAGCAATTTAGTAACTGATATATTATGCAACAATTTAATGAAAGAGAATTTTTACAACAAAGCTATCATGAGATCACTGGTATCAAGTCAAAATATTCAGCAATGCACAATAAGCTAAAAATACACACTGTCCCTCTTCTGTTTAGAGAAAAAACATATGGCTGATATACGTATTTTGATGCTTGGAGCATCATGGGCTGCAAAGAGTTCAGCAGGCAATGTTATTCTGGGCAAAGATGTGTTTGAAGTTAACGAATCAAGAACAACAGTGTCCTGTGCAGTAGGTAATAGTAAAGTACATGAAAGAAACCTGACAGTTGTCGACACTCCAGGCTGGTACTGTCACAGTTTACTTGAAAAGACATCAGTGATTGACAAACTGGAGATTAGACGCAGTGTGAGTCTTTGTCCTCCTGGTCCACATGTAATTCTATTAACTGTTCCTATTGCCATAGCATTTAACAAGTCTTATCAAATAGCTGTGGAGGAACATATGGGTCTTTTAGGAAAGAAGGTCTGGAACCATACAATTGTGCTGTTCACCAGAGGAGACTGGCTTGGGGATACAACCATTGAGGAACGTATTGAAATAGAAGGAGAGCATCTCAAGTGGCTAATGGAGCAATGTAGGAACAGGTACCATGTTTTTAACTGTAAGGATCACACTGATATCCCTCAAGTCTCAGAACTCCTTGAGAAGATCGAGGAAATGGTAAAGATAAATAACGGTTGTCATTATGCATATGAAATAGAGAACAACCCAACTATTGAACTTGACATGAAACTCAAAATAGCCAAAACCAACATGTTGAAGGTGAAGAAGAAAAGAGATATCCTTCAAGTACTGCAAAATGGTAGGTACATTTTTTTGTTCTTAAAGGGTCATAAAATGCTATAACTCGTCTTCTTTTATTAAGATGTGGATGTGTGGTCATGCGCATGCATGTATTTTTCAATGCAGACTTACAAATGCAAAATAGTTAACACATTCTGCCACTTCTTTCTTAAAACTAGACAAGAAATTCAATCCCTCAGATATGAGAATTGTGCTTCTTGGAGGAGAAGGAGCTGGAAAGACTATGACAGGAAACATCATTTTGCAAGGAAATGTTTTTGAGGACATGTCAGCAGAGGTATTTAATTAAAAAAAAAAGTGAAGAATATTATTGATGTGATCCTGATAACAAAGTGTAGTATTAATTTTGGTTTTAAATACATTATATATTGTTAAAATAATATTTCAAAATCTCAGTATACTGCTTATATCTACTATAGATTATTATTATACCATACATATCATTTTTCTTTAGGACTTTAAAAAAAGACAATGTGTGATGCAACAAAAGAACGTTGAGGGATATCAAATCTCTGTGGTAAAAACACCAAACAGCTCCAATTTTACTGTGGAAAATGCAAAAGAAATTTTGCGCAGTGTGACAGTTTGCTCACCAGGCCCACATGCATTCCTGTTAGTGCTACCTCTGCGTGAATCTTTTACTAAGAAAACTCAACAAACAGTGGAAGACGTCATGAACATTTTCGGGGAAAATGTCTGGAGACATACCGCAATTGTATTCAGTTATGGACACTGGTTGAGGGACAGAGCAGTTACATTGCATGTGAAGGAGAAGCATTACAAGAGTTGGAAACAGAAAGAAAGTGCGGAAACAGATATTATGTGCTAGTTAATACCTGGTCTAATAGATCTCAAGTCAAACGTTTAATTAGGATGATTGAATTAATGGTGGCAAGAAACAGAGGTGAATACTTCACTCTAAAAATGAAAGAAGAAAAGACACCAACAAAGACACTGACAGAAGAGGAATGGAATAAACGTGAATATGAACTCATAGAGAGAATGCTGGACGCAGCAGTGGTGGATCTGGAAGCTGACTACATGCCACCATCTGCCAAACAAAGAAGATCGAGCCTTGAAAGGACAATCAATTGTGAGTTTTGTTTTTCATGATCAAGTAACCATATATCTGTACCTGAGGAATTAATTAAAATGTAATTAAGTTCAATGTTGCTCTAACAGCTAACACACCAGACAAACAAACAAATCTCAAATCTTTGTATTTTCAGTGAGTGGAGAATTATTGTCTGACAGCACCAGTGTAGATGGAGCTGACCATCTAAACCCAAAGGCCAAAGTATTTCAATGGCTGTGGCATCCAGGAAATGATGCTACATCATCTGGCTATGGCACAATTAGCAATACATCAAGTTCTGTGGGGATAAATGAACTGAATCTTCAAGAACTGGACACAGAAAGTGGTAAAGATCATATTACATAGACACCATCCAATGCCAATCACATAAATCACTGATTCTTAAGACATGGGGGAAAAAAAACATGTCCAGCAACTGTAACTGCTATCAGGTTTGAAAATGAAAATATTTTAAATTGTAAATGTTATGAGGGATTAATAACAGAATGTATTTAACAAAATTATCCCCTTCAATTTAATTTTATCATTATTATATAAAATCTGACACCTACTACAAATCTGTCTTCTCACTAAACACTGTGTCCACAGAGAAGGATTCAATCATTCATATGCTATAAAATGGATAAAGCATTTTTTAATTATGAAAAAGAGCTTGTTTCATCAAAAGCAAAACTTAAGTTTGTTTTTCAATGACATGCATATTGCATAAGGTTTCAAAGTTGTGTCCCCACTGTTTGTCAACATCAGACATGCATTAAAATCTAGTAAAATCAGGGAATATCAGGGAATCACCTCAACACCATATTCCAATTTCTGAGAAAATTATTTGAAATATTTAGACAATTTTTCTTCTCCTGAAGCAGGTTCTATTAGCATCAACAGAGAAAACTAAATGCTACTATATGAACTCTATTTGCTTTGTGAAAGAAATGGAAAATTTGTCAACACCATCAGATGCTTCAAAAAGCATACGACAATCCATTCCGTATGAAGGGATGAAGCCGTCTGGATGTTTGGAATGGGGGGGGGGGGGGGGGGTCTGTGGACAATACCAGAAACAAGGAGAAGGCACAAAGAAAAAGATAGAGAAAGAAGAATGTAGGACTTACCCTGATAAGACACCCAGGACAAGGTTAAGCATGAAGAAGGAGCCAATGATGATGAGAGGGATGAAGTACAGCCAGTTCCAGGTGTTCCCTGAGGCATCATTGGCCTGTGCATAAACAAATGAATGAACACTAACATGAATTCAACTATGAAAACAGTTATGCTAAAAAACTGATTATGTCACTCATGTCAATTTATTAAAAATTAATGCTAAATAAACTGCATAATCATTTGGAATTAGCGAGATTTTTGCATCCCCCATTGTTCTTCACAAGAAGCCCAAGACAGACGCTACAGGTCCAGCTGAAGACAGACCCGTGTTTCACATGTGTTAAACTTGTAGTGCTGACTCTTTGTTATAGGCGACGTATGCACCAATGAGGCATCACTTGAACTGCGACTTCTTGTAACCTTTTTTTATCAAATAAACATCATTTTTACCTTTACCTCACTCTTGAATATGGTTAAGGCAAGAAACAGAAATCAAATATTATTAAATATATAAAAATAAAATATCTTGTAAGGAAAGTGCGGTGTTGGGCAAGGGCATAGGTTTGCTTTTGACATTGGTGGGGACATAAACCCAAGCCATAACATAAACCCAAGCCTTCAGACTGGTCTGACTCGGGTTGCTATATCTTTTCTAATTGATCCAGCTAGCAACACCATAGCAGGGGTCTTGTGTTAAGGGATTCCCTTCTGTTGTCCTCTTTGCAGAAAGGGGGTTTCCCAAGTTGCTGATTGGCTGGAAGATCAGTAGTCGTTGAAGTGATGTCTTGAGAAGCCAATGGTTGGGCATTGGCAGACGAATGGTTTCGGAGCCAGTTGCTGGTTGAAGTTTGAAGCGGGTGTAGTCGGAGCTGGACTTTGCGGCAAACTTAACTTAATTTAAAACTCTCAATGGAAAGAAAAGAAATTAAAGAAAAAGAATAAAAGGATGTAATGAGACTAGATGGGTTTTCTTCTCATCGTGGTTAAGTAGCAGCTGGCATGTAGGCCAGAGCACGCTGGAACAGCGCTCGAAGAATTCACGTGCAAACAGCAGTGGCAAAAAGCATGGCTAAATGCAATGACTAAAAAAGCAAAAAGCTAAAAGCTAAAAGCATGGTTTGATGGTGTCCTGAGTTTTTAACTGGGCTTTTGGACACATCCCAAAATGGTGTCTTGATCAATTAGATATTATCTTAGCTCAGGGTGTTGCTCTGTTTCTCCTCCCAGTCCATAAATCAACATGTTATCTTTCCCGCTCTTTGCAGAGTATCATTTTGGACATGATTTCTATAACCACAATATGATACATTTGACACAGAATTGATTGATAGAAACATTTAAAGCATGATTTTTCATGCTCATACATACCAAACATGAATATAAACCCTTAAGCTATTCAATAGTTATTAAAAAGACATACACAATAAGTGAATGCAATAAACAATAAGTTATGCATAGAAATGATTAGTTGCTCATAAGTCCTTTTAAGATCATTTTAAATTGTCTGATTCGCTCTGATATCCTACAAAGGTTATTTTCTGTGGCCACGAAAATCTAATTTCTTAGAGCTGATATGAAATTACACTGAATGTTCGCTGGACAAACAGATTAGTTGATGACAACATTAATTCTGCTAAAGTTACTACTGGCAGCTGATATAACTAATTGTAATTAATTATAATTAATTGTAATTATTTATATACATTTCCCTTTTGAGTTAATTTGCTACAGTAAAATAAAGAAAACAAATAGGGTGCGCTTTCTGCAGTCTTAGCCTCTGCCAATATCTTCCTGAAATGAGTCACTGAAATGAATGAAAACTCAGTGAAAACATGACACATAGACATGAGAAATATATCTAAAGAAAGCTTGAAGTATCTATTTTTAAATGAAGTATGTCATGTCGAAAACAAATATTCTTTGATAATGTAATCTGTATGAAACCAACGCGAGGTACAGTCTTTCCTGTCTGAGTTCATTATCTGTAACACACGCATCGCACTACATATGATAATCATCCACGTGAAACCAGGCTTGAGACGCGAGAGCATGTAAACGTCCACATCACCATTAAGATTTATCAAGTTCACATAGGCTACTTTTTGTTTTGGAAGAAGATGTGCTGTGAGGAATAAACCTTGAATCTAACTCAGAAGACGATGCAACTTAATTGACATTAGTAACTAATCAAATTACATCAATTTAAAATGTAACGTATTACATTACTGTCTTATCAGGAAAAGTTATTTTACTGTGTAAAGCATTATACCAAACTCTGGTAAAGTGTAATATTTATTCTGTAAGCCCTTAAAGGGACACAAACTATATTATAAGCAAACCTATAACGATGACCATATCTCTGTTTTCTTTCTCTTACTCTCATTCCAAAATAATAAAGACTGTGGGGTGAATTCAAAATTTAAGAATTAATTGCATTATTTATTTGATTTAGCACCTGATTCACTAAATTATGTGGTGTACATTAATGAAACTGTACAGCATTGGTCTAATATTGTGATCTATATACCTGAATCAGCTTTTTAAAATGCTGGAAGTGTCCAGAGTGCACTGAGGGTCTGGATATATGCCTAGACAATGTTTTTCTCCATCATTTGATCATCATTCGATAATTATTGCTGCTGCACCTTTTTGGGCACATATGCATGCCATTATTACTTGTAATGAAAGCCACTGTGACTTATGATGCAGCATTATTTTAGCACATTAACTAGTTAAACTTGGACGGCAGCGTAAAAAAAAGACATGCATTTCCATCTGTGCATATTTTTTTTCACTTCCACTGTAATAAGTTATTTACAAAAACGTGAAGGAAAAATAAGGGGGAAAGCCTGCATGCATCCAAATATGACTTTACTCCATCCTGCTCCCTACAGGCTATTTTTGAAGATGTTTAATGAGCTCAAGGATGGGTCTGACAGCCCAGGACGGCCGGCTGACAGGGTCAAGGTGCACAGAGGCCTGGTGACTCAGCCTGCAGTAACAAGACCAAAAACACTGATCGCACTGAAACACACATACACACTGGCTACTGGAATATAGCATGAGAGATGCTGACTGACATTTTTGTGTAACATAACAATTAACACAAGGTCTCATAGGGCTACAGAACACAGAATGTCTCATCTTGGGCAGCATGTTCTTATACATCAATAAACAACACCTTATTATGGCCCCAGTGGGAGTTGACTGTTTTATAGAGTCAAATGCTTAACCAGAAGGTAGATACAATAATTAAAGATGCTGTAGGTAGAACAACATTAAGATAAGAATAATTCAAAATCACTACAAAGAGGTGCCTCATAATTAGTTCAGAAATTACACAAGACCTTCCACAACGGTTGTTTTGTTGCAAAATCCAATTTTCATGAGCAGTGATTGAAGGAAAACCAATCTAGTTTCTGCCTATTTAACGCTGTCCTCCATTAAAAGTCAGACGTGGGTTATTCTTCCAACTTCTTCTGAATAAAATGGTGTTTTATTGCATTCACATTATAAAAAAGAAAAGACATGAAAAAAATTAAATAAAAAACATAAGAAAAAACTTTAAATACATTTTACAATAAATAAATAAATAAATAAATAATACATTTCTCTCCAACAACAGCAACATCTCTCCAACAGGTAGTGTTGCTCCACCACAGGGGATCTGACCAGAATCCCCAAACAAGCATGACACAGCAGTGGTAATTAAGCAGAAAGCGATTAATCTCTAGCACAGCGAGAGCGTAATAAAACTAACAGGCATGAAATGAGGACTGCCATGTCATTAGCCGAGGACTCCGCCCCCGCTGGCTTGTTTGGGCCGGAGCTCATTATGGGTGGGGATAATGTACCAGTTGAGCTCCTTAGGTTGAGAAACTTACACTAACCTCTGGCCCTCTGCCTGTCTGTCATTTATTGAGCTACAATGTAATGCTCAATAGAACAAATGCTTTTCAATTGGTTTTGTTTAGGTGGGATTTGAATCGTAGAATAAGAATCTGTAACACAGAGTCACGCTTTTGCTGCATTTGGGATATGAAAGAAAGAATTTATGCATATAATCCACTACAGGCAATCCCATTATTCCATCACAGCACCATAAAGACATCAATCCAAAGAGTCACAATCCAGCTACTCTGACATTCAATCTAGAAAATGGAGTGCTGCCATTATTCTTATTTCATGATGTGATCCGTCCTGGATTCCAACCATAAATAGCATCTCAAAAAGCAGCATATCACACAATGTCTTCCATAGCTTTTAGCTTTAAAAAAGTATTCAGAACAACAGTTTCTCTGACTTACTACAATAAGAGAGAGGCTTATTTCAGACTTTGCTTTTTCTATACATTAACTGGTTTGCAGTGGCAAATAAATAAAAAGTTTGGTATTAATATTAAAAAACAAAGCACGCTACAAGATATTTTCTATCCATCTGTAAGATGGAGGAAAACGTCAAACTAGCTTCTGACTCGCTGTCACTCATGCAGTTGACTTCTGGGAAAGATCTAAGACTTATGATGAACAATATATATATTGATTTACTCCCTATTTGTCAGCAATTATAGGTCTTTGCTTGTCAATGCAGAGGGATTAAGAAGTGCACTGAGCTACTTTATAAACGAGTCAGTCTCTGTGAAATAGGATGGAAGCCCCTGGGCTAAAAGGAATGGTTTAACTACAAGCTCCAGTAGTTACAAATTGGCAATAAAATGATGAAGCTGGCTATGGTCTCCCAGAGACGTGTTTTTACAGTATTCTGGGAACAAAAGTTGTTTTGAAAGGCCCCGTGGAATGCCTGAAGGGCCACCAGTTCAGTTTGAGGGGTTATGTGGCCCTCAAGCCCATGCTAATAAGATACACTCGCACATACACAAACAGGCTGTGCTAAAGTTGCCTTGTGATTTAGTAAGAACACTCTGCACTGCAAGAGAGTAGAGAAAGGAGGGAGGTATTCTGCCCCAAAATCTTTTTTTTTTTAAAGTAATATTTGGTTGCAAAAACTGCTCATTAACATTTATTTATTATTATTTATTTATTGTCTGTATAATGATTAAACTGCTTGACATAAATGAGCATTTTTGCAAGATTTGTGAAAGTTTTTGTAGCATATACTGTATATACAATAATGATAATTTACAGAATTTTTTTTAATTATGTGTGTAAAAAATGTATAATATTTTAAATAAAATTGCCAGACACAGACAAAGATTTGTCATAAATGTAATATTAGTGACAGCCAAAAATGTGTTAAAAATGACAAACTAATTATTAATAATCAGCCATGTATGTCATCATTTTCTGTATAAACAAAAGTGGCTATACATCAATTATTGTATTTGGAGTTTTATCATTACAACTGTATTATTTACAAACATTTTTCAAAATTCCTGGAAGGGAAAGGAAAATCTAACATTTCATTTAAAAAATATATTACTTTGGTGCAAAAAATATTACATGTAAAATAAAATTGTTTTTAAAATAATTAAATGTAAAGATTAGACATTTAGAAATACGGAAATAATATTTAGAGAAAAAACTATAAATGAAAATAAAAACATGAAAGTAGTTCAATTAAATTTAGTATATTCAAATTATACTTAAACTTGCTTCATAATGGTTTAAAATACAGGTGAATCTCAATAAATTTTAATGTCGTGGAAAAGTTCATTTATTTCAGTAATTCAACTCAAATTGTGAAACTCGTGTATTAAATAAATTCAATGCACACAGACTGAAGTAGTTTAAGTTTTTGGCTCACATTTAACAAAAACCCACCAATTCACTATCTCAACAAATTAGAATACTTCATAAGACCAATAAAAAAAAAACATTTTTAGTGAATTGTTGGCCTTCTGGAAAGTATGTTCATTTACTGTATATGTACTCAATACTTGGTAGGGGCTCCTTTTGCTTTAATTGCTGCCTCAATTCGGCGTGACATGGAAGTGATCAGTTTGTGGCACTGCTGAGGTGGTATGGAAGCCCAGGTTTCTTTGACAGTGGCCTTCAGCTCATCTGCATTTTTTGGTCTCTTGTTTCTCATTTTCCTTTTGACAATACTCCATATATTCTCTATGGGGTTCAGGTCTGGTGAGTTTGCTGGCCAGTCAAGCACACCAACACCATGGTCATTTAACCAACTTTTGGTGCTTTTGGCAGTGTGGGCAGGTGCCAAATCCTGCTGGAAAATGAAATCAGCATCTTTAAAAAGCTGATCAGCAGAAGGAAGCATGAAGTGCTTCAAAATGTCTTGGTAAACGGGTGCAGTGACTTTGGTTTTCAAAAAACACAATGGACCAACACCAGCAGATGACATTGCACCCTAAATCATCACAGACTGTGAAAACTTCACACTGGATTTCAAGCAACTTGGGCTATGAGCTTCTCCACCCTTCCTCCAGACTCTAGGACCTTGGTTTCCAAATGAAGTACAAAACTTGCTCTCATCTGAAAAGAGGACTTTGGACCACTGGGCAACAGTCCAGTTCTTCTTCTTAGCCCAGGTAAGATCCCTCTGACGTTGTCTGTGGTTCAGGAGTGGCTCAACAAGAGGAATACGACAACTGTAGCCAAATTCCTTGACACGTCTGTGTGTGGTGGCTCTTGATGCCTTGACCCCAGCCTCAGTCCATTCCTTGTGAAGTTCACCCAAATTCTTGTATCGATTTTGCTTGACAATCCTCATAAGGCTGCGAATCTCTCGGTTGGTTGTGCATCTATTTCTTCCACACTTTTTCCTTCCACTCAACTTTCTGTTAACATGCTTGGATACAGCACTCTCTGAACAGCCAGCTTGTTTGGCGATGAATGTTTGTGGCTTACGCTCCTTGTGAAGGGTGTCAATGATTGTTTTCTGGACAACTGTCAGATCAGCAGTCTTCCCCATGATTGTGTAGCCTAGTGAACCAAACTGAGACCATTTTGAAGGCTCAGGAAATCTTTGCAGGTGTTTTGAGTTGATTAGCTGATTGGCATGTCACCATATTCTAATTTGTTGAGATAGTGAATTGGTGGGTTTTTGTTAAATGTGAGCCAAAATCATCACAATTAAAAGAACCAAAGACTTAAACTACTTCAGTCTGTGTGCAATAAATTTATGTAATACACGAGTTTCACAATTTGAGTCGAATTACTGAAATAAATGAACTTTTCCACGACATTCTAATTTATTGAGATGCACCTGTATATTTAAAGTGTACATTTTTATTATTTTATTTTATATTTTAATATTCATAAAATGTGTATTTTTTGTTGAAAAAAATCAAGTTGCTTAATCTTAGCAAGCAGAAAACATCCTTACTGTTGAGTCCTGCAAATAAAGTTATATTTAAATGAAAAAATACTGAGTGTGATTAAAAAGGATTATTTTACCTAATATTAGCATTTCAATTGTTCATTTGAGAGGTTCTATTATGGTTAGGATGCTAGAATGAAGTAGACAATGATGCGGCTCGCTGGGTTTTGGAACAGAGCTTGTGTGTTAAAAAGTGGGTGGGTGAAAGTGAGAGGGTATCAGCATAACCAGCAGCCCTCCACATATGACAGGAACAGGTTGGCAGCGTACAGTTCAGCTTAGCATAATTCTCATCTCAGTCTGTGGCGGGAGGGGGAGCGGTGTGGGAACAGGGTGGCATATGCTGCCCCACACCATGTTCTGGCAGCCTGACGCTCTGCACACATTTGTAAACTGTGAGGAGAAGGGGAGCAGGTGAAACTACAGCAGTCTGTCTTTTCTGTCACTCAGCAGGGTTTATACTACGCTCCCTGGAAGTGTTACAGAGACTGTCCATGCCAGTGTTTATTCTGAACGTGATGTCTCTATAATGACTGACCTGTGGTAAAACCAGATGGCCACAGTAGGGTTTTCCATAACTGTGGAATTCCTGCTTATCATAAAAGTACTTTTGCATGTGTAACTGTATACAATTAAACTTAGCAAACTTCTTTCCGCTTTTTCACTTAGTATTCACATCAGCACACACAGATTCTACACTGTAAAAAATCCAATTAACAAAATGTTGGAAGGGCAAAAATATTTAAGTTGAACTCATTTTATTGCTTGGGCTTAGTTGAGAAGACATATTATATTAAGTCTGCACAAATAGATTTAAAAAGCATTAAATTAAATAAATGTGTGTTGGAAGTGTGTGTACACATCCATCCTATAATGATAAAAATCCACCCAGTGTTTTTTTTTAAATCCCTATTTTAAAATGCTCTTTCTCAAATCAGGCTGTTCTGGGAGCCGGTCAGAATGACGTAGTTCTGCACAGACACGATAGTTGATTGACACTAGCTTCTAACCTTAGACCCGCCCTGAGTGAGCTGAGAGCTGTCTGCCTTTGGTGCAGAGGAAGACAAGATGTCTCAGATTAAGCAATTGAGGCGTTTTGTTGTTGGATGTAATAATGAATAAAGGAGTTGTCATTTACTCCCGACATCTGAGCCACTGAAGACGCAGAGGATTAATGTTACTTTCGTTTTGAAGGGAATGCACCGATCCCGATCTGCCTAAATGGGTCTATGTTCGCACAAATCATTCGTTATCCAGCTTTACCTACAGAAGAAGTGTGTATAAGGATTTTTATGAATCTTTGCAAATCGCCTTTCCTAGTAACGTGCAAGTTAGCCAGTTTCGCGGCTGAAGTTTAGTATGCTCCATAGATATATACGCCTAGATGCCTCATTATGGACTGTTTCTATGGGCCGCGATACGTAGGCCATTCGCCATTTTTGGAACAGTCTGCAAATCTTTGAGGGCATTGACTGTGTGCATCTACAACAGTAAGTTATACGCTGGTATATCTTTGAATAATCATTGATTGTTATGGAGAATGCGAGATGCCTGACACGCCAACGTATCTGGAGCGGCCGAATAGGGAATCTACACATATCTATGGTCTGCTCGTCATTCCACGGAAGAGTGGGGCGGAGTCAGCAGAGCTCACTAGCATTTAAAGCAACATGAACTAGAACGGCGTGCTAAAATCAGAGCTGATTTTGACAGGGTACACAACATATATAAATGTACACAAACGTACAACACAAACGTACAACATATATATAAAAAAAAATCGAATAAGCATTATATGATATGTCTGAGGGAAATTTAAGTGAAGGTAATGTGGTCTTTCACCTTGTTTAATCCATAAAACACTTAATGTCAAAAGCTGTAACTATAATGAATTTTAGCAAATTTTGGCGTGTTATATGATATTTTTTGTGTTTCCGTGATGTGAAAAGATATGAAGAGATCGCGCAGGCTTTCTCTCTTTTATAAGCCATTGTGTTTAACGTTAACCGAAATCTTATGAAACGTGTAACAATGTAAACCACAGTAATGCGCTCATTTGAAGTTAACATGGGGTCCTTGCACAGGGAAAGACCGTGGTCAGTAAACATTGGGACAACTGATCAATTTTTAAAACGTCACCATTTATCAACAACAGGCAGGACCGTTATATTTTGATATTATTTTTATGCTATTTGAGGTAATTTAGCCCTATAATATGAAATGTACATGTTCTATTACAAATCCAGTCAACATTAATGCTCCCTGTTGTGCAATGGATTGTGGAATTAATTTGTGCCAAAAAAAAGAAAAGGTTGCAACTTCTGTTTCATCAAAAATTTAATTAACTGATATTTGAGCTGGTGAATGTAGCCACCCAGATCCAGTTCGTATCCAGATCAGGTGGTGGATCAGCACCTAGAGATGACCTCGACAGCCCTGAATGTCAGCAGAGACCATGTCACCTAGATGAGGTCCAGAGACAGATTCCCTCCAAAGACCTCGTTGGCCATCGGGACAAGACCACGAGAACCAGACAAGTTCTCTGCTCAATCTGACCTGTGTTGCAGCCTAGAATTAAACCACACTATGATGGTTTCGTCTGGCCAGAGGAGAACTGTCCCCCGACTGTGCCTGGTTTCTCCCAAGGTTTTCTACTCAATCTCGGTTTTTGGTCCTTGCTGCTGTCACCTTTGGCTTGCCTTTTTGGGGACGCTTGCCTGATTGCACAAACACTATTGGAAGAACTAAATTGGATGATGTCAACACTGAATCACCAATGAACTGACTTTAACTGGAAAAATGATTTGTTAATGTTCTCTTGCATTATTGACAAACTATTTTCCTGTTTGACTGTAAAGCTGCTTTGACCAAAATCGGTATTGTATAAAGCACTATGTAAATAAAAGTGACTTGATTTGATACTGTAACCTGGTTCATTTTATTATTATTTTATTTATTTTTTTTACTTCTGCCTCATTTTAAAGATATAATTGTTAACAGTAATAATGTTTGTAAATGTTTGTTTGCTAACATTTTGTTTAGCTTGTTTAGTTTTTTCTTAGTTCATTAAACAAAGTTTAAACTGAATTTTGCAGTTGTATTACAGATGTAATGTTTGTCAACTGGAGCTTTAAAGGAATAGTTCACCCAAAAATGAACATTTGCTGTTAATTTAATGACCCTTAGGCCATCCAAGATGTAGGTGACTTTTTTGACTGTTTAGTCTGTATGAAAATTTTTATAAATGGAGAATGTTATTAAGTAAAGGCTATTATGTGTTAGTGATTGATAAACACCAGTTAATCATTTTTAATATTTTTTTTAAAACTATAAAAATATATGTTCATGTAGTTCTCCAGCAATTTCTTATGATGCCCAAATAATAAATCTTAGTTGAGGTAACATATAAATTGCATATAAAACTAGTTCACTAAAGGTTGAGCCAACTAAAAAATAACAATTCAGATAACACTTTGAAGTCAGAAATTGACTGAACGTAAAATTTCAGTGGAACTTATTACTAAATAATAATTACCGTATTGACCCGAATATAAGACGATGTTTTTTTCTTGGAAATACATATGAAAAAAAAACACGGTTGTCTTATATTCGGGGTCTAGGCTTTGACATGTCAGTAATACACCCACAACAATAGGTGGCACCAAAAACACATAAAACGAGTGTGCCATGAAATATGTAATGTATGTGTGTTGTAAAGATCGCAAATGAAATCAAAAGAAAAAGAAAAGCTTACAGCGGCACGAGTCGTGACTGTCATGTTAGCCTGATGGGAACAAACTTCCTCTGTAAGTGATTTTAAAACATGAGACAGAACCCAGATTTGAAGACTGTTAATAAACTTTACTGTTAATAAAATTTTGGTAGGCTACTATGAGATGGATAGCCTAAATGTTGTATAATTCAGATGGGCTACCTGTTATTTCAATGGTATATCAAAAAGTGTATATTTTTCAATGTCATTGTTAGAACATTTTACCAGTATTTACCATACTTTCAAAACAAAAATTAAAATAGGAAAAATATGCAATTTGAAAATAATTTAAGAAAAAATGTTTTACAGAGAGAGAGAGAAAGCAAAAAAAAAACAATATTTGGTTTTCAAAAAGCCTTTTTCCAAAAGGTACATCTGGAAAAAGGGGGGTCGTCTTATAATCAGGGTCGTCTTATATTCGGGACAATACGGTAGTTAAAACCGCTTGAATTATTTTTTTTTTTTTTTGTGATCAACTTTTTATTTTTTTCAAATCAACAAAACATCCACTCAAACAAACAACAGGAAGGGGGGAACAACAGACACACCATCAACAATTTCAATTTCAATTTGTAGTAAAAAGGACAAAACAGAATTCACATGAGTCCATAGATTGACAACAATTGGACATTGCAAAACAAATGTGGAGAAAAGCACCTGCTGATACAGTGTTACAGATATGAGTTATAGGTCAATTGCAGTTTCATTTTAAACCTCTTGTAAGGAGTTATGTATGCTCTATGGATGACTTTGAAATGGATAAGACGATGAGCCAGAGGGTGGTGCGATCCAATCCCATATAGGATGAGAGAAAATAGGGGATGCCCAGGGAACCCCATAGGCCTCGCGAGCAGAACGTAACAAAACTTTGTTAAGTTTTGGTAAACAAAACTTAGTTCTTAGTTCTTGAAGTGAGCAGAGTCCCTGGTTATCATATAAGTCAGTCACTGCATGTGTTTCTGCCCAATGTAGACCAAGAGGGCTGGACAAATGGCTGATTTCAACATAAAAAATTAAAGCTGTGCCATAAGGTTGTGTTGTTACAAAATTTGAAAGGTCCTCCCATCAGACGTTCCACCCTTTTTAGAAAAAAAATGAAGTCCTTAGATGTAGTATTCTGGATTCTACAAAGATCGATTACATTAAGTTCAGTGATAAATTTATTCAGAAAGTCTGTATTCAGAAAGGCAATAAAATAATGCGAGCCACTAAAGGGACATGGTTAGCCCCTTGCTAGCAGTAGCCTGTTACGTTGCACTACATAAGATTTCACTTACCACATAAACAGAGTAAGAAGAGATGCCTGAGGATGATGGCGAATGATTTACAGATCCTGATCACCACTGACAAGCACCTGATCTTGTAAAATGTGTGGTAAGTACTGCCGCTCCATAATATAAACAGAGTATGTGCGATCGCAAATCTCGAAAGCGAAAGTGAAAGTAAAAAGCGATCCTGCATTTGAAAGCAGTTTCAGGGCCCCACATATTAATAGTGGCTCCCTGATGCCTGCATTTTATACACGGTATAATTACCCGATGATACAACTGTGAGAGTGTTTTCTTCCTGCTGTGAGCTACTGAAACGAGCCGCACTGTGAAACAGCCAATCAGAGCAGAGCTCAACATTATTATTCATGACCCTTCCACATAAGCCAATAACAGACCATTTCATTCTAGGGAGAAATCCTATAGTTATAAATGCACATGTAAAACTGTTTCTGGATCATTTTTGCCCTTACCTAAGCAACATACCTTCTATGTAGATATCAGAGAACAATTTAAAATATTGTATCAATGCATTCTATGGCACCTTTAACAGGAGAATTTAGGCCATTCACATTCAATGATAAGATATTCAGAATATGCATTGTGTGCTCGCAATGCCAAGATTCTAAGTGAAGAGAAACAAAAGCAATACCATACTGCCAGTGACATAAACATTAGTATGAATCCTAGATACCAATTCACCTAGATGCATAGTCCTTTTAAAAGAAAAGCAAAATAAATAAATGTATTGATGTCTGTTGAATGGCATAGAAAAAAAAACAAGGAATCACAAACAACTGTGTATATAAACCAAAGTAGTCCGCACATTACCGAGAGTGTAGGTCTGCATACACAACAGAAACAAATGTTGATGTGTGACCAGTCCACTTTAACACAAGACATGTCCCCAAAAGGCCCACTGTGCCAAAAGCGTAGTGATTGGACCTGTTCTCCATCAGCCCGAATAATAATAATAATAATAATAATAAATAAAAATATTATTATTTACCAATCAGCGAACAAACGTACAAGGCAGGGGCAAGATTCCAAAAAGAAATTAACAAGTGTCCATGGCCACCTTGTTATTGTCCTCTGAAGGGCAGTTAGGATCACCACAGACCTCATCGTTAATTTTCCCTCGTTGAGCTGAGAGGATGGAGACGGTAGCCGTGCCTTCCTGCTCCTTTGTAGTGCTGCAGAATACGTCTTCAGTGACAGTGAAGTAACAAAATCCTCCGCCTTTTGAGGAGAGCCAAACATCATCTGCTCACCTTTATGTTGTAGTTTAATTACCGCCGGATAGGTGAGGAAGGGCTGGAGACCAAGTGCTGTCATCTTCTTCAAGACTGGATTAAAGCTCTTTCTCTTGGTAGTTGTAGCTGGACTAAAGTCGGGAAAAAACAGTAGACCCGGTCACGTGTCTGTTTCGCCGCGATGGCTAGCTTTTCAGCTTCTGCTTTTAGCTCTTTTACAGAATCGTTGGTCGTTTGTATATCCAAATGTAGATCACGGAGTACAGTCGAAGCCACTACCGAATCGAGAGTACTTTGTTGCTCTTTAAGCGTTAGCTTGATACCGTTAGCTATAGCTGCGTTGAGATCCTCTCTGGAGATGTTGGAATCTTTGAATTTTTTCTTTATTGGCGATTGTTCACTCTCTCTTTTCTGGCTGTCCTTGACTGCTGGAGTACTCATAGTGAGCTAAATAAAGAGTGGTTCAAAATTTACTGACAGGATATATACAATTTCTGACAAAGTGAGCAGAGTGAAGGACTATGCGTGCATTGCCGCTGAAGGGTCACGTCATTCCCGAATGTTTTTTACAGTGTAGTACCTTTACAGAAAGAGAGTCTCCTGAGCTCAACCCTCAGACAAGCAGAACACAGACTGTCAGATGTTCTAAAACATAACACAAAATTTAGAAACAAAGAAAAGCCTTTGAGATTACACAAAAAATATTCCACATCCATATTCAATGTATATCTGTAAATGCATGTTTGTGTGTGTGTGTGTGTGTGTGTGTGTGTGTGTGTGTGTGTCTGTGTCTGTGTGTGTGAGAGAATGTTAAAGGAATAGTTCACCTAAAAATGAAAGTTACTCTATGACATTGTCCACTCACCCTCATGTTCCATATCATCCTGTAACTTTCTTTTGGGAAGTATATTTAATACTTTCAGTGTACTGAAAATATAGTTCAGATTTTATGTCATCTTATATGTCAAGTGATGGTGATTAATGCCAAGTTCCAGAACAACATGCAAATCCATGAATGTTGAGATAAAGGAAAAATACAAGCATCTGAAAGTTACGACTGACAATTGACCTTTCAAAAAAACCTGCCCTCCTTAGTTACTGTTGCTATGTCCAACAAGCCTCTCCGAAATCAGTTTTAGAATGTACTGTAATTTCAAATGGAAACTTGGCCAGAGATGTCATTGGCTTATAGGCAGTCTAGTAGACGCAGCTATTGAAAGCTCAGAAAACTCGAAACATAGTGTACACATTTCATAGAATATTTCCATTCTTTTTTGTCATTTGGAATTATAATTCACCATTAACCGTTTGACCATTCACATAATTCACCATTAACTGTCTGATTTAGCCTCACATCGTATTTTATGTTTGGTTTACAGAAGAAAGAAAATTATAAGGGTCATTCTTTGCAGAAAATGTTCCATTAAATGAATTCTAATAGGAACTCACATGGTATAGTACATCAGTCCATCCTTCCATGGTGATGCACTGGAAGACTGTGAGGATGGCGAAGAGGATGTTATCGAAATTGGTGATGCCGAAGTTTGGTCCTGTCCAGTACCCCCTACATACTGTTCCATTGGAACACACTCTTGAAGGACGTTCTGTTCCACATGGGTAATCACCAACTCTTTCTCCTGCACACACAAACAAGCAGAAAACAAACCTTTATGTATTACATATGCTTTTATGCCTATTTCAATAATCATTGCCTACACATTTGGAAGGTAAATCAATGCAAATCACCCTCTCCGAACTGGTCAAACACACACACACACACACACACACACTCTCTCTCTCTCTTTCTCTCTGAGGCATATCACCTGCTGATGTTGCTGATTGAGTGGTGAAGCAGGCAGCAGCTGAGCACATGTTAGCAGCTCAGCTTCTTATTGGAGACCTCATTACCAAGACAAGCTAATTACATGCACTGTGTTGAACTGAAATAACTCGCACACACATATTACATTAACAACCTGTCAAGATCCCTCACACCATGGACACAGAAGTATAGTACATAAATACACAAACATGTGCATACACACAAGCACAGCCTCCAGCTAGAATAGCAGAGCTTATGTCCTCATCTTCAAGAGCCGTGCTGTGCGGATACAATAGAAAAACAGTTGCTCTCCAAGCTCTTTCAAGAAACGACTTCTCTATTTTTTTTTACCTCTTTCTGTGTCACAAAAGACCTTTAAAAATCACCCAGTGATTCAAGATTCAGTGTGCTAGTCTTGCCTGCAGGATAAATCATGAAAACATCTGCTTTACAACGGCAATCAATGATATTGTGCCGCAGGATTATTATTTTAAGAAATGTAATAACATTTGTCTCTATCACTAAATCATGTGGTACACTAGAATGTACTAAAGTCAGATGGTAATTGGAATTAGGGGTGGGAATCAACAGGGACCTGGTGATATATTATACAGATATCTAGGTCATGATATGGGTTTTAATAGCTAAAAAAAAAAAGCTGTGTTGCCCTGTGTCAATTAGATATGATCTCAAATATGATATGATCTCAAATATGATGATCCCGTTGGACCCCCATCTTAAAATATGAAGGGCAGGATTTGCTCTGTCTGGGTAAAAACCCATCACATCTATGTACTTACAGACCAGAACAAAATGAAATGCTAATAAACATCTACAATTAATGTTTTCATTAGGAGACAAGGAGAAAAACAGGGATGAAGAGAGAGAGAAAAAAAACACACACAAAGATCTGTCATGTCTCTCTCACTCACATTCAGTCCCTAGCTGCAAAGGAAGCAGCAGTGTTTTGTGGGTAAATGTCAGTCAATGAAAAGCGAGGCAGGCGGAGGAAATTTGCATAAACAAAAGAAAGAGCCCGAGAGGACCTCTGATCCAAACAGAGCTTTGCAAAAATCTTCTAGAGTTCTTTGTTTAACAATTGTTCAAATATATATTTTGTATATATATATAAAGTTATTTTTTTTTAACAACAGGTTTTGTCTCGCTAAAGGCTTTATTGTGCAAACGGAGTCTTAATATTTTGTTTATATCTTGTGATACCAGTGCAGGTTTCTTTTCTTTACTTGTGCTAGAGTGTCTTTATTATCTTCAGTATAAACTGATAAGGAGTCGCTTTCCTTGGACTCTCTGAATTCGTTATTTAATGTGTGCTACAAAGAGCTGTTTTGAGATTGTGTGCTTTGAAACGTCTCTGACTGCGGTGGCTCTAAGATTTATTTCCTTGGTGCTCTCAAAGAAGCTTTTTTGTTTCCACAACAGGAACTAACCTGTATCCTCTTTAAAGCAGGTGAAGTGGAATTTGCCCATGTAGAACTCGACGCCGATGATGGCAAACATGACGATGGCAAAGAAGAGCAGCAGTCCAATCTGAAGAAGTGGAACCATGGCCTTCATAATGGACTTTAATACTACTTGAAGACCTAAAAAGAGAAACAGATTACATTTGGTTAAATTAATCATGCTATCATTACCGTCTAGAGTTTTTAATGTCTGAATGTCTGAACAGGCACTGTTAAATTGAAGTGTATTGTACTGCCAGACACTTACTTGGGATTCCAGACACCAGTTTGAGGGGTCTCAGCACTCTGACGGCCCGCAACGTTCTCAAGTCAAACTGTGAACCCACTGTGGTTAAAATCCTGTCACAAACACACAAACATGCAAACATCAATAGAAAGCATAGACCATCATAGACATTGATTAGTTCAGATTAGTGGACAAACAATACATGCTGTTTAAGTCTTAAATTATTTAATTTGGCCTGCTCCAGTCTTGGATATTTGGTTACATCCTTGATAGAAATAACCTTAAATATAAACATGAAAAAATCTATATAAACACTATTATTATTATTAAATTGTAAAATGTAAAACTATAGTATAAATAATATTTATCTGATATATAATAAATAATATTTACTATAAAATTGATAACACTTACCAATAAGGTTCCATTAGTAAATGTTAGTTAATATATTAGCTAACATAAATGAACAATACATTTATTACAGTATTTATTAATCTTTGTTAATGTAAGTTAATGAAAATACAGTTGATCACTGTTAGTTCATGTTAATTCACAGTGAATTAACTAATGTTAACAAGAACAACTTTTGAATTTAAAAATGCATTAGTAAATGTTCAAATTTACATTAACTAGGATTAAAAAATGCTGTAGAAATACTGTTCATTCTTAGTTCATTTTAATTAAAGTATTTAACTAATGTTAACTAATGAACCTTATTGTAAAGTGTTACCAATAATCTATATTATATTTTTGCATGGATTCTTTTTATTTGATAATAATAATGTTAATAATACTAATCAATTATCATCAAATAAAATGGTATATAAAAATATAATATGAATAATATAATATTCTGAATACATTTTTCAATTAATTTATTCATTATTTCATGTATTCAGCATTTCACATCCTCAAAATGTAAGCAAAATAAGATATACAAGCAAAAAATGTCTTTAAATCTCATTTCGCACTGTATCAAATGGCTGGATCGCCCTTTAGGTCAGTGACTCATGTAAGGTAGCCATCAGAAGAAACCCCTCTGAAGCGGACTGTCAGCTTTCGGTGTTGTGTGTGTTTATGTTCTGGAAAATCAGCATAACCTAATCTAATCTAATCCCATCACCACAGTGACACCGCCGAGATGACAGCCATTAGATGTTGCCAAGGCAATGCGGCTGGCTGGCGTAGCGCACATGAGCCCGTGTGTCCTTGGGAGCACTGGAGTGGAACCAGCCACACACTGCATGTGTGCAAAAGATCTTCCCATTAAATCACAATCATCAACTCGCAGCAGGCAAACTGAGAAGCCTTATATAAAAGTTACAGTTCTTATGTTTGGCAGAAGAGTATCCTTCTTCACTGACATGTGATCTGATTTGCTCATAAAACGAGAGAGAATAAGAGGATGAGAGAATGAAAGAAAGATGGATGTATGCGAAGAGGGAAAAGAGGATAGCAGCAGGGTTGGGGTGGAGGGATCATGCAGAGTACTGTGAGGCTGAGCAGATATGCCCCATTAAATATGATAGAGCTGCCGCAACACCCCCGCAATCCATCTAACTCACTACCCAAACAGAGAGGAGGAGGAAAGTTAGACAAGGAGGAAGATTTAGCAAAGTTTTCAGCATTTTTTTTTTTTTTTTAATGAAGCTGACCTTTACAGAAAACGAAATCCTGTGTGACGACAACAGCACCCTCTGCTGGAGCTGTGCAGTCAGAGCCTGAGCTGTGCATCTCACAGGCAATTCATGCTATAGACTACCAAGACAGGAAGAGTCAATGCTCCAGAGAAAATAAAATAAACTGTGACATAACGAATGTTAATTCTTGCATCATAATTAGCACGTCACAGTGAATATTTTCACTGCTGCTGCGGTAAAAAACTACCCAAACATTAGGAAAAGGTTTGTATTAAACTTAAAATTCGTACGTTCTACCGATGAAAATGAAAAATAAATAGATATAATAAGCAGATTCTCTAAAAATATATAATATAGTAATATATATACTGTATATGATTTACTTGTGTATACGTGGTAAAAAACATACTTCTAGAAGTTGTGAATAAATCAAAGATTATTGGACGTTTAAAAAAAAAAAAAAAAAGATCTGTACAGGTCGTTTAATTCTTAAATTACTCCATTTGGCCGGCTCCCGTCTTTGATATTTGGTTACATCCTTGATAGAAATAATCTCATATTTAAATATGCAACATTATTATTATTATTATTATTAAGAATCATTTTCAAATAAAAATCTATAATAATAATAATAATAATAATAATAATAATAATAAGTATCTTATATAACATATAATATTTACTATAATTATATTATTTAATATACTCTTTAAATTTTATAATACTTAACAACAACAACAACAATAATAATAATAATAATAATAATAATAATAATAATAATAATAGTTAGAAGCCACATTTTGCTGTGAAATTATTTATTATTATTATTATTATTATTATTATTAATCTTATATATTATACATTTAAAAAACAATTATATTGTTTTTATTTGATAAATATTAATAACATAATAATAAATCATTATCAAAACATGATAAATAAAAGGATATAATATAAATAATAACATTTATATTATATATAATACACTTTCAATCTTTTTACTTTAAAAAAATAAAGTTTAATTCAGTGTGTTACTTGTCTTGTTTTTGCGAAAGGATTTGCAAAATTTACTAGCAATTTCTGATTGAAAATAGTTTGAAAGCAAATCCTCTACCAAATTTTCTTCAGTGTATCTTTTACTCTGAAAAGGGCCACTTTTAAAGTATGAAACCTGCAAGTATAGGCTAGAAAAGATGACATATATATGACTTATAAGATTACATTTTATATAAGCTTTCTAAATACTCATTTTATAGGATTTGTGGTAAGATAAGACTCTGGTTGCCTGTGGTGGAGAGAGACTAGGAGAAAAAGACCTTTATTAGTTTGAATGTAGCTCAGTAGCCGGCAGCAAAAAGGGGAGATTTTTAATATCCCGCTTATCGATGACAGAATATATCTCTACATGAGGGCACCAAGCTCAGGCACAGGAAATATGGCTGGGAACGATATCTGCTATTGGTCAAAGCGAAACACCCTCTCACATAAAGACACAAAACACAATACCACATATACAAACAAAAATAAATGCCGGAAAATCCTGCTTTACAATATCAAGCTGTCAGGAGAAATTGGCAATCAACTCCTGCTTTGCATTATCACAAGCTAAAATTTAAATGAGCTACCGTCAAATTTAGCCATGCACAATCATTATGGAGACAATAGAAGTAAGAATGAGCATACACAGTATGGCTGTTTTAACAAAAGATTGCAGTCAGATGATGAACCCAAAAAAAGCTGTTAGGGGTTGATTGTTTATGAAAACCGTCTCTGAGCTGAAATGGTGACTGCAGTTCATAACTAATGCACACTTGTGATTGACAGCTGCTGATTTGTGGCACTCGACTGAATGAGCCGCCAAAGTCATGCTGCACTCGCCAGTGCTACAAACTGAAAGACAGGATGAAAAGAAGAAGCGAGAGAGACAGCGGTGGAGAGGGAGAGCGTGAGTGAGACTCTCACCCTCAGCGGGGGTGCTATGATGTAATTACTGTTGCACGGTGCTGGAATTGAGTTTTTCACACGTCTCAGAAAGAGACTTATCCCTCTCAGATGATCGTCCTGTGTCAGAGGAGAGCTGTCAGTCAGCCTCGGGCACACAGTGACCTCACAACCTCAACAGAGCAACTCGGCCTTAAGACTAGAGAACAACCTGAGCAGAATCCGAAGGGAAATGTATCTGGAAGGTGTTACAAGCAGAAGTCTTGTCAGCAAATGGTGATCTTATGAGCCGAACACCTTCACAAGAGTCAAGACGACCTGTTGTAAAGGCACAAAAGAGATCGCTTTAATGTCTGAATTGTTTCTTTTAGAGAAATAAGAGTTTAAATGGAGCGTTATGTAGAAGAACTAAAGAAAAAGTCACTGCTACCCCCAGATATAGCAGAATTTAATCTTAGGACAATTTCAAAATTAGAACTTTTATTTTGTTTTCAATCCATTTCAACTAGAATGTCCCTTGTTATTTTATTCAAGTGGAACTGAAACTCTGATGTGTGTTACATGATCTCAGTTGCACATCTCATGCATGTATATTTCCAGGCTTCCTGAATGTTGCACTCAGGCTTTCTTTCTGAAGCCGTACTCAACCTGCAAAAGTTAAAACCCTTGTTTTGAAGGAATGATTGCATGTTAGGTCAGAAGGCAGTCTACTGCCCGGGATACATCAGGATTCATTAGCATTTACAATGTGGTGATGTGCATTTCTGACTTCTACGGAAGATGGTTTCAGTCACTGTAGCACAAAAAATGTTGGATCCTGTCTATAACTGTATTCAGTATACTCAGTTAGTGATCAAATCACCCTAAAATAGATCTCAAGTGTAAACATGGCCCTAAAGTTTCAGAATAGTCATTTAACAGATATTTCAATATCATTTTCCAAGAAATCAGCAACGCAACCTACCCCGTTGAAGGCCCAGAAAGGTAGTAAGGACATC
This sequence comes from Acrossocheilus fasciatus, assembly GCA_036784905.1. Classification (NCBI taxonomy): domain Eukaryota; kingdom Metazoa; phylum Chordata; class Actinopteri; order Cypriniformes; family Cyprinidae; genus Acrossocheilus; species Acrossocheilus fasciatus. The sequence continues at coordinate 9,499,052 of CM071958.1, forward strand.
ATTAAAATAGTCCATGTGACATCAGTGATTCAACTTTAATTTCACAAAGCTACGAGAATATTTTTGTGTGCAAAGAAAACAAAAATAATGAATTTATTCAACAATTTCTTCTCTTCCGTGCCAGTCTTCGACGTGCGTTCACGTGAGTACCATGACGCATCTGTGTGATGCTGCTGATGGAGCAAGCGCTCTGATGGCTGAACCACTGATGTAATGTGGACTATTTTACCAATGTCCTTACTACCTTTTTGGACCTTGAACGTGTCGGTTGTGTTGCCGTCTATGGGAGGGTCAGAAAGCTATCAGATTTCATAAAAAACGAACGTCTTGTGGGTTTGGAATGACATGAGGGTCAGTAATTAATGACAGAATTTTCATTTTTGGGTGAACTATCCCATTAAAGCTAGGATAACTGGGACACATGCTTGAAAAGTCATTATTTTTGCAATCCCGTTTGTTGACGCTAGTGGCACAGAAATTACACACTTCAGCTTTAAAAAGAATATAATAAATGAGCTATGAAACCTTTGAGCAATGAAAAACTCCTCTGGAGATGGCATAAAAAGACGGGGTATGAAACTAAATCTCTATAATTCAATGTCCTGCTCAAGTTTCAGAAAGATTAAAAGTTGTTTTTTGAAGAATTTCAACCCCAATTGATTTCTCTAATGTAGAAAAATGAGTGTAGCCGCACAGCCCTTCTGCTATCAATTAGTCATAGATCATTTCCTGAGTCAGTGTTGGCGTCTGCCATGTCTCTCTGTATTACTCGCTACACTTTCACCTTCCTAATCTCACATTAAGACGTCACTGCATCATGCTTAAAATAGAAGAGGTCAAAGGTCACAGCATTAGACATTTGATGTGGAGCTGTCCGGAGGCACATGACCAACAAGGACACATATCAGGGTGCCAAATGGGGGATTCATTGCCATGGTGCCCATGAAGGGAGCGCTAATGAAGTCACCCTGCCTGCCACGAGGCACCAGCATCATACAGAGAGCTTTAATGATTTGCAGTTAACAGACACACACACTTACACACAAACATACACCGAAGCAGAAGCCTGTCACATTGCAACAATTACACTTGTATAGAGATGCACTCTATCCACTTGAATGTGACACATGCTCAAACACACACACTCCTACGCACATGCCCACACACATTAAAAGCAGCCTGTCATCACCCACGCCCTACAGATTACACATAAAAAACACAAACCTAAAAAAGTCTTCTTAAAGGCATAGTTCAGTTAAAAATGAAGATTCACCAACATGTTGTTCCTTCATGACTATGTCTTTTTTCAGTGGAACAAAAAAGGAGCTATTTTGCAGAATGTCCTAAATGCTCTTTTCCATAAAAACAGAAAGGATGCTGAGGATGAATGCTCCAAAAATAAATAAAAGTATGACTCTTTTACTATATTTATACAAAAAAGAAATACATTTTTTAAAAGTAGAGTAAATTAACCATGAATACAATTTTAAATATACTACTAATAAAAAAATATACTTGAGAAGTGACAAATGCAAGTACTAATTTATTTAAATTTTACTTTAACTTTTAGTAATTTTGTTATGTGCTTTTTGGGGGTTATGCCATTTTTATTTCTTTTTTAATATTTCTGTTTAGCTTTAACATTTTTATTTCAGCTTTATTAATTCTAGTAATCCAACTAAAATGTATTTTATTTCAGCTAGTTACCAAAGAAACATTAGTTTCATGTCTTTTAGGTTTAAGTTTTTTTTTTTTACCTAATAATTTATTTTATTTTATTTTAGCTTTAACAGCAACACCAACTTTCTATCATTTCTGACTATTTGGACTGACATGATGCATAAATTACAGAATTTGTTAGGTAAACCTTTCCTTTAAAAACAATACTTTCATCCTTCAGTAAATGGCTGACAGAAGTGTTGGAATATGTGTTTTTGTCCGTTGATGCCTCTTAAGCTTGTTTACTTCCAATGTAGCAAAAACAGTCAAAACAGTAAGCCACAGCAATGTCTCTGTGGAGTTGTGTTTCCAGCACTTCAGCAGCGACTGCTGCTAAAACCTCCCATGTACGCTGAATCGCCATGATTAAAACAGCAAACTAAGAGTGCATAACGTGATCAGCCCCTCCCATTATTCTTCTCATCTTCCATTTCTGTTAAAATGGCTTTAATTAATGTGGGTCCTTTAATGTGTCCCCTGATTCAACTCCAATAACTGTGTTAAAAAAAATACTCTTCTCTGTATCCCCCTCCACCTTGCTTTCCTCTTGCCATACATTAGTCAGATCCAGCTTGCATGAACGGTAACAAAAGGAGACAAAAATGGCTGCCAAGACTGGAATAAACTGGACGCAGAGGACACAGGAATGTCATATATCAGGCAATGACAGTTTCCGGGTCTCATGCATCAGCCAGACCATTACACCAGTGAAAAAGTGTTTGAATGCAAAGAAACATCAAACATCAGACTTTTAGTCCTGTTTTAATCTGGTTGCACAATCATGACAAGAGATGCACCGATGCATCGGCCAATAATTACTATCAGCAGGTCATTAGAGCAGAATACAGTATATGCTTTCTGTGAAAAGGATGTGGAAAAACGTACTCATGAATTCAGTTCACATGAGTTACGAATGTTCATGTGAGTAATGTGTTTTATTTGGATTTACTGTATTTAAAACATACAATTATAGGTATTGATTTCATTCTACATAATCAGATATCATATTGCATGAAAAATTAACATGCAACGATGTTTTCTTCAAGGATGCAATGGCAAAAGAGCTTCCTCAAAAAAACAAATTGGACAAGAAAATTACCAACAGAGCAATAATACAGTTATAACTCTGATGTAACACTGTCAACATCAACACCAGTGAAAGTTTCTCTTTTGTTTCACTTAACATTATATTCTCACTGAGCTCCTAAATAACGACGTGAATTAGGGGGGAAAAAAACAATCAGTGAGAGGAGTCGGTATCTGTTAAATGTCTGTGTGATAATGCCCACCTATTATGTTCGCAATCTGTCCGTAAATTCACAGACAAGGCTCAAACTGGTGGAAAAATACATAGCAATTAAAAATTAAACAACTCAACCACTCAGACATCATCACTTAAGGTCACATCCAAATCAAACTGAAACACAAAATGATAGGAATAAGAGAGTTGGAGCACTCAGCTCGCTTAAATTAAAGATGTAGCCAAGGTTTATTGCTCAATACCAGAGCTATGCAACTAGTGGGTTTTTTGGAAGAGGGTCTATTGGTTCTAGCAGGTCCCTTATGATATTAAAAACATTTGTGGTGAAGCGAAGCCATGGCCTTAGGGGGAGGCACAGTGAGCGTCATTACCTCATTACAGGCCCCAGTGCTTTTCCAAGGAGGACAGGATGAGAGCAAATTAAAAGTCCTGGCTGACCATGTCAGCCTGGCAAAGCAATGAACCGTCGACAGGACCCAGAGGTATATATCAGAGGTGTAAGTTTATTTTACATATGGAAATAAAGTCTAAAGACGGGTATCATTTCACTCAAACCTTCGAAACTCTGAAACCAAGTTGAATTTGTCTGTATCAAAAATACAGTAAAACAGTAATATTGTGAAATATTATTACACATTTTCTATTTTAATATATTTTAAAATGTCTTGAGACTTTATTCCAGTCTTCAGTGTCAATGATCCTTCAGAAATCATTCAAATATGCTGATTTGGTGCTGAGGACACATTTCTTATTATCATCAAACAGCGGTGGCAGTTTTTTTAGTGTTTAGAGATTTTTAGGATTCTTTGATAAATAGAAAGTTGAAAAGAATTTGATCAATTTAATGTATCCTTACTAAACGAAAGCATTCATTAAAAAGTCTTCCTGAATCCAGAGTTTTGAACAATAGTGTAATTAATACAACTCATTTATCTAAATAGAGTTTTTGAAAAACACTGCTGGAAGAAGAGGAATGAGGAGGATAAGAGTAAGGGGACCAAGTGAGAAAGAAACAGAAAAATGAACTCCTCTTTCATGCTTGGCATGCCAGGGAAGCATCATGGGTGACTGTGCAAGCACAGTTGGAAGTTAACAGCTACAGCATGCAGAGTGTGAATCTCACCCATCTCTAGTTCTTTCAATTTTTCAATCAGGATGACAAAAAAAAACATCCAATTTGTACTTTGGAGAAACAATCTGCAAAGCCACCCTAAAAGTCTGTTGGTGGCCAGATTTGTTGAAAGTAAACATGGAGGGCGACATTGCTGAGATATTGCCAGCAGACATTAGATCCAGGGCAGGAAGCTTGAAAATGTGCAATATAGTGAAAAAATTGCTCAAACTTCTACTTGGCCATTCTCTTTCAGTTCTCTTGTTTGATTTCAGACTTTCAGATACCGGAGCTATTGGGCATCATTATTGTTTCAAAAATAATGAAATAATGAAAACTCAATAGACCTACTCAGGTTAGATGGCATATTGAATTTAACACGTATAAAAACAACGTAATGTAATAGCTAAATTGCAATGTTTGATCCTACATATATTTTTGCACAATTTGGCTAACAATTTTGGTAGTGTGTTGGGTCACCACTATACATCCAAAGCAAAATTTGAGTCTTGAAGTAATAAGAAAATTTAATTTTTTAAGAAAATTCAAGAGGAATGATAGAAGTGGATGGAATGATAAACATTTCTAGACAACCACTTCGCTCTAATTGGAAATTCTGTCTTTACAGAAGACCATACACATGCACAAACATATACCAGATCCGGCAAGCATCTGTTTAATTACACAACAACGCTCAAAGTGCCTAATAGAGAGCCCACTGATCAGCCAGAATCCGGGACGGATGTGTTCCCCCAGCTGTGCTCCTCAGAGCAGTTTTCATTTTGAGCTCAATTTGTCAGAGCACTTAAAAACGGCCAGAGAAAAGATGCTCATGAAATCTAAAAATGGGTGATTAAACAGTATTCAGATGAAATGTACTGTACATTTAAAAAAGCACGCTTATAAAGAAAAAGCACAGAGTCTGGAATGAAATAAAAGTAGCAGCTATATGGAATGAGGACATAGTTCAGTGCTGAGAGTGAGAAGACACTTTGAGAACGAGTCACCAAATAGACCCTCAGTCAACAAGACAAGTATACCTCATTATTTGTACTGGCAAGGCAGCTGGGTCCTCATTCTACACAGCCAGAGAGAAACAAGACATACTAAGAACACAAAGAACCGTTTAACCCATAATTTCAGAATAAAAGTATTAATTTATTTTAAAAAATTCGATTTGAATTGATATGCTTTTTCAAGAAAAGTGTTCTTCCCTGAGAAACTAAATTAAACAAGCAAAAATCCTCCCTATATTTTTAGGGAGCATAAGAGGATTTAAAAAGACTTTTAATCCTAATGCAGACGACAACATACAACACCGCTCAACCATCCTTTAAAAGAACCCCACTCCTCTTCGCTTACTATACTGTCTCGTATTGAGAGCCCCAGCAGCCAAGATAAAGTCTACATTTCATTTCCTGTGGTGCAGGTCACAACAAACATCGAGGACAGATGTATTACTCACTCCATCTTCCCGTCAAATGTTTATCTCTTTTCTGAAACAGAAGGTGTACACTACAGGTGGATGACAATCTGCAAGCTCACTTTACGGCCCAGTGTTTTTAATGAAATGGAAGGTAATTATTTCTTCATGTGTTAAATTGCCTTTTTAGAGAAGAAAATCAAAGGTAAAATGAAGACTGTCAGCTCAGGGCCATTTTCTAAGCAGTCCAACTGATGAACACATTACTAGAACATGGCAAAAAGAGGCTATTTAAGCTTGAAAAACAGCTAGAATAAGGAAGATAGAATGCAAAAAAGCCACCATTTTGCTTCATGGGTCATTACAGTGAATATGCAGATTTGCATTTTGTAGTACAGCCAAGTCATAACAAAACACTAATGCTCTCTGGAATACTTGATTCTGATTGGCCAGTTACAACAGTTGAGCAGTGTATTTAAATCTGTATTTCATGTCCATTTATTTCTGAAGCATTCTAATGCCTGCAGTGTTGTACAGTCAGACAGTCGTTGTTAGAAGAAAACACCTTCAGGACGATAATAAACATCCCTCAGTCTAATGTTGGGGTCTTGATCACCCTGTCATGGTTTATTTGTACGATAAGAACTGTGCTCATTTGTTGAATTTGCTGTGTTATAACAAACACACAGGAGACGATGTGTAAAACGGTGTAGAAAAGTCCTCCTCCGGGGTATAATTTTCTCATATTTTCCTCTGAATATGAGGGAACAGAAACAGCAGAGGGGTTATTTTAAACCCATCTGCTCTAAGGGAGCTTTAATCTTTGTTGAATTTTCATTTCCATTCCACCTCAGTGACCCTATGCGTCTCATTCAGGTCTCAGGTCAATGAAGCATTGGCTGCGCTGAGAGGCCCATGGGCCCTACGTTTGAGAAAACATATTTAAGCATAATGACAATAATTATTCTCCGCAATGGACGGATCATTATTTATTTATGCCGATGATAAAGGGAATGAGAGGGAGGCGATTGGACGTCTTGGCGGCTGATGGATACCCTTCCGACGTTCTCCGCTAAAGGAGGAGGCGTAATCCAATGAGCTGAGCCCACTGCTCATCAGCGCTCTGACGGGATGACGAATTAGCCGCCGTTTGATTTGACTTCGATTGCTTTGAGAGACTTTGTCGTGGGGAGAGCTGGGTTTGACGGCTTAGCTTGACTTAGCGCTTTAGTACGCCATCAATTCTCAGCGGTGCAGCTCCAAATCTCACCTCAGAAAACTTACTTTAATGATTGTATACTCGCACTGGATAACTAAATGGGACATTCTTCATCAAATTTATAGCTAATGATAAAGTAATTAGCTTTTGGGTTGACCCTGTAAATTGTGTTGACATTTCATTTAGCCTCGGATTTACTTCAAGCTGTCACTCATTATACACCAAAGAATTTCATGGCTGGATAATAAAAAATTTGGGAAAGTGGCTTTAATCCCTGCTGTGGATCTTAAACCAGCCTAAGGTGGTTTGCTATTAGCTGGTTTTAGCTGATTTTGGGCCAGCTAAAATTGATTAAACCACTCTAAGCTAGGACATTACCACGAATGCTGAATATAAAATATTCATATCTTCAATTATCTTACACCATAGTAGGAAACACTTTGCTAGCACAATAAACAGATTCTACAAACTGAATGCCAAGTTTAAATTGTAAATGGCAGCAACTTGTATTTAACATGGAACATTCCTTTTATTATTTCATGTAATAAAAAAGAAACTGGTTTTGCATATATTTTCCTGGCTCAATCCAATTGGAAGGTCAATAAATACACTGGAAAGATTCCATTCTATTTGCACGACAAAAATTTTGTTGATTGTAAAAAGCGTGTTGATTGGACAGGAATATTTTACCTGGTGCTCCTGAACTGGGTCAACCAAATCGTTTCACACTATGATCAGGCACCACTGGCCTTTCCACAATGTAAGTGGCATGTAACACTAGCAGGTGTCAAGGTCCCAGTGCGATCCTAGCACAATTTGTCCCTGGAAGCTCATCCGTAGAGAGTGAATTGAAGTTTTTATGGTCAGATAGGGAAGTCGTTTTCTGCTCCTTGTTACAGATATTGCTGGTGGGATGTAGGTAGATGGAACAGATCCTCAATCATCAGAGCAGACGTGAGTTTTAATGCCTCAAAGCTGCAGTAAATGAAGTAGAAAAACGCCAGATTCTGCCTGGAAAGCTGAGTTCATTCACACCCCTGCCAGAAGCGTAGCTTTTCTCCAACTGGCCCGCTGTCTGTCAGATAGTCTACTGACACAGATCTCTCCTTCTACAAAAACACTATCCTAAACACAACTACCATTACCGTTTCCACATCTCTTTCATGAGCGAAAACACATTTGGATGTGCACGGTTAAGGTTGTTGTCAGGGGTGCAACAAGGCACCTTGACCTGAATAAAATACAAAAATAAATAATAAATAAAAAAATAAACAAAAATAATAAATAAAATAAAATAAAAAATAAAATGACTATATAATTTTAAATTGCTTATTATTTCTGCTAAAAAATAATCCATGTTTTGAATACTGCAGATAACATTTCAGCATGTACCGTTTATGAATTCAATTGTGCCTATTTCTTTTTGACACATACACGCACACAGGCATCTTAGAACAGCTTTCCGCTGTCTCTTAGTCTTAATCTCTGCGTAATCTATTCTCTGGAGGAACTGGACTTGAAAGAACTCATCATCTCTGGCCAAAGGCACCTAATGCAGAGGGTCAAAGTTGCCAAGTAATTAACCAACAGACACAGGCTGCCACCCGCCAACACACAGATGGAGGAACATATTTTCGAGACAAATAAACTAATGGCAAACCACCACATCACTATAATAGCACAATAAGAGAATTCTCTTCCTCCATACCCTGCCGTGAAACTTCATCATGAAGAGTGACATCCATGTCTCTCATACACGTGTATGAGGAAAGTTATACGTTGTAAGTGATGTGAATATAGAATTATTTAAGTTTAAGACTTTTACCCCTTGGGCTGAGTTTGGATGTGCTCTACTGATCCTAATCCAAATTTTTGACATTTGCAGAGATTATACAGAGCTGTCTGCTGCATGGGAAATCTTCAGGTTATGTCAAACCATACTTCGCAATATAACATCTCTCCTCAGGCATAAATACAACTCTGATGACAAAAAGTTTGACAGCCATACAGCCGATAAACATATATAGAAGCATCTACCTTGTCGCAAGAAAATCTGCTAAAGCCATACTGCAACTGCTGCAAAATACTGATCATTTTGACATATAGCTTTGAAGTAATTTTGACATAAAATGACATGATCTTTCTGACCCATGACCTTTCAAAACAACTGTCAAAATGCAACTGTGTCCTCAAAAGACACTGCTGTCCTAAGAATATTTGAATAAAAGGGTACGGGTACCATTAGCCATCAGTTCACTGTCTATGATGAAAAGTAGCTAGAGGGAGACGCTTTTTGTTTTAGTGTTATAGCTGAAACCACTGAGCTTTCTATAAAAGCAGTCTCTGAAAAACCACACACAAAAAAACCACACTTCAGAAAGATTAGTTGATGAGAAAAGATTTGAGCACACTGAGTCACAAATTAAACCTAAAGGAGCTGGTTTAATTTATTTACATAAGCGCATGCGGTGGATGGAAGGCTCTAATTACCTTCTCCGGGACGGCGATAAGACAAAGTACAAATAGAGCCTGGAATGAAGAGCATATCCAGCACTACGAAGGAAAAGCCACATAGAAAGTGATTCAAAGCAACAGGAAAACTTGACAGTTCTGGACAGATACGGGTGTTGAGCGGCAGAATTACATACACTCCACCATGCTTCAGTAAAAACAAGGGAAAGAGGGAAAATGAGTGTCAGTCATCCTTGCATTTGGACAGACAGATGAAAGCCTAAGCCATGAGTGAAAGTGCTCAGATTTCCATGAATTGCGCCCACAGACCTTCAGAAAACTCATTTGTATGTTTCCACTGATGCTAGTCAGTTTGTGTTTAGTCTCAGAATTAGACAGTGTGCCCACGGACCGCCCACAATCCCTTCTCTGTCCATGTGATCATGTATATTGCGCTATGCTGACAAAACTGGAAATTACTTTGTAGATGGCAAGCTCTAATCTAATTGGCTGATCTTTAATAGCTTACCAAAAATGCTTAATTAAATAAAAAAATAATTAAAATAAATAATAATAATAATACATTATATTTATAAATATGTAGAAAAATAAGAGTAATGTCTTGTAATGAAATAATAATGTACATTGTTTACAAAAAAAAACTGCATTTCAAGTAAGCACTGTGATCTTTGAAAAAAAAAAAAATCATCATAGTTTCCATAAAAAATATTAAGCAGCACAAGTGTTTTCAACATTGATAATAAGAAAGTTTCTTAAGCACTAAATCAGCATATTAGCAAAATTTCTGAAGAATCATGTGATACTGAAGACTGGAGTGATGGCTGCTGAAAATTCAGTTTTGCCATCGCAGGAATAAATTCAATTTTAAAATATATTCTAATAGAATAGTTATTTAAAATTGTAATAATATTTCAACATTTTCTACAGTTGTTACTGTATTTTGATCAAATAACTGTTGCCTTGGTGTCATAAGAGACTTCTTTCAAATATATACCAAATATTACAGACTTTAAATTTTTGAACGGTAGTGTATATGTTAGCCAGCTAGCAGATTTACTTTACTGACCACCAAAAATGTTCAATATATCCTATGAAACCAAATGCTTAAGTTTACATGCCTAAAAATGCATGTATAAGATGTGGTGACAAAGCCAAACTGGCATAAAACAGTTCTGTCAACATGCTGTAGCAGGACAGCAGGCCATCAAAGGACTGGCTGTGAGACCATCTTCTGATTCACTATCTAAATGTGAAAAAAGTGGGAAAAGAGCTTAGATTGCTGTTTAATGGCTTGGGAAATAGGTATAAATGCAAAGTCAGGTTTAAAATTGAAGCCTGCAATTTAGGTCTGCTGGGGAAAATGCCTAGCCATAGTGTTACATCAAATTTGCTTGTGTGAACGTTTAGTGTGTTACGCTTGGCAGAAGACACACTCACAATTTGCACATTTCATATTTTAGGGATTTGTCACAGCAAGAGCGTATGTGCGCGTGTTTGAATGTGTGAGTGAGTGATAGTGGTGAAACGTAAACCACACTGGATACAGCCCATTCTTTGTCACCATAGAAACAGGAAGGCAACATGACAATGACTCCATCAGGCTTATTGGAGCACACAGACAGAAAAGAAAACGGGGGGATGAGAAAGATGACAAAGGGCAACAGATCAAATGTTGAATTACATTTTTATTCGCCATCTTCAAAATAGGCAAAAATGCACTTGGCTTTATTAATACACAAGGCACTACCAACAGAGAGAGAAAAAAGGAAACAATGAAAGAGAGAAACCTTACTGCTTATCAGAACTATAAAACTGAACCACAGGAAGTAGCCTTAGATAAACCCACAGCAAACAGTATCTTATGTGTTGTATCATGTGTTATGGGCCATGTGCGACACTAAACCAAACATCAATGGAACATAGATACCTAGAAGTGTGCTTTGAAGGGACAGGTAAACTTGGAAACCCTTGAGCAGAGATGGGAGGACAAAGCCAAAGGCATGAGAACTGCCACAGAGCATCATGGGGGTTTTATTTAGATCTGAGCTGGCGCTAACATTTAAATGTCAGGTAAGGAGATGGAAGGACTTGTTGGCATAAAAGCCAGAGGCTAAATGACAAAAGAGAAGAGAGAGAGGGAGAGGGGTCAGGCAGTGAGGACTGGTCATGTGGCACCATCAGTTTGCTCTCACTGTCCGTATACAAGATCATCCAAAAAGGCAGTGGGTGTTTAATATCTCTGGGGGGGGGGGGGGGGGGGTTTACCCCTCAAACAATTGCATTTATGGAATCTACTAAATGATGAAAAAGGTTTACATGTTGACATTTTAATGTTAGCCAGGCACAAAAAGCAGCCATAATTTGGCTTTTCATAAACACTTTCTCTCTGATTCTTAGAATTAACAGCTATTTTTGCTGCTGTGCCTAAGACATTTTAAATGCTGACTTCGTACAAAAACTAAGGAACAATGATTACTTTCAGTCTGAAGGTTTGCTGTTGGTTTAATATATTTCAGATTCTGATTTCTGAAGTCCAATTTCGATTTTGAAACAAGACATTTTTTTGCAGAGTTTCTATAGATGCCTTTTTAGACTATTCACAATTTTGTTAAAGCCAAACAAAGTAATTTAAAGTCATTTCTGGTTTGACTTGAAAACAAAACAAAAAGAAAAAAAAAAAAAAATGCAAAAGCAAAGCAAAACACAAAAAGCAAAGCAAAACATAATAAAAAACATAAAAGCAAAGCAAAACACAAAACAAAAAGCAAAGCAAAACAAAATAAAAAACACAAAAGCAAAAGTAAAACAAACAAAACAAAAACAGCAAAACAAATCAAAAGCAAAAAAACAAAACAAAACTAAAATTGAAACAAAACAAAAACAAAAATACTCCAGCTTTGAAACTCAATGTTTCACATGACCATTCCTGGAAAAGCTTCAATATTCATCTGATCTGAACAAAACATTGCTGCAACGTGAATCTGAGACACAGCGGCACATCACTGGAAAAAGGAATGTGAACGTCAGTTAAACCCATCAGGGCCGTTGTCGTCATGTCTTGAATCGTAACAACAAGCAGATATTAATCAGGTCTCCGGTTTCCTTCACTTTAGCTGTTCTACACACAGCATGAAGGAACAGTGGTAAATCAATTGCCATGGCGACTAAAAGGCCTCCCGGTGCTCCGAGCCCAGTCTTCAAAAAAACTGGCATGATAATGAGAGCAGTTCATCATATGAGTCACTCTCTGTACAGAACGAACCTGTGTGTGTGTTTAAAGAGCTGGTTAACTGAAATTACATTTAAAGCATGTTTAATTTGTCAATTAGTTGTTATGGGATAGATTGGGAGTACCAGAATATAATACACTGAAGACAGTGAAATATATGACAAGTACAGATTATAGTGCATTTTCAGAGTAGACTAATGTCTTTTAAACAATTATATTAAGCAGATAAAAGTTAAGAATTCAAATATTCAGGTCAAAAAGTTCAGCATCAAGCTGCTTTGAGGATTGAGTTATTTAAGGGAAAAGGACAAAAACAAGTTTCCGCCTGAATGAAAGTGAACCACTTCCATTCTCACCTCTAGATCTCGTGAGACCACCCTTCATGCACGTCATCAGAAGTCTGTTCACCTGAGACTGTCCACAATGTAAACCAAGGAAATGTTTCAATCCACTGTAATTCACTACTAAGTGCACTAGATAGGGAAATCTTTCTACTCAAAATCATTGCACTGTACTGAAATATCTGCACCCTAAAATTGTCAAGAATGCACTGTTAGAAAACTAATTCATAAAAATTAATTTATCCGTTCTGCTTGATAAAACATGCCGGCCAATCGCATCTTTCCTAATGACTTTTTAACATCCCACAATTAAAATGCTTTATGGATTATTATGGAATTCAGCAATGCTGCTTATAAATATCAATTATGTTTAAATGCAAGACGAAAAAACTTCTGTTTACGATACTGATTCACAACACAGGGAACTAAGGAGCAAAATGAGGCACAGACCAAGCATAAATTACTATTATTACACGAGTGAACAGGGAGGGCATGCTAACAGTGAGACTAATGTCATGTGGGCGATTAATGAACCATGACCTACAACAACTAATTTGCCTATTAGCATGCTGGGACAATGACGACACAGTGTAATCAGCATACATGAATACACTTTGACATTTGTCTGAATAAGGATAATAAAGTCTTGTAAAAAATAATGACATTTCCAAACACTTTCACCATCCTCCCCTGATTCCGTCTGTCATTATTTGGCCAAACAGATAGAAACTGACATTCTGTATAATTGGCTTACTTAAACTTAAATTGATTTAGCAGTTAAAATTTAAATTGTAAAAAGGTTCAGCTTTAAATAATGTTACTTTCAAATATGACGTCAGTCGTGAAGGACAAAGTCAAACCAGACTGCTACTGATTCTCGGAGTTCTGACTATCACGAATGTCAAAAATGCTGACTTGCCGTTTAAACAGAGGTGACAGGAAACAACGTGAGCAGAACTGTATAAATGCCACAGCTGGAGGTCAGCCAAGAGTTGTATTTGTACTGCTAGCAGCGCTTGTGCTTGTCTATCCTCCATAGTGTATTTTTATTGTAACGACAAACACACAAACAACTAAACAAACATGTCTAAACTCCAATGACACACTGAGCAACTAATAAAGATCCAGGGCTACAAATAAAATCTCTCTGATTGCCTCCAGGGCCTGCAGCCAGCCTCAAAATTACATTAAAACGCTTTGTGACAATCTGCATTGTCTTGGGCACACAGAAGATAAAATGCTATTGAGTTAAATGTTACGCAAGGGCTCCGAAATGAGCCGTAACGCTTCTTTCAACGTCACATATAAAAAAAGTGGCTGCAACATGACACATCCTAAAGACAGCATGACACATCTTGCTGAAGGCACTGTTGTAAAATGAAACCATAAATGTGTCACTGCATTAGCCTTTTATTTACGCCTGGTATACATTCCCGTTAAACAATTTTAACATTTATTGTAAGAAATGTTCCTTGAGCACCAGATCAGCATATTAGAATGATTTCTGAAGGACCATGTGACAATGAAGACTGGAGTTATGGCTGAAAATTCAGCTTTGCAATGACAGAACGTATAATAAGAGTGTGAACTGGCAATATTTTCCTTGTTTAATATTCCATAAAATCACATGGGAAGTCATATTGGTAGGATAATAAAATGCCTTTATCATCAGTAACATATTATCATACACTTTAGCTCACAGAACTATGGAAGCCCGTTTCTGCCACTGAATAAAAAAGAAAAAAAAGCTTATTGCGACTTTTTATCTCACAATTCTGACTTTTTTCACAGAATTGTGAGATATAAACTCTCAATTGCGAGTTATAGTCAGAATTGCGTGAATTGCGAATTACAGTCCAGTTTTGAAGGAGAAAAAAAAAGACTGACATGTTCTCAGAATTGCGCGTTTATATCTCACAATTCTGAGAAAAAAAGTCAGAATTGTGAGTTTATATCTTGCACTTGTGACTTTATTTTTCAGAATTCCGACTTCATGACTCGCAATTGCAACTTTATATCACGCAATTCTGACTTTATTTCTCAGAACTGCGAGTTTGTATCACGCAATTATTATTTTTTATTCAGTGGCGGCAACGGGCTTCCATCATAAACTGTAGAATGGTATTGGTAGCCCAAAACGATTCCTTTTATATGATTTTGCATCAATATAAGTCCAAGAGTATAGCAAAGAAGTGTAAGTGTCCAAAAATCCTATAAAATAACAGAACATGGGCTCTGATTCACTATAATTACAGAGATATACACCCTTCAACCTTGTATTACTCTCTTTGTTAAACAGTCACTCATGAATTTCCTGTCTATCTCCAAATCCAATTAATTTCTTTATACAAAACCGTTTTCTCTGTTAGGAAAGAAGCAGCGTGCCTGACATACAATGAGAAAAGCGCTGTCTGGTTTGACATTCAGCCTTCTCTGTCAATCTCCAAACTTTAGTCTGTTTATCTAATTATAAAAGACGAGGAACAGCGAGCCAAAAGCCACAACAGCAGGCAGAAGAGAAGCCAGGCGAGCTTTTGCAGGCAGACGGAGGCAGATTGTTTTCCTGGTTGTGTGTTGACTGAGAGACTGATAAGCAGAGAGTGGCAGAGTGGTTTGTTTGAAGTCTCACACAAACAGAGTTCAGAGAGAGAATATATAAGGCTGTGTGAAGTTTTTTCCTCCTCTGCTCTCCTATATCCCCCTCTTAAGCGACAGACAAACACATCTAGTTGACCAGAATAACTCTACAATAACATGGAGAGCTAAAGCTTCACAGAATCCTGTCTTTTGCATAAGTCACGGCAAGGCTCTTGGAATGATTACAGTGAAACTCGGGCTATGTTCGAAATGGAATACTAGCATACTGGGCAGTATAAACTAAATACTGCCAACAAATAGCATGTCAAACAAGGCACTTTATGCAATGATAAATATTTCAAACCAGTGTTGTTATTGTTATTGTTATTATTAAAACTAAGAAAAATGCTTTCGGTAACTGAAATATAGCTAAAATTAAATAAAATATAATTATCAGATTTAAAAAAATTCTTTGGAAAATAAGTTGAGGCTTTAAATTTACTCAAATTAAAACTGAAATAAAAAATAAATTACAGCTACACAGAAATACAAAACAAAAACCACACAACAAAATTACTTAGACTAAACTTAAAATATAAATATAAAAGCTCATTCCAAATATTAATAAATATAATAATAGTATACAAATAATTAGCGCTGTTAAACGATTCATCACAGCCAAAATAAAAGTTTTTGTTAACATAATGTGTGTGTCCTGTGTATATTTATTATGTCTATATAAATACACACACATAGATGTATATATTTAAGAAAAAAATGTCATGTTTATATATTAAATATATTTATCTGTAATATAAATAATATAAATGTAAATATTTTCAAAATATATACTGTATGTGTGTATTTATATACTGTATACATAATAAATATACACAGTACACACATATATTATGTAAACAAAAACTTTTATTTTGGATGCAATTAATCGTGATTAATTGTTTGAGAGCACTATAAATAATACTAAAATATCTCTGTTCTACATCGTTGTCACATGACCTCATTTCATGATGCATATTTCACAAGCAGCTTCCATTTAGCATTTTTTTTAACCCACTTTGGATCAAAACATCTTTTTTTTTGATCCAATAAGCCAATATTACTTACAGTTCATACATGATACTCGAAGGTCAGGTCATGCACAGCATGCATACTGTAAAAGTACAGTAGCATGGTAGTTTCAAACAGACTTTTATGAAATCACATTTCATAGCCCTTAAAGGAACACTCCACTTTTTTTGGAAATAGGCTCATTCTCCAACTCCCCCAGAGTTAATAAGTTGAGTTTTACCGTTTTTGAATCCATTCAGCAGATCTCCGGGTCTGGCGATAGCACTTTTAGCATAGCTTAGCATAGATCATTGAATCCGATTAGACCAGTAGCATCGCGTTCAAAAATGACCAAAGAGTTTCGATAGTTTTTCTATTTAAAACTTGACTCTTCTGTAGTTATATGGTGTAATAAGACAGGCGGAAAATAAAAAGTTGCGATTTTCTTTCGCGCTGCGTAATATCACTGCGCCTGCTGCGGCCATGTTACGGCAGCAAAGTTCCTTGATTATTACGCCGGAATGAGAGTATAGTTCCTAATCATATCAGCCTAGAAAATCGCAACTTTTCATTTTCCGCCGGTCTTAGTACACGATATAACTACAGAAGAGTCGAGTTTGGTCATTTTTGGACGCGATGCTACTGGTCTAAATCGGATTCAATGATCTATGCTAAGCTATGCTAAAAGTGCTATCGCCAGACCCGGAGATCGGCTGAATGGATTAAAAAAACGGTAAAACTCTACTTATTAACTCTGAGGGAGTTGGAGAATGAGCCTATTTCCAAAAAAAGTGGAGTGTTCCTTTAAGAGACCAAGAGAGCACTTATAAACCTAATGTAGACAAAAGCTTGAATAATAGTTTTAATTATTCAGTGTAATAAAATCTACAGGTTCATAAAACCTGAACGCTGCATGGTCTCTATAATTGATAGTTTTGTCTACTTAAAAGTTCACTAAATTTGACTATAAAATAGCAAAGTACCACCAAAAAGAGGCTCATATGTGTCAAAGGACGATGTGGTGGATTTTTGTTACAGAACTATTCCACAAGGAAGCCTGCGTTTGATGTATGTTGTGTCATCTGTCTCACAGGTTCCCCCTACATGGACTCTTCCTTCAAGTGTACTTCAAAAGGTCTGGTTTATGGACACAGAGACAAACAGGGGGGGCACGGTCATGCCAAGCGCACAATGAAGCTGAAAGGTGACCCCCTCCCTAAGGGGGAGAGATACGCAGCAGGGCTCTGTTAAGAAGCTGACGCAAATGTCACCATCTCTTTTACAAAGTACTGCCCTCTCTCTTTCTCTCATACACACTAACGCAATGATACACAACAGGATCCTCTGCTCCAAAACTGCAAACATGACAACAACAAAAGACGAACCTTTACGAAAAATATTGCTACATGTGCACAACATGATGTCTAGTTCTGTGATAATCATAATGGAGAGAAAAGACTGAGCATCTGCATCTGTTCCAGCTGTTGAATGTTTGAATTTAAGTCTGTCCCATTGTGAAAGGAAACAACAGAATACCACATGAGCTCCATATTAATGAGTCAAGTTGCTTGGCAACTGTAAACAGCCTACAGCTGAACTATATTACTTGGCAGAAAAATGGCCATTAAGATTATTACTATTAATAAAGGTAATTATTTTGTAACATTGGCGAATTTCATCATATTGCTGCTGCTATCATAAAAGCAATAAACCACTCGAGGGCTCAGGGTTGCATTGCATTACATCACGCTCTAAATTATGGCAAAATCACTGTGAAACCTGCTTAATTTTAATACAATATACTTCCTGCAATCACTATGCATGGCATCAGGTAGAACTGGCCAAAAGCTGATCAAGAGACCTGTAACACAACTTGCAAATAATAATAATTACTATTATTAAATAATAGCTAAAAAGTCTGGATAACCAAATGCTTTTATCCAAAGATATAAATGAGCTGCAACACAAGCAATTTATACAAGAGCTAACACTACTCACGACAGGGTTATTATTGTTAGCTAAACTAAAACTAAAACCATAAAAAAAAAAACAAAAAAAAAACACATTTTAATTATTTAAAATAAAATAAAATAAAATAAAATACATATAAACTTAAACTCATGGTTTGAGTTCGTTGCAAAGGTTATTTGCTTGCTTATTTTCATTTAGTTTCAATTGATGTACTAAAATCACTAAAACTAAAATAAAAACATAGACATTTATTTTAAAGAAAAACTAATAAAAATGACAAAACACAAAACAAAACTCAAATTAAAATTAAAATTTAAAATAAAAAAAATAAAAACTAAAGTAGTATCTTAATGATACTAACATAACATGACTAAAATGTCACTTCCCACCTGGAATTCTGAAATAAAAGAGAGAGTGAGAGACTGAAAGCTTCTCTGCTTGAGAAGTCCAGGGCAAGTGTGCCATCTGGCCAGCAACACAAATGATAGAAATGATAAAGTTGGACAGTACATAAATGATGTGCATAAGCCACTTGGCATTCTTCCTAAGTGAGAGGAAATACACACTTTAGTCCAACTAATCCAACAAAAAGGGTTTTGGACTGTTTTTCGAAGATAATCAATGATAACTATGCAAATTTTTACTATGCCCCTGTACAGACCTGAACATACGGACACACCTATTATTTGACACATGGTATTGACAGGAGATTGAACTAAATCCTTAAGTAAAGCCCTTTGAGGAAAAACAAACGCCTGGAGGAGAAATGCAAATAGACTGAAAAAGACTGAGAAGCTGTGAGATTACAGCACAAATGTGACCCTGGACCACAAAACCAGTAATAAGTAGCATGGTTATATTTGTAGCAACAGGCAAAAATACACTGCACGTATTAAAATCATTAGGATATTAAGTAAAGATCATGTTCTATGAAGATATTTAAAATGTGTTTAAAATGTTAGTGTTTTCACTAAGAGGAACTTTACTGTGCTCTTTCTGCTGAGTGTCATAACGGTCTGTAATCACAGTTGGAAACATACGGCTGGCATCAGGCAAGAGAGATATGAAGCATAGCAATGATAAAAGAACACAATAGGTGAGAAGTACAGTCAAAGAGAGCAGAAAAAAATACAGAGAGAGAGAGAGAGAGAGAGAGAGAGAGAGAGAGAGAGAGAAACATTCCCAGAGGGCTTCACTTGATAGAGGAACGGCTGGGACAAGCTGCTACCTTCCTGCAACAGTTTGAAAATCCACACTGTGCATCACTGATCAACACGCAGTGAGGAAACCAAAAATATGGGGTGATAGAACTACAAAAGCAAAGTTTGTCAAGACATATGTTGGCTAGACAAAGCCTTACTCGTAGGTTTGGGGGGTGGGGATAAAAAGTTGAAATAATAATACAATGATAGACTGAACAACACAGAGGAAGACATGATGACATAAGAACGACAGAGAATGTTAGAACTACCAATAGAACAGACAAAATGATAGAATGACTGGAAGACCAACAGATTGATAGTTAGATAGTGTATACCTTTGGTACTCCGATTCATTGTTTTTATTTTGTTTGTTTGTTTTTTTACTAGAGTGTAGAATTTGAAAGTAGGGTAATTCAATCTCTTTAAAGACTTGGTTATGAGTGAAACGTCTTTAAAACACATACACACTCATTTTAATAACCTTCAAAGTGTGAGCAGGACCTGCTGTTGTCTGTCTGCGCAGCAAGAGACATTGGCACACGTTCAAATGGTACTCCATTATGAATCTCTTTGACTCCGGCACAAACAAAGCAAGGCCAGGTCCCTACCACTTTGAAGCCACTCATTGTCTCGCTGCATCCAAAACACATGAAAGACAGCAGAATTGAACACGACTCTTTGAAGTCAGCACTTTGTGTTCCTGGATAAGCGGCCTCAGCCCTGATCGGAGTCCTGAATATTCTGAGTGGGATAAAGAATCAAGAACAAGCACAGACTTTGCCATCAACTCAACCCGCTCAGTCTCAACCTGTGAGGAAGAGTTGACGTCAACACGGACAGATGTGAGATAGACAGAGATAACATGGGAACATCCACTCTACCAGACCCTGGAGCTGTAAAACAGGCTAATTAAAGAAGCCAAACAATAATCGTTAAGGCAAAGGTAGCTAATAGTACTAGCGTGCCGCTTGGGCCTTGGGTGCTGTCAGGACGATTAATGCCATTTTTAAATGACTTCCACAAAGACATCACAGTGGTGATAAAGGTCAGATGAGGTCAACCGCGGCTTTGGTTGTTACTTACTGGCTGAATGTTCAACCGCCTGTGACCACAGAAAGGGGGAGGTGGGCTTGTAACCATGGTAACAAGCTGAGGCAAAGCATCCACTGTAGATACTGGAGTACGAGGTTTCTGAACTGAACTAGAGAGGAACCTATTTGACCCGAGGGTTCGTTTGGATTGGCTCAAATGAACTTGTGTTGACCAATGAGGATTTTGCCATAGGCGTAACATTCCATCAAGCGTAACATTCTGGCCATTCAGAGCAAGGTAAATCAAAGTGCTAACACACATACCAATAGAAAGCAGATGTAATGCTATTTTATTTTTCTCAATCTCTTTCTCATGATATTGCGTTGATTCTTTTTTTTTTTTTTTTTTTTTTTGCATGCATACCTTTTCCAATGATTTAAGTACTGAATTTTTCTAAATGAGTGCAAAAGAGATAGAAATTTGATATAGCTGGGAATCTATCATGTTTGCCTCAGTTTAAATCACAATCCAATTACATTATTGTTATAATACATTGCATCAAATTGATGTACATTGATAATGCATAAATTATATATAAAAATTGCAATACAAAGCCCTAATCTGGGGGTTTTCTGCCACTATTATTGACCAAGGAAGTAGAGAAAAGACAGGAAATTAGTGAGAAATGGGATCAGGAGGTATCACTGGATTGATTCAAACCTGTACGAGCTACAAAATTCTACACTTCTAATTAGGGGTGTCCCCGACTAAGGATTTTCATAGTCGAATCGGAATTTTCGAATCTTGCTGACAGTTGACTGATAGTCGAATCATATGTTTGGGGGCGGGGCGGGGCGGGTCCAAAATACATTACCAAGAGCCAAGTCAGACATTCGACAGTCATAAATACTGACGTTAACACACAGGGAAAATGTGTAATGGACGCCTCGCAGCTACAAACGGAGTGAATAATGTTTTATGTTTTGATTAAAAGATAGTTAACATTAAACGTCAGCGAAACCCTAAGAATTCACAACATTTTTTACAATAGTGCTCATATTATAACGTTATGTATATGACAGTAGTTATTAATGTTCTGCATTTCTGTTTTGAGCTGCGCGTGCTGAATGACCAGTAGAATGAAGCATTTGATAGAAGGTTTTTAATCAATGGGATTTATCTCATATAAAATAAGCTTCATTATTTATACAACATAACGTTAATATAACAACTTGGCTATATGCACAAAACGCCCCGATGCATGAAAGTGTCTGTGCGGCTCTGAATGAACTCCTTTTGTGGACGTGTTCTTGACGCAACAACGTGCAGAAACACGGGAACTAAACTCTAAAAATTCACAGCATTTTATTACAATAGTGTTATCATTATAATGTTATGTGTATATGACAGTCCCAGTCATAGTTATTACTATTCTAGTTGTTTGTTCTGCTCGTGCTGCGCACTGAAGAGATAATCAATGTTCAATAAAGCGCTTTACTGCAGCGACTCAACCAAATGCATCTTATACGAGATAAATAATATATACACGATATATATATAAACCAGCTGAAATGTTTTGAAATCACTTGTATCCTACCTGATCGAAAAAAATCCAGTCTTTCACTCTGCGTCAGTTTGAGTCTTGTTAAAGTTTTAAATCCTTGCCGCTAAAATTCTCCTTTGTGAGTCACAGATTGGAAAGTGAAACTTAAATCTATAGGGGTAGTTGGATTTATTCAGGCACGTTAAAATATTTATTTAAAGCTTTTTTTCTTTTCAGATTCTTATTTACAGCATTATCATAATAGGCTGTATATTAACTTATTGGGAGAAAACCGGTAGTTCGATGTGAAATCAGACACTGAGCACCCCCCTATAGCCAAAATGGTATGAGCATAACACCCCGCGAATATTCGACTGTGAGATTGGGAGTCGAATCAGACTCCTCGAATCAAAGCATCGAATCGTCGACTATTCGGGGGGGTCAGCCCTACTTCTAATGCTAGGGGCACTACATAGGGATCCTGTGAATCAGAGAGGTGACCAAACTTCAAAATAAATAATATTTTTGTGCTTCACCTAGGCCCTATTCAGTGCTTAATTTGTGAATTTCAAGGTCCCGGAACAAAGCGGGGTGACGGATCCGGCATGTGATTAGAGGAGGGAGAGGTAACGGAGCATTCAGCCGATCACACTGGTGGGCCAGCTTAAGTGCTTAACAGCGTGCATCAGTTGCTTTTATTAGGGTTCGTACATAAAAAAATGGAAAAAGCCGTGAAATTTCGAAACAGCAATTTCCAGGCCTGGGAAAATTTTTTTTAAAATAATGGAATTTTATTTCACAAATCTCTGTAATAGAGTTATAATTAATCCTGTCCAGAATTTCATGGGGGATTGTGTGTATATCACATAGTTTTACCCCCCGCAAGTTTATAATGAGGGAAATTCCTGCAAATATTTATTCAATATAGCAAGTAGGTTATATGAGTAAATAAATCCACACAAACTAGCAGACATTTGAAAATCAGTCATTTGAAAACAGCGTGAGTGATTCAGCTGGGCTGCGTCTTCTCTCTTTCTCTCTCTCAAAGCGGCTTCACATCAGTGCATCTCGTCTGCAATACAACGAGCTGCTGCACGCTGTCGCTGATCCAAAACTTTTGCTCGCATTTTGGGACAGTTGACAGAATTGTCACTTGCTTAATCGGGTCATTGTTGCATCATCACAAAAATGCACGTCTTTTTAAATGCATTTCAAATGTAGATGTGCCACAAGCGCGGTCATTTATACAGGATTTTTCATATATGCACAATAGGTCAGCACAAACGTCTTTCATATTGGTGCATGAGGAGGGGGATCCGACAAAATGAGGTGCCGGTTCCGGCACAAATTAAGCCCTGGCCCTATATAAAATAAAGGCAAAGCAAAACTAAACTAAATCATGAAACAAAACTAAAACACAAAAAACTAAACTAAACTAAAAGAAAGCAAAAACAAAAAGCAAAAAAAACAAAACCAATCTAAAATCACAACTACAAATGGTCTGCTGTTTATTTCCGTCAGAAGACTACTCTATCTTCATCTTCTTCCCTTCTCTGCTTTTGTCGCTTTGTTCCTGCTGGACATTGTACTATTGATCTGAACTTCAGAGTGGGGAGGGGAGGAGATTTATTCTCCTATTAGAGGCTTTTGCTGTGTGATGGCTGTAGATTAAAGGTCTGCTGCTGCCCAGAGCAACACCGTTACACCGGCCTATTCATTAAACAACTGAATATTGAGTTAAGTCAGGGTTAGGCCAGCACGGGCTGACACTTACTGAGAAATGGAGCGGAGAGGAGAGAAAAGGAATGGGCAAACATCACATCCTTTATTCTTCTGATGTGGAAACCACTGCACATGCCCATGCACCCATATACATGCACTCTAGTGTCAAATAACTGATATTACTTGATCTAGAAAATCTATAGTGTGCCGTGTTATATGATCTCCGTGTCTGTCAAATTCACAGCAAGCTCTGAAACACTGTGTTTATTACCAAACCTAATGAAGCGACTCTGTAATTCAGCACGCTCCATGTCTCAACTCAAACCTGCCTCTACGGACAGGAAGGTGACTAACTTGACCAGATTCAATATCAGGATGTATTACTAAAGAAATTGGAAAAATATTGATGACTTATCTTGCACTACACAGATTTTTGTCCACACAAATGCTGTCTGGAATGATGAACAAGCCCTTTAACAAAACGTCTCAAGTTCAAATCCCAAAGAAATGTAATTCACTAAGAAACCGAGTACATTCACAACTGTATGTCAGTTGTCGTGAAATTGACAGACGTGGCCTTTCGATATCTCTGGCGTCTGCATTTTTCCCATTTGTCCATACTGGCTCATTTTTAACTATTTTTAACTTTTACAAAAAGAGGTGAGGTCCTCTCCATCACTTCTGCCAAGGCAGCATCTCATGGCTCTGTATGTCGCCCATTAAAACTATCATCCTTACGATGATGACTATGTTTCCAGTAGGAGCTAAACAATCATTTAGTATGAATCTAAAAAGACAGCAAAGACACTCCACTGAGATTTCACCTTCAGCCAAGATATCTTTAAATTAATGAGCAGATAAAGTACATGCGCCCAGAACTATCGTCACAGCATGTGGAAAGACAATGAGATGAAGATAGCCTGATAGCGGAAAGATGAATGGATGAAATGGCAAAAGTATTGTTATAGTGGAAAAAGGTTCTTCAGATCATTAAATGTTCTTCACATTAAAGAAAAAGTTCTGAAAGTTCTTTGGAGAGACCCAAAATATTTTTTTCTCTTTCTGTGAGTGTATATCTATAACATTTCATTTGTTTTTAGATTAAAGGTAGATCAGCAGCATTAGGGCATTTTGCGGCACAAACGCCTACTAACAACAAACAATACAGTGGCTTCCAGCAATAACAATCACTGTCAATGTGAACGTGGCTTTAGCTAATGGTGCTGGAGCCATTATGATGCATCAGGGAGTGAGATCTGTAGTGTCTCGCAGGAATCGGATCAGAGGAGCAGTGGGCGGCAGATGTGGATGATCACAGTTGAAAAATATAAAAGAACAGAGCATGCCATTGTCTCAAGGCGTAACCGGGTTGCCTGAGGACAGCATGGGCCAGACTGCTGTTGTCGGGGTAACAGTGGCCAAAGCTAATATCAGCACAATGTCTGGGTATGGGAATGGCGATGCCATTTAAAATGAATAAATTGTGAAAAAATAATCTTGTTTTGCTAATCTGCATAAAACAATGACTGTTAGACCAAGCAAAAGCCTCTGCCAACTGTTTATAATGCCTGTGGATATTACAAACATGCCAAAAAAGGGTAATAGGTAGGGCTGCACACTTAATCGAAAAACCACAATCACAAAGGATACTGCAGTATCTATGCTGTGTGTTTTAGAGTGATTATTATCTAGCTCTATTTTGACACACAAACTCCATCTCTGCATCTGCACTGAGTTTGCATCGTTTTAATGTGCATTTGGAAATGCAACATGTGCCAATCATCTTCCCATAAGAAGTGCTTATGAACCAAATAGATGCTTCTAAGGGGTCTTGAAAGGCATGTTTTAAATAATTTTATGTTTCCTGAGGTGCATTTATAATCTTAGTATGTTATTTTCATCAAAAATGGCTATAATGTATAGAAATAAACAGTTCTACCCTGAAATTAGCCCTCTGATTTGAACACTCTATTGGAAGTGGTATGTTTGCTTTGAGATTGTAATGTAAACTCCCACTGCTATGATTGGCTAACAAATCATGCAGCCCTTAGTGGTAATCCTAATTTGGCTAGGGCCCAGTCAGCAAATCAGTACTGGACAAACACCTCATTAATATTCATAAACCAGTCTGATAAGGTTTAAATGCATCTCACAAAGTTCCATCGCAATCCCCAAAACCCATCTTTATCTATTCTATGCTGTCGCTGTCTTCTTCTTTCTTTTAAAATGATCACAGTCTGTCATTCTCCTGTAACTCCGTCTGCTTTTAATCCCTGCCCATCTTTGATTTATCTGTCAAGACCATTTTCAGAATGGCCATTATCGGCTCCATAAATCCACAGTCTCTGAAAGTGTAATTGGAAGCTTGACAAACATAAACTGTGGACTGAAACTGACAACAATATAAAGAGCCACCTGGAGATAAACAATGCAATTGCAATACAGTTACAAATCTGACAGCAAAACCTGGTCCCTTTTAAAGGGATAGGTACCCCAAATTAAATTTTCATAAATAATATTTTTGTGTGTTCCTTGCAAAACAAGAAAAAGAAAAAAGAAGTAACAATATGGAGGTGAAATAATCTCAAACTGAGAGCAGCTTACATATAAAAATGTTGATACAAGCATTTTTACATAGTGTCAGTCACTGAGTATTAGACATGTGAGATGAGAACTGCTAATCGTCTCTGTGAAATGAATTTGCCACATTTAAATGTGTGCCTATATTACAATTCTATTAATATTGAGTGGAGACTTGAAACATTTAATTTACTCTACTTCATCATTTTGGGCAGCACATAGATAGCAGCTCTGCATCGGTGATCTAGACAGCAGGAGAGAGATTGCACCTCAGCAGTGCACTGGCTCATAGCACAGCTTCACACAGGTATGCAAGTTAAAAACTTCCCTCTCGCCTCCTGAAGCACCTAGAAACACTGAATCATGAATATTTCACCACTTAAAAACTGAATGATAAGTAAGCAAGTAAAACTGAGCAACTTTTTCTTGCTGCATTTCATCCCAAAATCCCCTGGATTTTATTCACTAACCAATAGCAATCCAGCTTATCCAGGCATTAAATGTGCTGAAACAGCACAAATACTGCACATAAATTTGGGCTCATTATAGCTTGCACCTTATCCTCAAAACTTAGCACTGTGTGTGCCCAGTGCTATTAGCATTGAGCTCTTACCAAAACAGAAATTAGGTAAAACCCAAACCTGCATTAAACCCATTATTGAATGCAGTATGGTATTACTTTGAAAATCATAAAAAGTGGTAATTATTTGGGACATTCACTGGAAAAAGCCTGAGTGCATTACAAAAGTTATATAAATATGAAAATGGAAAAAATATGAACCCAAGATGACACTTACCGTTCAATAGTTTGTAACAGACTTTTTAAAAATCTTATGACATACTAATGAATGCTAGTGTCAACTTGGGTTCATATTTGCCATTTTCATATTTGCCATTTTCATATTTAATGAAAATACACTTTTGTAATGCACTGGATGCTCCCTAAGGTTGCACTGATTTTACCATAAATACAGTAAAGCAGTAATATTGTGAAATATTGCAACTTAAAATAACAAAATGTCACATTTAAAATATTATTTTAATATATTTAACAATGTAATTTATTAATGTGATAGCAAAGCTGAATTCATAGCAGCCATTACTCCAGTTTCAGTGTCACATGATCCTTCAGAACTCATTCTAATATGCAGATTGAGTGCTTAAGAAAAATGTATTATTAAAAATATTATTAATGTTGATTACAGTTGTGCTGCTTAATATTTTTGTGGAAACTGTGATAATTGTACTGATTCACAACTTTGAAACGGTAGTGTAGTAAGTTCTTTCTTTGTAAATGTTTCAACAATGAATTTGGACATGTAAAAGAAAATAGTCTAAACTAAAAGAAAAAAAAAGAGCTTTCTCTGTTTCACTATTGGGGGGGGGGGGGGGGGGGGGACAGTTCACCTATACTAGAAATCACTGCTGATTAGAAAAACTCAGAAGAACTCTGTAATTTTGCAATAACAGGAAATTTCAGACTTTACTCAACAGCAAAACCCCTATTCGGACAGGACTAGTTTTCCCTGAACAGGTCAGATAAATTTGTGTTTCACAGACCAACTTCATTTTAATCCTGTCACACAACCTCGGTTAAAACAACAACAACAACAAAAACAGTGGTCCCCTTTAGAAATCTAATCTTGTCCAGACTATCTGTAAGTACAGCATATTTTTCACAACAGCTCCCCTCATTTATTTTGACCTTTGTCAAATACCGTAGCTAAAGCTAAATCTTATTATTGTGCTACCCGGTGCACCTTCATCATAGATTTTGATCTTTTTGCTAACATTCTAGGTAAAATAACAGTTAAAATACTGTTGGCATCTGATGTAAAGATAATGAAATCTTCCCATTAAATATACACAAGCTTTTAATTGCCTCACATATATACTTAATGTTTCAAGATGGCCTTCCATAATACACATCCAAACAGACACTCCTATTCCTACCTTAAAAAAAAAAAACTACAGACAATTGCAAACAGCGTACGAAATCTGAGGCATGTAACTCAAACATCATTTGGAAAAGGAATCCCGCAGGAATACTGCTAAAGAGCTCCAATATCTGAAAACTCAACTTTTTTTTTTTTTAGGAGTACAAGATCGGCCAGAGGGCAATGTTTACACAGATACAGAAGGGGACCAGACTAGAACACTTTGTAACAGGCACTTTCACAAAGACACAAATCCGATCCCTTACTTTCCTGAAGACATAGAACACACACATATGCATCCATTTGAAACGGTTTCTGCCTCCCCAGCTGTGGACTCACCCTGTCAGAACGACCACAAAGTCCATTACGTTCCAGCCGTTGCGTAGGTAAGAGTCTTTGTGAAACACAAAGCCCAAGGCGATGATCTTAATGCCGGCCTCGAAACAGAATATTCCGATAAAGTAGGGCTCTGTGTCGTCCTGCAGGAAGAGAGAGCAAAAAGAAGGATAACTTGTTTTTGTGCATTTGAAAGAAGAGAGCGCCTATTGATGCATGGAAGAAAGACAGAAAGCAGAATAGCAGAATATAGGTTGAAGCTTTTCGCTTTTTTGCACAACACACATAGAATGTCACGATGCATGGGTTTGTGCTGTGATGGGGAAGGCAGAGACGTGACATGATGTAAAATCACGCTCTATGTGACTGAAAAGATGTTATTATTAAACAGACTATCATTATATTAAATATATTTTCCCCCAATAATAATATACTTAAAAATGTTTCATATGCTGTTAATACCAGAACATTACATCTCAGAGGAAAAAAAGTCTCAAAATTCTGAAACCAAGTAAAACTGGAAAAAAAACAAACAAGTATGTGTCATGGAATCTGTTAGATGAATGTACTTAAAGAGAATCAGTCCTGGCTACAGCATGTCACATTGCTTTTGAACTCATTCCCATTAATGTCACCAGAGCCCTACGGCGCTACAGGCACTTACACCGGACTAACCTCTCCAGTGCTCTGCTCTCAGAAATCCCTCCCACTTTATGAGTGCAATTATCAACCCCACTTGCAAATAAGTCTTCTTATAGTTCTTTTTTGATGGAAACCTTGCCCTAGCAATATAATTCTTTACGACAGTCTTCAATAACAACAGCATGATGCCGTTTTATGATTACAGCTTGGTACAGCAAGGAAAACACTGCAGTGTTAAAGCTCTCTACTATCTGTAAAAATAACTGTGCCTTCAGTAATGCATTACATAATATTTCATTATCAAACACAAAAATAATTAAACAAACAAAAACTAAATTTATGTCAAACACTCCCTTAAAGGTGCCCAAAGTGAAATCAAACTCTATTGGTGTATATTTTCTCAATAATAGTCCAATTATCGCTGTGGTGCTAGACAGCACCTGTCGTGTTGTCTCTATGTAATCACTTGGCAAAAATGTGCTTGCGGGAGCAGATGTGAGGCTTTGCGTAATGGATGATTTATGGGAGCGGAGAAATGAGTGAGTGTGGCAGCAGACAGCATATTTCAATCTATTATGTATAGATCCATAGAGTTTATTAAAAATGAATATCCTGTCTGTAGTGTTTGGGTATCAGGAGGGTCAGTATAGCTCTGCAACAGGTAGGGGATTGGTTGCGTCGCAATGATAACCAGACAAGCTGTTGATGAATTTGACAGGTTGAGGTTGAACCCTTGCTACAGGGAACAATGAAAACTGCAATAACTCTTCAGTTAAGGACTGCCTCGATCTCAAATCACACACAGGTTCTTAAAGGAACAGTTCACCTCAACATGAATATTCTGTCCTTACTTATTCACCCTCGTGAAGTCATTTCAAACCCATTTGACTTCCATGGAAATGTGTAAAAACGTCCATACTTTCTCTTCCTCTTATTTCAGGTTTTCTTATGTAATATGCTTTATGGGAAGAACAGACCAAATTTAAGTGAGAATCACCCCTTCATAAAAGATCTCCAATGTCATTCCACATATTCGTTTTTTTTTTTTTTGGAATATTCCACACACATATGTGCGTGTATACATATTTGTATATGAGTTTAGCAAGATTTATTTTTTTTTTTTTTAGAAATTAATTCTTTTATTCAGAAAGGATTCATTGAACTCACTAAAATGACAGTAAATACTTTTATATTGATGTCTATTTAAAATAAATGCCGTTTCCAACATAAATGTTTCAAATAAGCATTATTAATTTAGCTAGTTAGTTAGAAGGTTGAAGGGTGGTCAGCGCCAATAGCCTCGACATATAGCAGAGTTGCACTTCGGGCGTCCCGAGTTCGAGTCCTTGCTCGTGAACCTTTCCTGATCACCCCCCACCCTCTCTCTCTCTCCCACTTTGCTTTCTGTCTAATGACTGTCCTATCATAATAAAGCAAAAATGACAAAAATAATAAAATAAAAGAAATAAAAAAAGGCTGTCAGGGAAAAAAAGAAAAAGAAATACATTCACCATGATAAAGAGCATCATAAACATACTTTTCGTGTTCCATAACCCATAAACCCTATAAAACTAGACAATAAGAATGAGAAGATATATTTTTAGCATCAGGGAGTTGTTTTCGCGAGGACCCATTGACCTTATAGGCACATGCTGTTCTCCTTTCTGTGATTGCAGCACTCCTCCAGGGAGTGTGGAATCCAACATCACCTCCTGCATATTCAGCTTCACAAAGAGACTATTACCACCTTAATCCGCCAACATGTCCGGTTCCTGGTTTAATTGTGCAATAGCACACTTTGAGGCCACTTCCTTATATCATTTTGACTCAACAGGCACAACTGCCGTTGCAAGCGGGGGAATAAGAGCAAGGCAGTGGATCAAAGCTTGCTCTGCATGGGTTAAGGTCGGATCATGGAGAAGCAGCGTTATGCACACATTCGTCAATGGTTCCCAGCAGGCAGGGTTTTAATGAGACAGAGACGTGGCTCCTGTGTGGAGTGCTTGGGTGGTTCTCAGTGGCTCTGGATGGGAGCTCTGAGAGTGGGATAACAGCCTCCGCTCCAACAGGCTCAACGATCACCCACGCCAACCAGTGCAAGACCGCTAAAATGATCAATCAATATACTCCAGCGGGGATGTCGGGTGTGTGGGCGGAAAGAAAAGCAAGCCAAATACACAGTTATCTCTCACTTGCTCTGCTTTTCGCAGAACGCATTGTCATTGCTGTTTCTCTCTCTTGAGATATATGGTTGCAGTCTTATTCAGTAAAAAATGAATAATCTGATATGTGATAGACATGTGAAACCTTAATAATCAAGAGTGAATGATGAGAAAACAGAGAATTCTGATGCTCACCAGGCGTTCAGACATGGGGGTCTTGTCCATGGCGGGGAGATGCTGTTCGAGGGCCAGTACGATGCAGTTGGCGATGATGGTAGTGAGGATCAGGTACTCAAATGGAGTGGATGAGTCAAGGAAAAACACAGGGATAACAATACAAAAAACAAACATAAATTCAAAAACATTCTGAAGAGCAAGACATATGAATAGCCCAATGCACATTTGACAGGAATTGTGCTGATATGTGCTTTAAAATACTGTCTTAAAGGGACAGAGCACCAAAAAAAATCATTATTCACCCTAATGTCATTCCAAACCTGACATTCTTTAAAATATCTTCCATGCAATGATAGCGTGCTGCAGCCATGACGTCAAAACCCACAATAATTCACCATGGGTTTCCTATAATACGGTTTTCAATTCATAAATAAAGTAAGGTCTGTGGTAAACATAACCTGACAATACTTGAACATTTATTGTACCATGTTAACTGCACACACTCACACCCAAAACGTTCTTATGTAGTTAGTTATTACAAACATACATTTAAAAAAAATTAAATAACTTTGTTTTCAGTATGAATTGTGTAATTTACATTGTAGAGCAAAACGTATCAAGTATCATCAATTTATACATCAGACCTTGTTTTACTCATGAACTGAAAAACAGTGTGCGAAAAAGTATGTCCAAAACAATAGCATTCATGGAAGGCAAAATGTACATAGATGACCCACTTGACCCCATGAGGCCACGGGAGAGGATTTGTGTAGGTCAGGTGACAGTACCAACATGGTGGACATAGTACATATGAATTTCATACATACTACCCATATTATAGAATATACTTTTTAACAGACACAAAGTATGTTATAAACCAAACTAGACAGTATGCAATTTTGTACGCAACTTATGTGTTATAAAATCGTCTCAAAATATCAAACATGACATCCCCCAACAGGATGGAATCATATTCTACATCTATTAAAGCTGTGTCCATCAAATATTTTGTGACTTTCTGCAAAATCTGTGAACTCCGATTGCCCATTGACTTTCAGCAACTAGTGTCGACCCATCCAAACTGCAAATAAATAAAAAAAATCTATGCAAAGTCATATAGTCATACAGAATTAGAATGACATAAGGGTGAATTATCCTTTCAAAAATATTCCTCAGGAATAACTACTTGTGAATTTCCACCACATATCCCACCAAGGACAAAAGGATTGTGCCATGTAAACACTCAATCACTAAATCATTAGGAGATGAGGACAAAACAGCCCCAGCAGAGCCCAAAACACATACCTCCAAGCTCAATCAAGCAACTGACATTCATCTTTGTGTCCTTAGCATTCCTAGACGACCATGTTCAAACCAGCTAGCAGTAATGCTGAGTACATTTACACCACCTCGCTCTATGCTGGAAATGACATGCAGAGGTCTGGGCATAAAAGTGAGACACGCTTTCAACACTGGAACATTGCAGTGCAGAGATCATGATTACCCATTAGACTGGCATGATGCCTTCTCTCTCAGGACAGCCATTTGTGCAGCCTTATTGCATCTGTGAAATGTTTGTGTAAGCCCACCAATATTGTAATTATTAAAATCTTTTCATCCTTTTTAAAAGAAAAGGCTGCTAACATCTTTATGGATGGTCAGCCATTATACTGCATTCTTAGGACAGGATCCATTTTTCCAATTTGTTTTCCAAGCCTGTACCCTACAGCTAGGTCTTTATGGAATCACCATTCATGGAGGCAATGAATTGGAAAGGAAAGGTCCAATGGCCACTTCAATCACATTCTTGTCACCCCCTTGAGGGATCTCCACATGCTATAGAAGCCTAATTCTATGAATGCCTGAATTCCATAAAGATGCGTTTTAAATGTGCAACAAACTAGAGGAATTTATCAAAAATAAAAGGCCGGATATCTGACTGCACAGTGCTTTAAAATTCTAGTAAATGTTGGTAACTGAAACATCAGTGGTGAGATTTCAGGACCCTGGAGAGCGCTACAGCTTTTCACAACCATTGTGTTACAAAATGAATAATTACCTGGGTTCATACATTTGTTATTGAAGAACAATTTGCTAATGAATATACTAATGAACTAATTTTTTGCAGAACTATTATTATTATTATTACTACTACTACTCCACTAGTAATAGTAACGTTAGTTAGTAGCGAAGGCAACTGTTTTACATTGCCATTACTGTTGCCGCCAAAACATTTCGAAAACCACTTAACCGTTAGTATTTGCCCATTTATAAGGTCAATAACACTGGAAAAATGCAACATACGACCTGCAACTGCTTGTCAGTCTCTGTGAACATACAACCGCTCAGAAACTCAGAAAAAACAGTAGTGAATCTTCATCGTTTGACGTTTTAACCGGTTAGATACCGAAACTAAGCAGCGCGTGAAAGTTTCTGTGACTAAACCAAACACATGAATATTCAATGAGGAAGCGCTGTGCCAATTTATGATTGGTTGTCGGTTGCTAATCAATTAGCCGTAATGTTCTTACGCAGCTTGTTTCACACTGTATACACACATTTGGCGGTGGCAAACCCCTTTAGAAACGTTGATTGCCAGATGGTTAAAGCTAGTCTGTAAGCCAGGTTTAAAAAATAAAGGGGAAAAAACCTTAGCCCAGGATTAAGTGCAGTATGAAAAGCCCTATCGCGCGCTTGACTTTCCCACGTTTGACTTAGAAAATAAAAGGCTGATCAGCCAACACCCTGACGCGACCACCAGCTGCCAAATGCCATAAAGTGCGTGAACACATGAAAACAAAAGGCATTTCAGTGTCAATCACCATTTCAGCACGCAACAGTTCCATATCTAAAAGCGTGTATTTATATGCTTTCTAAACAAGAATGAGATCATATGTAGAAGTGGAGATGCCATGAATCTATATCCATTTCGCATAAATCTTGAAGATTAAGGATATGGCCATTCGGTTATTCTTTTGGCGTATTTCCTGAAGACATTGTCCTCACTGAAGATGAACAAAGAGCGGTTGACAGTGAAGCAGTTCTGTTTGGTTTGTTTAGGATTATATAAAGCCATTGTCCTGGCTCTCTGAGCCATCGACTGTTTGTACATTCTTTGACCGCCCGAGGGACCTCCTGCCCGGGCTCCCCCTCTCCCGGCGCCCGCTGGACCTCCATAGCGGGTGGGCAGATCGTCTCCAAAACGAGCCATCCTAGACATGCAGATATCCAACAGGTAAAATCCAAACTGGCATTAAGCAGATGAAGAAGAGTGCACATTACAGTAAAGACATCTGTTACCACTTAGAGTCCCCATCAGTCTATGTGAAGTGAAATAAAAATATAAAAGTCCCTTTCAACCAGCTCCCCGTGCGCCCTCGCCTCACTCCATTGCTCAGAAAATTGCACAAAATAGAAACTTGTCATAGAAATGTCATTCCCGTTGAGTGCATTTCAAACAAAGGAAAATGTGTAACCATCCAATTCGTGCCACATCCATCCAACAACACAACCTGATCCAGCTGACAGGTCACGAAACCAAAATGTGCACCATCACTTACGCGTCATGCTAGACGGAAAAAGCGCGTTGGTGGAATCAAAAGCGCGAACAAAAGGTATTCCATATGCACGCACAAACGTTTGTTTTCTTTAGCAATGATTTGCTTTCCGCTTCCACACAACAATTGCACTTGGAGACGCGCACGGTACGAATGGTGCCAAATGAGTGGACGCTGGTGCGCGAGACTCTCACACGTGACGCAAACGGCCCTATAGGCAGGACCACCTGCTGGAGAGCGCGTGAGGGGGAGGGTGTCTTAATTGATCATCAATGAATGATATTTATTTAAAACTGTTTGTCTTATTGTTTGAATAGCGTCCATTTGAGCGCCAAGCAAAAGCTCTTCTTTGTTAATAATTTACTCAATTTGAATCCTAAAAGAATTTTGAAGGGTTTATAATAAAAAAAAAAATATATAACTAAAATCAGTGGCATCATTACACAAACGCAAAATTGTTGGTTGCCTATTGTTGTCAGCAAATTATCAAGCTGCATTGTGTGCCTTTATGTTTAGTTATTGTACTGCATAATATTCTATATACACATTTTTGTAGTTTTGAAGGTTGAGGGGGGAAATTAATAAGATTCTGCATTATCAAAGAAGCAAATTTGTAAGGTCACATTTTGAAATATGCTCCTTGGCTCAGTTAGTCAAATCATGTTGTATCATGTAATTTTGTAATAATATTACATATTTATATATTATTATTATTATTATATATTTTTTATATTTATCTAATTATATTTTCTATTCCTTAACACTTTCAGAAACCTTTTATAGGTTTATTTTTAAGTCTTAATTCAAACATTACAGTTAGAATTACAATGAATGAAAACATTACATTAGCTGGTCTTCATATTCGGTCTCCATATAGGCAAAACGTGACTCCACCCAGGGCATCTCCACCTCTCCAAAGGAGGAAAGATTCTTGAAAGAAAAGGATCCAGCATGTCCAGATGTGAAGCTGAAGGCATTACGGTCAGTAAGTGTGAAGGATTTTCTGTGTGCATGCAGCCAGTCCAGACCCAGAGGCACAAAATCTCATGACAGACTCCAGGCTGTTGAGCTAATCTCTGGATGTGTGGCATACCAGAGCTCCATCCTACAACACCCCAGGGCATTGCAGTGGAAAGGATTCAAGACATGCACACACACACGTTGCCAAGTGGAAGATACTGTACAAGGGAAATCAGTTTTCAAATCGCAGGACTGTTCCTGGATCTCTGTATCTGTCAAGAATATTTTCCTGCTGACATGATAACATCAGCATTATGATTTTCTCCTTTTTGCACTACAGTGCTCCCAAAAATTATTTGGGCACTTAATCCATACTTTAAGGTTTATACATATTGCATTGCATCAACTATCAAATTAATTCAATCAAATATATATTATATACACCAACATTATGCTCACCACAGTAAAATTTATTTGGTCAAAATACAGTAAAAACATTAATTTGCGAAATATTATATACAATTTTAATGTTTTAAAATGTAATTTATTCTTTTGATGATAAAGCTGAATTTTCAGCAGCCATTACTCCAGTCTTCATTGTCACACAATCCTTCAGAAATCATGCTGATTTGATGCTTATGAAACATTTTTTTCATATTGCTCATATTTACACATCAGTGCTCAAAACTGTTGCACTGCCTAATATTTTTGTGGAAACCACAATACACTACCTTTCAAATGTTTGTGGTAAATAAGATTTGTTTGGGGGGTGGGGGGTATTTAGCAAGGATGCATTAAATTGATCAAACGCGACAGTAAAGACTTTTTTTTCAATCTCATATCAAATAAATCCTGCTAATTGAAATCTTCATTCTAAAAAATAAATAACTAAATCCCAGTTCCTACAAAAATATTGAGCGGCAAAAACTTTTCTGAACATCGATAATAATAATAATAACTACTATTAATAATTAAGAAGTAATAAGCAATAATAATTGAACATCAATTCAGCATATTAAAATAGATAATGCACTAAATCAATTAAAAGCAATTTACAAATAAAATAAAAATTCTTATTACATGAGGTTTAATATTTTATCTTGCATAATTCAGTTCATTCCAGATATGTTTAAGTGTCCAAATACTTTTTGAGGACACTGTAGTTTACATACATTTCTCTTGTTGAACCTTTAGGCCCCCTAGTGGCTAATAAAGTGAATTAAAAATGATCAATTGTGATTTTCTATGTAAAGTACTCACTATTGACCTTTAACAGCATTGCGCTTTAAATTTACAGCAGACCATGATAAAGTAGTTAATAAGCCTCAGTGTGGGTTGCATTACAAATGACTTTCATTCCCTGCTGCTCACCTCTCCTCCCATGGCACTACCTGCTCTTGACACATTTCATGGGCGCTGATGATATCGGTGTTCCTCAGGACTCTGGGCCTCACCAGCTCTACCACGGTGTCATATTTGTTACATTCTGCAGTGTTCTGGTCATCTCCAGCTGCTTGGCTCTCTTTGCTGGATGGTTTTGCTCTTCTGTTCCTCTGATTGTCAGGTGGCTCAGAAGACTGAGCCCAGGAACTGAACTCTGTGCCCAGAGTTAACATCCGCCATGTTCCAAGCGTGGCCAATCGGGCGGCTTTATTTTTTTGAAATGAGAGATGATAAACAGACTGACTCAAAGAAATCATACACATTACAGGGAAATTAAAGGAGTGAGACAAGTGCATGCTTGGTACAGGGCCAATTTTAAAACCACTTCCTGTACATTCCATTTTTAGGCTATAAAATTCTTACAAAATTAATGTTTAGGATCTAAAAGCATTTCTGCATTGTGACAGTTTTCATAATTACAATTAAAGAATAAAAATTAAATAGAAATAGTTGTAAATAAGGAAAAATACATCTTATCATTATGAAAATAGGTAAATAAATACATATTTAAATATAACTTATTTATAAGTTGATGTTTATATTCATACATTGATTTAAATACAAACAATTTTTTTTTCATTGTATACAGTAATTCTTTACTGATAAAAAATAAATTATTATTATTATTAATAACATTGAGAATAGGAATGAAAAAGGGTAATGATTAAAAAAAAGCATATTTCTTATTATTGTCATCAAAGTAAACATCACTAAGCAAAAAATCTTTTTTGTTGTTGTTTTTGGAATTAGGGGTGAAATTTATGGAAGCCCATTTCGCCATGGGATGAAAATGAGCACAATTCAGACTTTTTCCCCCCTCATAATAAGTTATCTCTCACAATTCAGAATGTTTTTTCTTGTAATTCTGAAATCTTACAATTCAGACTTTTTTTCCCCTCAGAATTGAGACTATAAATGCAGAATTGTGAGATAGAAAGTCACAATTACTTTTTTTAATTGTTTATCCTTTTTGTGAGATGTAAACCAAGAATTAAGAGAAAATAGAATTGCGAGACATAAATTTGAAATTGTGGGATGTAAACTCTGAATTGCAAGGGAAAAAAGTCAGAATTGTGATTAAAAAAAAAGGTTGGAATTACCTTTTTTATCTCATTCCGGAAACAAGCTTCCATAGTAATGTAACATGGACATGTTTTTGTGAGAATCGCCCACAAAAAGACATTCAGTCTCAGCTCATCATTTAATGTCACTAAACCTAAATGCCACTAAAAGCAAGTTATTTACAGCATCATCTATCATAAAAATAAGTGAAGAGTTCACCGTGATACAAAAGAATAACAATCCACAACCCAGTTAATGACACAGAAACCTCGGAAGACAAACCCAACGAACATCCTACCATAGATAACAGTGGATTTTCTCTCCTTCCAGTCAGAGTTACGCCGTGTTGAGTTCATCATGGCCCTGTCTACTTGTTAACCTTGTGCAGGTCTATGAATTTTCACGATCCGGTTTCTCAGCTGTAGCACAGTGTATCCACAAAGCGTGATCCTCATAATTGTGCTGACCGCTGTAAAAGTGAGACATACTCAGGTTTTAAAGTTTGCAGCTGTGGAATGCGGAAAGGCGGTTTCCTGTCTCATTAGTTAAAAGCCTTTATCGGCAAGTCAGAGGGCCTCAATCATCAGCTTGCATTTCATTGGATCAATTACAACCAAGTAACTCAAATAATCAGGAAGAGAATAATCAAACAGTTTATAAAACTAAAAAAAAAACACTTGATATATAATCAAAAGGCTTCCTGCTTTGCATCGCAAAACTCATTTGGTCTCATTTGTGGCGATATGAGTTTAAAGTGTAAAAAAAAAAAGTGACTTATCTGCTTCCTCAAAAAGTGTTATGGGATGAACAGCAGAGATTGTTCATTTCAGATATGCATTGTACTTGATGTTATTTTTGCATAATAGTGACAGAGATGTTTCTCTTTTATTAGTAGTAAATTTATTGAAAAAGAAAAACACAACCAGTAAGATTGTGCATCATGTTTCACTGTCCAGAAATGTGTTACAGTTTTCTTTTTTTCCCCCCTCAGTTTGCAGTGTTTTGTATCTCTATGTCTGGATTTGCACAAAGGACATGACTACACTATCAACACTTAAAAAGACTGTAATAGTTTCACCATCAACATGAACTTATGGAACAAAATCGATACAGGCTAATTATGTCAAACTACAATTAGAAAAAGGAGGCCAATTTAAAAATACAACTGAAAAAGAAAAAAAAAAGAAAAAATGAAACACTTGCTTCCTCATCGTATTTTACAACTTGTATTCACTTAGTGAGTAATAAAAAAATAAACATAACAAAAACCTTTTTCAGCACCATTTGCGTTTTCCGACACCCGACCGCATTTCATTCCACCAGAGCGAAACGTTCCAGTCCTATTCCTAGAGCACGTGTCTCAAAAGCATGCTAATAGGTTCCATCATTGTGACCGAAAGTACATACAGAAATATTTTACAGTTTTCATTTGCATTGATGGGGGTGCAAGTAATATGCATTTAACAACAGCCGTGTCTATCCAGGCCTGTAACATGCAGGAAATAACCCATAGGGCTTGTTTTTAGACTCGTCCAGGATCAATTTGCACTTCCAGTGGCGATTCGCCATTAAAACGCATTTATACTCAAGAACTGGGCTGAATATATAGGCCAAAAATGTCCTGTTCAGAGGCCTTTTCATGATTTTGGTAGCACTGGCATGACGTCCTGCGTCTGTGAACCAGTCAGAAGACGTGCGACGGGCGCTAACGTCCAATGACTGCTAGCCTACAGCTCATCTCAAGTTAATACAGCCCACTGAAGGACTCAGAAAAGGCTACTGGGAAAAAAAAAACAAAAGAGGTTGGTCTTTGAATACCTTTACATAATTTTCTGCATATTCCATGAATGTACAAAAACTAAAATCAGAAGAAAAGTAAAACAAACAGATGCATAAATGAACATAATTTGAAACTCATTTTGGATTTGGGAATCGATCGTTCAGTTTTTGATGACCTTGACGGGTAAAGTAAAACTTCGAAGAATAAAGTTCATAAAAGATGACAAGAAATGACGCAGATGTTCGAGTCGGGCAGGAGAACACATTGTGCGACAAGAATAAGGTAGTATTCAAAGGAAACCTGTTGCAAAATCCATTAATCGGCTCAAACAGGTTCAAGAGAAAAAAAACTCCACTTTGAGCTCTTTTGATGATGTCAAACAAGATCATGGTCCAAAGGGGCAGCCTGACAATAAAAAACCTATACAAAATGTGCGTACTGAACACCTGAAAAACCAGTCCAGTTGTGCACCTTTCACCTTCAAGACTTTAAACCCCTAAACCGCTTCAACCAATCAGGCTTTCAGACCACCAGAGCTAAAAATGGCACTGTGGGTGTAGCATCAAGTGGCCCGGGTTGGTGACCAGAGCTGATTAGAGATGGCAGAGCTGTGCCTGTGCTGGTGATGGAAGGTGACAGGCTGGTAGAAGTAGGAGAACCATATGTTTTATGCTAGAAAGATGGGCTTAGCTGGGGCTGGATGGGGTGGACGAGCTGGTATCAGGCAGGGCGCGAGGCTGCTGGTCTCCTGGAGTACTGTCTGCCTGTCTCTGAGCGATGGTGGCGGCTGAGTGCTTGCATTTGGATGAGCCACACTGGCAGCTGAACAGCTTCCCTTTTACGTCCCAGAAGTGATCACCATAATCAAACCTGAGAAAGGGAGAGAAATTCTCATTTTCTGTTCTAATGAAAAATAAATGAGCATCAATGAATGCTTTCGTGAAGTGCATGATGGGAAACTAACATATGGAGTCAATCTAAATTGAGAATTAGCAAGTAAATGGATAATAATGTGAATCAGACCCAAGTTCGTCTCCGGCACTGATGTTCTTGCAGGCGAAGAACGCGATGTGAGGAAATCTGAGGTCCTGGTGAGAGGTGAACACTCGACAAGGGAACAGATTCGGCTCACAGTGATGGTTTATGAAGCGGCTGATGTTGCCGTAGAAACGTGCATCAACGCAGTACATATCACCCACCTGCAACAGCAGTGACAGAAAATAAATTGAGGTGTTTGTAGAGTGTTGTCAGACCGAAGAGAATGGGATATGAGATTTATTCAGCAGTGATCAACAATAAAAATGTAAAGAAAAACAATTACAAAAATATTATTACAATTTAAAAGAACTCTTTTCTGTTTCAATATATCATAAATTGTAATTTATTCCTGTAACGGTAAAGCTGAATTGCGAATTTGGTGCTCAAACACATTTCTTAGCATGGCAGAAACCATGATATGTTTTTTTAGGATTCTTTAATGAACAGAAAGTTTATTTGAAACAGCATGTATTTTTAAATAATTAAAAAATAAAGTCCCTTATCAATTTAACGCATCCATTTGGAATTTAAGTAATTAATATCAAATGCCATTTAATAATAAGTATTATATATATATATATATATATATATATATATATATATATATATATATATATATATATATATATATATATATATATATATATATATATATATATATATATATATATATATACACACACACACACACTACCTGGTACACTACCAGTCAAAAGTTTTTGAACAGTAATATTTTTTATGTTTTTAAAAAAAATTATTATCTTCTGCTCACCAAGCCTGCATTTATTTGATCCAAAATACAGCAAAAGCAGTAATATTGTGAAATCTATTTGAATATATTTTAAAATGTAATTTATTCCTGTGATCAAAGCTAAATTTTCAGCATCATTTCTCCAGTCTTCAGTGTCACATGATCCTTCAGAAATCAAAATAAGCACTGCAGCCTAGATTTTATGCCAAGAGTCCAACATCTGTCTTTGCAAGACTATTGAAGACCTAAAATACAATTGCCAAACGTATCATGGTACAGCCAAATAAATCATTATAGTGTGCTGACAAGGGTCATCTAAAGGATATAGGTGAAATTTGCTTGCGGGCATGCAGATAATCCACTACTGACGGGAGCAGACAGGAGAGGTAATGTGATTTTGAAGGGGAGTCATTCTAAGATGGCGATACCTTACTGTCCAGACTGAAAAGATAGGAGTCATTCTCTCTGACATCTGCTTCGGCGTCAGAGATGATCTCACCCACGTATCTGTTGGAAGGAAATGAGACATTAGGGTACAAACGCACTAAGCACACAATCATATCCATACGTACACACCTAAACAAACATCTGCACAGACACACACACACAGTTAGACTGAAACAGGAAGATATAACACAGGCCTCAATGAGCTTTAGAAATATCATAAAGAAACTCACTCGCAAACAAACGTTCCTTGCGGGATATCCTGTAACGTCTTAACACCCCATCCCATCGTCTGCGTCCTGAACAACTGCAGTCTTATCCTAAGAAATCATTTAAGAGGATACCACTCAATCCAGATCATATACTACAATAGAACAACAAGTATATGTGAATACTAAATAGTTGGTCGGGGTGATTAATTGACTGATTTTTAAATTATGCATTATTTTCACCCTGTTCTCTAGATAAGGAGTTTTTGAAGTGAAGTCTGAAAAGGTACATGAAAATATGAGTAGGAAAAAAATAATGTTTTCAGGGATAACAAACTCTAAATACACAAGAATGAAAATCATGAGATCAACTGCAGTTATTTTAATCGATACATCTTGCTTTTAATAAAAAAATAAAAAATAAAATAAACTACACAAATCAGCATATGGGGGGGGGTATATTTTAAGATATTTTAAGATAATTTTTAATCTGACAGCTGTTGAAAAACACAGTGAGGGGGTTTAATCATCCAGAATGCATGTGGAAGTGAG
The DNA here is from genome assembly GCA_036784905.1 of Acrossocheilus fasciatus. Lineage (NCBI taxonomy): Eukaryota > Metazoa > Chordata > Actinopteri > Cypriniformes > Cyprinidae > Acrossocheilus > Acrossocheilus fasciatus. Next base: position 9,542,572 of record CM071958.1, read on the forward strand.
GTACCTCAGTCCGTTCTGTACCACACGGTTTTTGCAGGTTCTCCAGCAGGAGCAGGCATGGTTGCACTCAAATATAAGAGGTGGCTCCTCATTGCAGAACTCAGGCAGCAGACGACTCTCCTGACACCACAAACACAAAGCATTTGAACTCTTATACTAAAAATCACATTGCAACAAAATTTTAATCTTTTAAATAAAAAAAGTCAGTATTGCTCTACATTCATAGGTTGCCACCAAGACGCTAGATTATTTTGAGTGGTTTTCAGGGCATTGTTATGCAGTTTCTAGTGAGTTCTGGGTGTTTCTACATAGCTACTTATATTGGCCTAAAACAAAAGAGTCTTTATGATATTATTGATCATAGATAATGCTCAGGTCGCCTATTATTTATCTGTTTTATTGCTTAGATAAAGACATCAGTATTATGGTAAGGTAGTTTAATACTTAAAATACAGTTAACAAACACCTTAGAACACCTAAGTGTGGGCTTTAGTAATAGGGATATTTGATTTAGCGCCTCTAATAATTTTGTCTAGACCATCTCACGCTGTCTTGTATTTAGCTAGTTCCACCTCTAGGTGGAGATGTTTGCCAAGTCAAATGATATTAACAACAGGTTAGAGCTAGTAATTCATGTAACTCTGCTTCAGAGCTACCAAAATATTCAGAATTTACACATATAACATCCCAAACAGCTTAGTTGTCAGATTCTAAGGATGAAGTGCTCAGAAATTGACTTACTTTATCATACCAGCAGCGCAGGCTGAGTTGGCCACACATGCAGCTAGCTGAGGAGCAATCGTCTTTACAGACGCAGTACTATGGAATGAAATAACACCATTATACATCTTCTTCCTTAGTTTAGAGGTATGTTACTTATTTAAAGTTTTGTTTTAGCTAACCAGCCAACTCACATTTGTCTACAGTGCCAAAACGATTAATCATTGTCCTTTTATCAATGAGATTTGAAAAGTGTTACAATAAAAATAATACTTCAGCTTGGTTACCTGCAAGTGGGTGATATTTTTGTCAATGTTCATCGGGGACGTCACACAGCTATCAGGGACATATTTGTAGTTGTCAGGACAGGGTTCGCTATCCACTGCATTCACACACGGGATGGGGACTTTCTCGTAGCCTCTGGCGATGTCCCTAAACACAATTACACAATAATTTATAGACTGATTTAGGTCTTAGTTCTGGTGTAGATAAACAGTTCAATACTGTGATCTGGAGGACAGTGAGATATGAATTAAGTGGATCTACCTGTTGAGAAGCTTCTCTACTGGGTCATTCTGGTTGCTGTTTGCTTCTCTCTGCTTTTTGCTGGCTTGAAGGGCGTTCCAAACCTTCGAGTTCTGGCTGCAGCACTCCATGGGTGTCTCTCCCTCTTTGTTCTTGAGGCTTATGTCAGCACTCCGTGACAGAAACAAGCTACAAAAGAGGCATTCTTGAAGGTTAGGAAAAACAAAATTTAAAAACTATTATTATTATTATTATTATTATTATTATTACTCCTACTTATGGGTAAGCGATATGACCAAAATCTTATATGACGATATGAGTAATTTTATTTCACGGTAACAATATAGTATATACATTTTCGCTTTAAATAAGGTCTCCATAAAATCATTTTTGATACCATAGAAATTTCATCATTCTTGTCACCACAGTCAATATAACAAAAAAATTAATACTAGTCTAAAAAATAAAAAAATAAAAACACTCAAGCTCAGTGAAGACAAAACAGTGATAAAATAAGAAATATCTATATTATAAACAAGAAACTTATTACAAGCATTAGGACAAAAAAACTACAATAGAATAATAAATGCTACATACATTATATACAGTAATAAAATGTATAAAAACACTGCGTATTCTTCACTGTGTAGATTAAATATATATTTCTTCTTATTAAAGTCGCAAGTGATTTAGTCAAAAGTACTGAAAGATTTGTTCTCTTTTGTTGTTTGATTAACATGAATGACAGACAGCAGAAATATTAGACTGCTGTCACTTTAAGAGCTGCCCGGATCCAATATACTGTTACACATGTTTTCTCAGCTGTTTGCTTTCACTTAAGATCTAAATTACAGTTTACTGTGCCCACCCCTACTACTACTACTACTACTACTACTATTACTACAACAACAACAATGTAAACTATACCATTTTACAAAAAAAAACAATTATTTTTTTTGTCTTAGACACATTTTCATCCTCAGTTTAAAGGTTTTGTTTTGATTCAGAGGTGGACCTGAAACAAACCAAGGATGAAAAATATATTTGTAATCCTTCTCCTGTTGCAATATTACATTCAGGACTCCAACCAATCACTGTAACTGCCTGCCAACGGATCAATAATAAAATTTGTCCAGGAAATGATGAGAGCAAGCCTTTATTGCTAGCGTCCAGCTCCAATAAATCTACATGACATTGATCCAGTCTCCAATAAAAAGAATGCAGCTTTAAGCCGATTAGGATCTACACAAGCACCTGATTAGACTGCAGTACATCGGATATGGGTGTAATCCTGCAGCACAGTTATCTTCTAGGAGGATGGCTCAATCGTCTCTAAGTTGTAAATAAGCCTAGCTCACTACAGACCTGTAAGATTGAAAGGAAGTTTCCCAATCAATCAGTCTGGATCAATAAAAACTTGCGGAGGTTTACTCACTTCACACAGTCGAGCCGGCTCTCCCGTGATGCTATGTGCAATGGTGAGTCTCCGTGGACGTTGATGGCGTTGAGATCACACTTGGCATCCAGCAGAATCTCAGCTATCTCCACACAGCCAGAGAATGCCGCCCAGTGCAGACAGATATTTTCTTCCTAGAATCAAAGTTGACGATTGTAATAGATCAAATACACTGCATTTTCAACAGTCTAAGTCATCTAAACCTATGCGAGAACTGAAATTAGAACAGAAAGTAGACTACAAAATATTCTAAAACTGCAGAGGTAATTTTGATATATTAAACTGCAGTTTCCAGAATACAAAACACAGCACACCTTGTCTCGGATGTTGATATCAGCCCCTTTGGAGAGCAAGAGTTTTACTTGGTCTACATGTTTGTATTCCGTGGCCCAAATCATGGCTGTCCAACCTCCATCATCCTGGAACAAGAAATGCAACTTTTTGACTCCAATGGCTCCTATTGTCCACAACAATATTGAAAGTAACATTACTACCATTTACTCACAAATTCTGCAAAGAAATATTACAATAGTGGAGTTTGGAATAACTTGAACAATGTAAATGCATAAAAAATGCCCATGGCGTTTATAAGATTTTATTAATTTGCATGGCTTTTCCGGGTCTAGAAACCACATTTAAAAAAATAAAAAATTAAATGCAAATTAAATGCAAATAATTTTTAAGTCGTCATGAGGCCCTCTAGTTGAGAACTACTGGTATATACCTTAAATCATTAAATAATAATAATAATAATTATAATTATAATGATGCTTTAAGGTTAAGATAAAACCTTTTAAATTGAAAAGTTCTTTTGTTATGGTTATTAAAAGCCAAAGAAAAAATGCAATAAGATATTTTCTACTGTGAAATTTTTAAATGACCAAAAAAGAGAGAAAAAAAAACCTAAACAAATTTTAAAAATTGGGAGTGCATCATTAACATGCCTTATAATCTTTGAGAAACTCATTACAAGAATCAGTAGGAGTAGTTATCAGTAGGATGGAGGACTATTGGTGCAGTTTTGTGAAATTCCTGAGATATATTTGGCAGATTCTAAAAATCACACAAATGGTGGAAATCCCCAAAAACATCATATCACAATTCTCAAAATATTTTTTACAAATGTGAACTGTAACAGAAGGTCCAAAACCTGGCAGTTAATATCTACAATTCCTGTAGACAGCAAATGTTGTACAATGCTGAAATGCCCAGTCTTAGCAGCAAGATGGAGACATGTTGAACCTTCAACATCCTGAAAAGAAAAGGAAACAGGATATGATCAGTCTTCAAACAGAGTGAATGTTCCTCAAAAAGCATTTGATTACAGAATGTTGTACTAAACAGACTTGCTTATCAACCCTCTTGCTCGTGGCTGCTGACCTTGTGAGAGACGATGGCTCCAGCCCTCAAAAGATAGCGTACTGTGTCAAGATGATCATTCTCACAGGCCTCCATCAGGGGCGTCCGCTGGTCCTCATCACACATGTCAAGGTTAGCGCCAGCCTTATTTTAATGACAACATCAAAGTCACTGAGGTTAAACTAGCCGTGACATATCTTGATAAGTCACAATTGTATATGCAAATTAGATCTGAGAACTATTACAGAGTTCTTTTTTGTGTTTCAAAGAAGAAATACAGTCATACAGGTTGATGAATTTTGATGAAAATGATGAATCTTTGGGTAAGTTAATACAAGTTCACTAGCATTTGCCCTCACCTGCACCAGCATATGGCAGACTTCCTGATGACCTGCTTCAGCTGCTACATGGAGCGGTGTGCGTTTGTTTTGGCTCTCCATTTTAAAGTTAGGGTCTATCCCATCCACTGAGAATGAGAAAAGAGGTTTCAAGCACAGAGCAGACAACCATGAATAAGACAACAACCTTATTCATCTCTCTTACCCAACATCAGTAGGACCTTCTGCAGCTCTCCTTGTTTGGCAGAAATATACAGCTGTTTTGGGTGAAACCGAAGCTTCTTGGGTCTTGGAGAAGAAATGAAGAGTTGATAATGATTGAACCCCATATTAGTATGGATAATATGGCTAAATCAAAGGCCATAATCGGTTTTCTTACTTCTCTGCATCTAAAGCCAGCAGGACACTTTCCAGAGTTTCTTTAGGTGGTCCTGGTGGAAGTCCGGTTCCAAATCCAGCTCCAACAGGCCCAGTTTTCAAGCCCAAAGGGGACACAGATGTGTCCTGTGACTGTGTAAGTCTGGGCAAGGTGCTATCTGCTTTGCCCTCTCCAAGAACAGAGAGCCGAGTGGACCTTTAAATCAACAACAAAACAATTAAAATCCAAAAGTTGGAGAAACAAGCAAAACAAAAATCCAGCAAGAATGCTGATCCAGAATGTTCTACCTAGGTACATAAATTAAACAGCTTGCACATACCCTCCAGTGGTGGTGTCCGCTTTGCCCTCTGAGGTGCTGGGTGTGCAAGGGCCATGGGTGAGAGGCACAGTAGACGTCGTATCAGCCTTAGCAATGGTGACCTCTTTCGCCTTGCTGACCTCCTCTCCGCAGTGTGGACAAAAGCTCTGACCGTTGAGCACCGAGGCACAGGCTCGATGGAACCGGTGGGAGATGTTCACTTCTGGCTGACACTCCATGAAGACACCCTACACGATGGCCACATGAAATACCTTTGAGTGTTTTGCGCAAATGTGGCTGAAGTAAAAACTCTGCAGCTTTTCAGACACATGCACTCAGTCAAGAATTTCTTGGCCATTGGCTTGTCATGCTGAAACCCAATCAAAGACCTAAAAACGTTCGCTTGGGTAAAGCCAAAGACTCACGGCTCTGCAAAAGAAGCCACAGCCTGGGCAGCACTGATGTTTGACCATGCCCGTGCGATGGTCCTCACATAGAACCAGCAGTTGGACAGAGTTTGAAGGCCTCATCATCTCGTGCTTCAGCACTGCACTCTGACAACGGCTCAGCTACCCCCAGAACAACAGGGAACCAATTAGAATAGAGTTCAGAACCTCGACTTTTAAAAAGAATAAAAAAACGTGTATTGAAGCATGAAACAAGACAAGATGAAGAAACAAAAAAGAAGATGCCAAGTATTCAGCGGTTACATGAATCCTAAGACCTTCTGACCGAAACCAAATTATTCACCTCATTTCATTTCAAAAATTGGTACCCATATTCAGATGGTTTATAGCAGGTGTTCTTAACTCTGGCCTTCAAGGTCCAGTTTTCTGCAGAGTTTAGCTCAAACCACAATTAAACACTTGAACAAGCTAATAAAAATCTTCAGGATTACTAGAAAGGCAGGTGAGCTGGATCAGAAAGTGAGGACCTCAAGATCTCAAAGAAATCAAGAGCCAGAGTTGAGTACCCTTGGTATATAGCGTAACATATTCACAAGGGTAACCATCTTACCTGACCGTCAATGCTCTCAGTCGCCATACACTTCCTGTCCGCAAGTGTGAGAATTTCACGGCTCTTGGGCATCTCCATTCGACAGCTGCAAAGGGGCAGTTCCTGCACCATGTCAGCGTCTGTGCTCTCCACTGACCCTGAAACAGCTGAGAAACACCATCTGTAAGACTCTAATAATCATGAAAGAGCTGAAAGACCATCATTTTGGAAACACACATGGCTGGAAATCAATGTTACTTCATAATGAGATGTATATCAATGATAAACACTGCACAGATAGTACAAAATGCTTCAGAATTACTCTTCAATAGACATGACCACCAGGGGGCACCATATCAGTTGAGTCTTGATGACTCATTTTATCCAAGATGGAGGCCACCACAAAGGCCTTGCAATAATCAAGCTCTGAACTTTGCACAAATGCATCTTGGATATGCAAGGTGCTGAGCTCGAAACCAATCAAATGGAATAGACTATGACACAAATTTGTTTTGTAACCAGATAAAGCAGCCAATTTCAACTAGCAAAAACTCTTGATTTGAAGAAATTAACAAATTGCAGCTTGAAAAGAAGACAAATTTATATAGTATTTAACAAGAAACAGACTTCCCTTTGCACTTCCTCATACAGTCAAAAAGCAAACCATTGCACAATCATTCAATGCTTTCCCAAGTTAAATAGCAAAGTATTCTTATAATAATAATATAAAAAATATATAAATATATATCTTTAACCAATATGCCAAAGGGTTTAATTTCACCTGTACTCTGAGATGTCAGTAAGGCTTCCTGTGCCGCTAGGTTGAGGGAGTCTAGTGGGACTTCTTTATACTCTTTCCTGTTGTCAGAAGGGGCTGATGGGGAGCTCTGGCTCTCAGATTGAGACTGGGACTCCATTCCTGGAGTTATGATGGAACAGACATAAAGAGATTTGGATATGAAACTTATTAACAGCCGAGTTGTTGCCCTACAGCAGACATTTGAGGAAAGTATGGATTTGAACTTTTAGTGTACCTGAAAGTCCTTCTGTTTTTGCTTTCAATTTCCTCTTGCGTTTCCTTGATGGTCGGAGCCAGGCGTGGTCCCCCTTGACTTTCTTTTTCCATTTCTTTTTCAAACTGGACTCTGAACTCTGAGGAGGAGCTCAAAGCATTGGTCTCAAAGCATTTTATCTAAATGACTCGTTTATACTGTGTTTTCTGATACTCGATATTAGAGAATGTCTGGGGACTCACCAAGTCTGATTCATCCCCTTCCTCTTCACCTTCGCCCTCTGGTGACTCCTCAGACTCCTGTTCTTCTTCCAGAGGCTTTTAAATGAAAAATGAACAAATAAACAGGGGAATGCAATGTGTAACGTTACTCTACTTGTTCACAGGTTTGGCCAAAAAAAACTCCAGGAAATAAATGACAAGATGGAAGAAAAGAATGGACGAGACCATTTTTCCATTGGCTCATGAGCTTTGTTGCTAAAATCCCACCTGAGAAACTGAAGTTATCTTGGGTCCCTCCTGAGAGGCTTTGGCTCCATCCTCTCTGACCAACTCCTCATCCTCCTCTGTGTCTTCTCCTTCCTCTGACTCTTCTTCATCAGACTCATTCTCCATTCTCTCGCCATTCACATGCACGGATTCCTTTGACATCTGTGAAGCCAAGGAATAAAAATGCTAGCATTAGATGTCAACGTTCACATGCCTTGACTTTAAGAAGTACAGAAAAAGTTAACCAATTAGCAATGCAAAAATATTAAGATAAGGTAACTTATGGTCAAAACTCAGTCTAAGCAACTACTCAAAGATAATTTTCACAACACAATATAAAAGGTGGTTTTTCACTCTTTAGGTGCAAATCTGGAAGTCCGATCTCTGACCTGAGGGTTGGGTGGGGACTGGGACATACGCTGAAACATCTCCAGGACTGTGCGTTGTTTCAAGACTTTATTTTTCTTCTTGGGCACAAGACTATAAGTTCCCATCTTTCTTTTCTTCTTCCTTGACACGGCTGCTACTGAGGGAGAGACAGGTCTGGGTTCAACTGTCAATGCATAAAGAGAGAATTCTGGTATACAGGCCTGTTTTCAAGCAATTGTTTCTTTGTAAAAGCAATGTGATCACTTTATGAAAAACTGTAAGACACAGGTCAAATTATCTGCATTTCAACCAGTGTTTGACATAAAGTCAATGTAATTGATGAACATGTTACTGCCAATTTGTCCATCAAAAGTTCTTCAACAAACACAATATGAAAGCTAATTACAATTTTACCACACATTTCCACTTGTCCACTATTTTCAGGCAGAAATAAAAGTTGAGACAGTTGCTGAGTTAAGTTTACAAAGATATTTTGTAAATGTAATAATCTGGCAGTGCCTAAAATACATATATATACAGTGGTGGCCAAAATTATTAGAACACCTGACAGATCTGAGCTGAGATATTGAGCTTTTTTGCCTCCAAAACATGATTTAATTTCATAATGTTCATGAAACATGCAGATGGTTGCTCTGAGCACAACAAATATCAGATGAAGTGAGTCGTACTGTTTTTATCCACTATTAACTTTAATATTTGGTATGTCCACCTTTTGCAGCAATTACAGCAGCACATCTGTTTGGCATAGTGTATTTCCTGAGAACTTCAACACTAATGTTATCCCATGCCTTTTGCAACTCAAGCCAAAGAGTAAAGAGTAAAGCCTCGATGGGGTTGAGGTCCAGACTTTGAGGGGGCCAGTCCATCATTTTCAATGTTCCAGCAGATTCCATCTGTCGCAGGTAGTTCCGGCAATAGTTTGTTTATTGGTATTATAATGGCCAATTCAACAAATACAACTGAAACCTCTTAAATATGCCAAGTGTTATAATAATTTTGGCCACCACTGTATACTGCATACTACACTAAAACAAACAGTAAACAGTGTGCAATTTTATAACACTAAAACAAACAGTATGAAAAACACATTGACTTGCTAAATATTAAATTAATTCATATTAAATTAGAACATTAAGTGATTTAAAAATAATTTGTGGAAATTAGCACAATAAAGTATCCAACAACCAGTATAAATCAATCCAGAATAGATAAATAAAAAAAATCTTTAATAACAATATTGTTTTATCAGAATATATATATGTAAACATAATGTAAATAGGATACCACATCAAAACAGCTTTAGAGCAATCAGTTTTGTTGGACGCAAAGAAAGGTAATACACTGTATAACCTGTTTGCGGCTTGGCTGGTGTGGTGTTCAGTATAGATGTGGTGTCAGTTTGGCTTTGAGGTAGCTGATTCTGGATTGGAGATGGCTGAGGCTGCACTGTCTCTGGTTTGCCCAGACTGTCATCTTTCACCACGACTGGCTCCTTATTTTCCCTATTCAAAAGCTGAAGGAGGAACAGAAATGCGATTATATGTATCCATGACCATGATTCATGAGCAGACCTAAAAAAAAGACCAAAACACGGCATTGTGGGATGTTCAGTGCTGAATGCACTGCCGTCATGACTAGTGCAGCTGATGTAGAAGAAAGTTTCATTGCGGTAGATCCTCATTACCTTTAGTGTCTGGTGTGAGGCCGGCCTTGACATAGTTTTGCGTGCACGATGTATTGTTGGTGGAGGTGTATTCGATACTATGCCATTTTTAGTCTCTGTGTCCGCTCGTCTCTCTATTGGGCTCGGTCCTGGGCTTGCAGCACTGTTTGAAGAACTCTGGTCAGGGGGTCGCAATGTGGAAGCTGAAGTTGGCGAGCTTTTAGTCCCATGCCCCAATGTGGAACCCCCTACGGGGGACCAGTTAGTCCTATGTGGGGCCGACAATGTGTCTTCCTGCTGTTGGCTTAGAATATATCCATTACTGCCCACTGTAGAGCCATGGGGCGGCTCAGTCTCTGACAGTCCGTTCTCCATGGTTGAGGATTGGGCTGGTGACCCTACAGAGAGGTTCTGTTCAGTTCTCTTTGTGTCCGTGTTTTCATAGGTCCCATTCAGCTCAGTGGCCTCTTTGAGAGGGCTGGCTTGCCCGTTCGAGTGATCTTCATCTCCTCCTATAAGAAAAATAACAGAAAAAGTTACGGGATTGTTCCAGGTTCAAAGCAACTTGGCACAACATATGATTAAAAATAAAGCAAAAAATTGTTCTGAGAGTAAAAGTAAGGCGTTTGCAATGGAAGTAACCGGTGCCAGAGACCAGAAGGCCAATATTTTTTAAAGCTAATGTGTTTTGTTAAACACTTAATTAATAAATTAATACTTCTGGAGAAAAAAACAAAAAAAGTTCTCCAAATCATCCTTGTATATGTGGGACATCTGGTCTAGGTATAAGATTTAAAATTTTGCACCCAAAGAAAAAAAATTGAATATAAAAATTAATTTAAAAAAAAAAACTCACTAAACACTAAAGAACAAGTCAATACGTGTTAAGATGTGGCTATCAAGAGTGAAACATCATAAATGCTCAAATTAAAATCTAAATAAATTCAGTATTTACCCTCTTCTTGATCACTGCGAGACTCTTTTGTCCCCTCGGACTTCATCGTTTCCCTCTTGCTTGAATTCCCATTGGCCAAACTGGAGGGCTGAAAACAAGCACACAGTTGAATTACTGGGTTTTCGTAACATATGTAATACTGTGTAAAATGTGTACATGAAAACTATGGAGTATCAAAGCAGTAACCAATAATACATCTCTTAAAGAGACGGGAGAGAGTGCATAAAGCCAATTGATGAAACTTTACAACGTCCAAGCTAGGCTGATGGCAGGAATAACCTGTCTCAAACAATTAAAGCGGTAATGAGAATGAAAGCGGATCAAATTAGAGTTTGGATTGAAATTAAATGACCCACTGTTTCTAAAAATAGCGGATAATCATTATGGTCACTGGCAACAAAACACAAACACTGGCGAGAAAGAAAAAAACAAAAAAACATGGAGACACCCCTTGGGAATGTGAGAGGCTTATCCCAAAGGTTCGGTCTAAATAACATCTGAATAACAAGGGCTTTGATTGGCTGGGCTTTGAGCTGTCAATCACTCCTGAGTCAAGGTAATATTTTCAAGAGATTCAATATCTCCCAATGCTTTAAGCCACGACTGGTTTCAACAAAAGCCTTTCTACGGGTTCATTACACCTAAAAACTCCATCCAATAGTCAAAATGACCAGGCCCAATAATATCATAACATTTGCAACAACAACGAGAAAATTAACAGGAAGAGCAAACACAGTGGACAATGAGGCCGAGCATGCACTTGCTCCCTAATTGCACCCTTTTTCCTCTCTCTCTTTCATTTTTTATGTTCTGCTTGAATTGGTCACTTTCGTTCTTGGCTCCTGGTCCACTGAAAGTAGACAGCCTGATCCAAAGCCTGACAAAGCCCATGTGGAACATCTCTCCTGTAAGTGAAACAAAACAAACCACTGGCAACAAATCCATGTTTCAGAAAGTCGATTCAAATCTCCCTGCAAAAACAAAGACAAATTTGGGACTTCATGGAAAATCTTCTCTAAAGGTGCATCGAGAGTCCAAGGGCAGCTTTTTGATGGATACAACAAAATATACAAAAAAAATGTGCCAACATCATTATGCTGGTACCATCAGATATGCCACATCCTTGAGATCTAACGAAATCACAAAAAAGAGTGTCCGATGTCCAGAGGTCTCGGTCCTAAAGACAATGTACATCTACAGGACTCCCATACAGTCGGACAGAGCAGATCAAGCTCACTTAGGCCTACGAAGTCACCTGAGATAAATGCGTAATCCTTTGAGCTACTACTCAACTTACTACCACATCCCAAGTAGCCTGGAGAAACCTGCAATAATGTCAGGTGATCACCTGCATCAAGGATCCCAGCTTCACTCAATTCGCTTGTCATTGAAGAAACATGTTTAAAATAAACCCTTGATAGGGAAGAAACAGCAAGGCATGAGGTGATGAGATAGACTTGTTGATTTTTTTTTTTTGTCTGGAAGCAAAGACAGACGTCCTCGAGCCATGCAACTGAAGTGGTGCATCCAGTCTCACTCACATAACCAGCCTCCAACTACTGGAGTGAATCTCTGCGGCCAGGCTCAGAAAGGAAGAGGTAGGTCACAGGGTGCAGTAATTACAAGCAAATCCAAGCTTTCTCCCACCGTTTGTCCCCTCCCCCACCCCAGCCCTGATCCCCAGACCTCATCTGATTGGCAGACACACCGACTGCCTTCCGTTGCACAGCCAGAAAATGTCTGCCGCTCGTTGGAGCTGCTCTTGCAACAAAGGAGGTCGTGTGGCTTTCTGTTCCTCTCTCTCACCACAAGGGGAGCCACTTCATAATAAGAGTCCCCCCATTCCCTGCCCAAACCAGGCAAGATCTGCCCCACTGACACTACAAAGACCCCATCACACCTTATCAAATCAGTTCAACACAATGTGGTTAAACTCTGAGGTCTGCCATGGTAGGATCATTCTGCTTTACCAGCATTCAGCTGCATCTCTGATCTACTCATACCTTGGTTATTACAAAATGTCTTTCGTTTGAGTGCAACAACTTCTAAGCAAATCCTTGATCTAGAGCAGTGTTTCCCAACCATTTTTCCTCTGTGCCTCAACTGCCCCATCGATAAGACTCAAGCACCCCTCCATTCATAAATTTATTCATGAATGAAATCAAGATTAACAAGTCATTTGCACTCTTTGTATAGTGGCATGCAATTAGCACCAAAGCTCAATTTATACAAACAAAACATACTGTCATTAGTAGAAATGTTAATAAGAAGAAGAGTAAAGAAATCTGCTACTGTCTGATGTCTTTAGATATGACAGTCTACGAATGCTTTACTACTAAATTGTATTGCTTTGTTTAATAAGCACCAATGCATTAATCAGAAGATTTTATCATATTATTAAAATCAGTCCTAACATTTCTATTTGAAGTCATGTTTGTTTAATAGGTTTAATACAGCAAAATCTTTCAGGTGTCCCATAGAACCTGATTACGTACCCCTGGTTTTAATTTCTTCAAAAATTAGTTCAGAGCATTATTTTCCATATTTTAGAAAAACATTCTTAAAGCAAAGAGAGAACAGCTGAAGAGACATTCTTGGCACATGAGGAAAAGGGTCTCCGGAAAAGAAATAGTTGCACAAATAACTCACATGTTAGCTAAAGGCTTACAAAGATAAATGGTTTCAAATGTTGTCTAGTGGGCCTCAATGGTAACCTAATAACAACAGACTAGCCAGTTAGCTAGGTTGACTAGAGTATCCCATTTTGTCTTGTTTTCTTCTTAGCTTCCATATTTAATTATCCTGCTATTCCTTAGCTGTTAGAGAGTTTGTATGGTAAAAGTTCTCTCATAGAAAACTGCTATCACAGTAGAGGGAATAATATGACATCTCACTCAATCTCCCTCTGTCATTTTATGACACTTAGTTTTATTGGACAACTGGGAGAAATGCTTTCAGCCACAAACACAAAGAGTGTGCACTAGCTTTAAATGTTAAAGGGAACTTTCGGGAACACAAAGTTCCCTACTGCTTCGAAAACTAAAACCAGTCTAGACTTTGGCAGTTCAGAGGCCCAAGTGCAAGAATATGAACAAATGCAAATCTGCAGCTGATTTCAAGAATCTGGCACCATCACCATGTTGCACAAGGTCACAGATGCTCTGACCCAATAACCACAGCTAGTATATCCCAATCTATTGGCATTTCTAGCACGCATAGCTGTTTTCAGTGCTACCAATCACAGTTTCACAGAAAGAACAACTTGGCACAGGCGTATTAGAAATGATCAACAAGCTGCATTTCCCATCATTTTCCATTCATAGAACCTTCCAAAAATCATGTCAAGCTCTTTTATGCCATCAATATGCTGTAAACCATCACCTTGAGCATTGCCTCCAGTGATCTTTTCATCGCCAAAACATTTTCCAAGCAAACCAGCTGAAATGGATCCCAGATATCAGCTCCCACATTCCTCTCAATGAGAGAAAAAGCATTTGACTGCGATTATCCAGTTGTTTCCCTGGATCTCCCCCTACAGGCCAAAGAGGGAACATTCTCAGTAGAGGAAAGAGAAGGGAAGGGCCTTCTGCTCCTTTCCACCATGTTGTAACCACAGTGTTTACTGATATGACGAGCCAGACAGGGAACGTTTTCCACAGAATGTGGGGAACTGGATTGGGATTTGGCTTGACTGGGGGATAGCAGACGAACACATTTAGAGTTTATATTAAAAAAATAAATAAATAAATTGAGATATAATATATGATTGAGAACTGAATCCATATCAAAGAACTCCATTTTATGCTGCTTAATATTATACATCCACATATAAGACTATACTAGGGTTTGTAAAATAAACAAAACAAATTCTTAGCCATTATCTGGGTATCACTCCATGATGTAATTTTTCTCATGAATAAATATCAGCTAAAATACAGAAGACTAAATCAGCTTACCGTTTTATTAAAGCTGGGTGGGACATAGTTTTATGACCTATTTTGGCGTCTATGGAGAGCGCAAATGCAGCATTACTTTTCAACTCTCCACCAATAAACAGGTTTTTCCATTCCACATGCATACGATCAGCTTCTCAGGTATCTGCTAAGAATTAATCAGCCACCCGGTGGGATTTTTAAGCCTTGACTTCATTAATCTGAGCTGTGGATTCTTAAGTAAACGGTGACTAGGGTTTGTATAATGCCGTTTTGGCGGCAGAGATCAAAGTGCAAACAACAAAACCCATAAGGATTTTGTTGACCTCACCTTCCTAATAGTTTCAACACAAGCCACAAGCGTCACGTCTTAATGAGGACGTATGAAATACGAGAGTGCTAAAAATGATTCACACCTTCATTTCAGTTTAGTATCCAATTACGTGTGCAACCAAACGTCAGAGCTGAAGGAACCGTACAGTGTGTCAGCTGCGGCTGTGACTCATGCATGAATGGCAATCAATGAAGACACCAAAATACAAGCCAAGGCAGAGGGCAATGTGACCAATCCAGTCAAAAGCAATAACTACGCTAAACAAGGGCCGAAACCATTTGACAATACAAAATGATTACACCATACATTACAAAATGAAGCCAAAATGCATATAGCATAAAACTCGACACAACTTTGTCCCACTGTGTTTGGTCAATTCACATTTGGAGGAATAAAAATGCAGGGAAATAAGAAGATCGGGGGGGGGGGGGGGGGGGGACAACAGGCCTCATTCTTTAGGTCTTGCAGCAAAGACTAACCACTAAACTATGTCATCAGTCTTGTCACAGAACCTGTTTCTCATTAAAGCCTCTCTGCAATTGGACGGGTTCAAATAGTTCTCTTAGGAAACATACAAAAAGCATGTTTTCAGATTTACTGTAGTCTAGTCTCCTCGCATTGGCAGCCTAGGATCTCTCAACAGGCCTGGGCCTGCAAATTGTTTCTTCCTCAACAATATGTCTATGTTTGGAAATAGCATACTACCAACCACACCACCATTTCTGCAGTACATGGTATGCATACTGCGAAAATTATACATGAAGCTACTTACAATACTTGGCAAAAAGAAGAAATACAACAGAGCACAAAATAAGAAATACTGTATCCCACAATGCAATGCTTCTACAATTGACTTGCCATTTTCAACATCGATATTTGATCTGACTGCCAAAAATGTAAACATATTTTTCAGACAAATTCAGATTTAAATCGCAAAGTAACCATATTTGTTTTTAAAACTATACGGCACTTTCATTAAAAATGTGTGTGAAATCTGACAATGTAACCAACTAAAGCATTTAGCCTATAGTTGCATAATTTCTATGGTTTCCAATGCTATTTAAATTCGGCATGAAGCAGAATTTCTCTCGAATGAGAGAAAGAAAGAAAAATGTAGGACAGAACTTGATTTTGCCCATTTAGGATTGTTCGGATTGCTCACATCATTGAATCGTTGCAATATACGTCATTGGAGAACAGATATCGTTATGAAGTCGATTTTTGATTAAAGATGGCACAAGAATTAAAAAAAATAACAATGTGCACAGATAAATCATGTATAATAAAAAATAAGAATTGATGGTGGCTTTATTAAAGAAAAAAAACGGCCTATAGAACGTTTCGGGATGATTGCTAGGTCTCCACTCTTTAAAGGCACCTAAAATTCTCAGGATCCAGATCATTGAAGACGTCAGAACAGGCAGAACGAGCAAATACAAACTAAAGAAAGGTCCCGGACGTTAAAACAGATGATAAAATTGAACCACCACTTGCTTGCTGCCCAGTATTCAGAAACCACTCCTCTTCCTTTGCTTTATATTTTTCTAAAGATTTGTGCCAACAGAAGCAGCAACCATCTGACCACAGATGCTATTAATCCCCAGGATTTTTTTTCAAGACTTCAAACGTTGACTCAGACCTCTGTGAAGGAAGGAAAAGCCACTGTTGAAGGCTTCAAGCTCAAACGGATTTTGACACTGCGTGCTCTTGTTTCAGCTGAGAGGGCCGTTGACTACAGCACTGGCTGAAAGCTTAAGAGGGAGACTGGGTGCCATATTTCAGTCATTTCTCAGAGCCTTCCTCTCCTCTGAACATCAATGGGCTGAAAGTGAATGGTGAGATGAGTAAGTGATGACAAAACACAAGGAATCAAGATGACGAGTCTCAAATGATGAACGTTAAGAACCAGCAAGATGAAGAACCCAAGCACTTAATCACTGAAGGTGTTCCTCCATTGGTTTCATACCTGCTTTCACAACGATGGCCTCCGTTGAGGGAGAAAGAGCTTCGAGCTGACTGCTTCTCTTTTCTTTTCTCCTCCCGCATGCAAGCATTCAACCGGCTTGTTGATCATGTGACCTAGAGGCTCCCTCTGTCGGTCGAGCTAGCTAAAGCTCACACTGAGCATGCTCAGTCAGTTCAAATTTCAATTTTTTTTCTCCTGAGAGCAGGGCTACAACGAATTCAGGCAGCCATTTCATTGCTGGAAAGGAGCAGGAAAGGTATGGTGAAGCTACAGAAACATGAAGCTCTGCTGTCTACTACAGGAACCAGAAGCAAGACTGTGTTATCCTTAATCTGCTGTCGTCTCTCAAGAGGTCTTTATCTCTATGGAGTCCCTTAGAAGGGCATGGATGTCACAAGAGACACAAGGCCCAGAGAAACCAGTGGCAAAAACATTACTTAGTGTTGGTAGTCAAATAAAAGCTGTCTAAAAACAAGCTGTTTGGTACATTTGTATATTAATCAGATGCAGAAATCAACATGCTTTATATGGGTTGGTGGTCCAGTATGTAAATGCTAGCATAGGCTAATGAAAAACAATGAAGATTGGATGTAGTCTTTACGAATCAGCTTCAATTTCTCTGTATCCAAAATTGAAATCACTTATATTAAACAAGGGTTGTGTACTGGAGGCCATGAAGGTAAACTGACTCCATCAAAAGAGCATAATTCACAGATACAGTTTCAACAGTACAATCGGGGTATATTTCAACCAAATATTTAGTAATCACGAGGTAACAGACTAGCTCAAGAAAAAACTATTTAAACTCTGCTTGTTTTATTTCATTCTTTCCAATGAAAAAATTCATTTAAGTATCCAATGAAATAAAAAAAATAGGCTTTAAGCCCATGTTATTAGCTTTTACAATTGTGTATTTACAATCATTTCAGGGAAAACAAATCAACAATTAATAACTCATCCAGCCCTACACTTTTATTTTATTTTTTTTTTATTTTCATTTTTTGCAAACAATGCAAATGTCTGTCACTTGCATTCACAGGAAGTGGGGAGTGAGAGGGGGGTGGGATCGGGAAAGGTCCTCGAGTCAGGATTCGAACTCGGGACACCCGAAAGCAGTATGTTTGCGCATTACCCACAAGGCTATCGGCGCCAATAAATGTCTGTAGCTTTTGGTCAATTTAATGTGTCCTTGGAAAAAATACAAATTTAAAAATCTGAGCCCAACTTTTGAACGGTAGTGCATATATGTGAGTAACTGTATTTCCTCCAAAATTGCCAGGAACCATGTAGAATTTCTAAAAAAAACAACAGATCGTCACAGCCTCATCTTCATGACACAAATCAAGCCTATATCTCCATTTTATCAGAGCAATACAAAGCAGGATGCCTAATCAGTTCATATAACGTATCTCTTTAGCCTATAGATTTCACTCTAAAAGAAATCTAGTGCTCTCATACTAACCAATACTGATATCGATAACAAAATCTGTGGGTATACATAGCTGTTTTATTGCTCTAAATTCTTTCACAGTCCTAATGCATTTCTCCAAGACAGATGCAATATAGGGTTATGAATACATTCAGTATGAGAACTATGAATGCTCTGCACGATAGCTAAACTTTTGCAGCAATGAAATAGATCTTAAGTATGAAATTCCTTTTGATTTTGCAAGAATCATTTCTCAACACACGTCAAGGCCCTGTCTTGCAACCTTGGCAGGGGCAGAAACATCTCTTGATTTTCATTCTGACACCACTACTTTCACTACTGACACCATCACAGAACAGGACTTCAACTGAACCCTGCATACTGAGTTTCACTCAGCCATTTTGTAATCACCTCATACCACTGACACAGAGAGTCAGAGAATCCGATTTCCCAGAAGCCATGATTATCATACTGAAGGTCCTCAAGATGTTTCTTTTATTTTTTTTTAGAGAGTGACAATGTAGTTTCATATCTTCCAGCTGGGAAACAGCTAACATCTTCTATGCTTTCCTGGTTTTCTACAGCACAGTGGAGGAAAACAAAGAGAGGGAAGGAGGGAGAGTTACAAACAAAAAGAAAGCGTGTGGCTATTCACGACTCGTTTGGATGGCCTATCATTTCCTTGCATTTCTCTTGAATCTACAGCTTTCTATTACCCTATCACAATAGAAATAGCAATATAAAACATAAACATATAGAAGCAGAGTTGTGTTTTGAGAATTTAAATCCAGATGGCTCCAGGCATGCATACGAGCTTTTTACAAATGCAGAGGGATCCTAGTATTCACCTCAAAGGAATCTACAACAGGACCAGCCAGCGAAACCAAGCTCATTGCCAGCAAGAGTTGCACTGCTGATTATAGGCAGCCGATGTCAGCACTCGGGTATCAGGAAAAGCATCAAGGATTGCCTGCATAATCGGCTCGATTTGCTTGGCTGCTCAAGTTTATCCCATTTGCAAGTTCTTCTTTTCTGCCATTGAAGACAAATGCCAAAACGTTGTAGTAAACCATCTAATAATGCCAACTATACAATAATAACAACATTCTTGTCTAAAATTTGACAGGAACTTGTGCTGCATTTGAGAGGCTGCAGGTTTTTCGAAGTTGATGACCTGAATGAATGATGAAATAAATCTATCCTTTAAATAGATTAAGAAAATTTGTGGTTATTCTTTCAAAAATGTCAAAGTTGATGAAGAGGCATGGTAGGCCAATTAAATATGGTTTTGAGGTACAGCTACACCCCAAAAAATCCTCCCAAGGAAAACATTCGGAGGTCAGTTTTGGGATGAGCACAGGACCCAAGTCTCGCAAAACTGTGAATGCTACAAGTTCCTGTCCAACTTCAAGCAGGCCCGCTCTTCAGATCCTGGAACGTGAGCTTAATCAGTTCATCAGAAAGAAGACAGATGAATCAAATGAAATCCAAAAGAAGAAGAAAAACTCATTTCCAAGCACCGAGTCCATTTCTTTCAAAAAACCTACAGCAAACCAGTTGGGAGCAGCTATCTGGAAATACTTGTTCCTTTGACCACAAAAGCAAAAATGGAGATGGAAATAATCCTGCTTCATCAGAGGTCAAACCCTTCAGCAACATGGCTGTACCTGCCTTAAGCAGTGGTCTTCATTCATGGGGGAGGAGAAAACAAATTTACACTCTCCAAACGACTAGCTATCTTCCCACACATGCACCGTCCCTGAGCACAGGTCACATGACCAGCTCTCTGTAAAAAGCTCTGACATGGCCCACACTGAGCATGCTCAGATGGAGCTCTACTGTTCTTCACGAAGAAGGAAGAGCAGAAAAAAACAACACTGCAGCCATTTCATGGAACGGCTCTAGCTACAATCAATGGGCTCTTTGGTGTATTTAACGCTGTTACTGTTGCTCAATCTAATACCCTTGTGATATTTCGAAGGTTTCTGACTAGAATGAGAAGTAATACATTAACAGCACATTTTTGAATGTGCATATTTATCAAGGTTTCATTGGGTTTTGAAGTGTCAAACCTGTGCATTTACACATAGTAAACATAAATTATTAAGCATCAAACTTTGTTTCCTGCAATAAAACAAAAGGGCAATTTCAAGTCATGTGGTTTGGATTTAAGCAAAACACATACTTGAGCCAAACTGAAACAATTTTTAAAAAAATGCAAAAGGAAACTGTCTGAATCATTTGTCTCATAAAATTGGTTTTATCCAGCTGCTCTGAAATTTTAATGTCAACAGGAATGCACACTATCTGGAAATGATTCATTATGACCAACTGTATATGAAAACTACTCAAAATAATCAGTTAGACTAGATATGTTTTCTGGCAGGGAAACTGAGGTTGAGACCATTGTCTAATGTAGTTCCTTTTTATTTCCCAAAAGAAAGTGACTTGAGTGGATCTACAAAATAAAACGAAGTCTTAACTATAAGCAAACCATAAAACAACAAAATAATTGATAATTTTTTGAGGCCTGAGATAATTAACCAAAAAAAAAAGAGCTCCTCTCTGTCAAAACACATTTTGACTGTGCGGTGTCTATTTCTTGCACACAATGTTGATAAGCTACATCATGACCAACAAAAATAAAACTAGAGTAGTAGGGCCCTATGATTTCTGCAATGTTGGAAATGTGGACAATCATGGAAATAACATGGAATGTCATGGAATTTATGTTAGTCTATTTTGTTCTGTTAAGATGTTGTTGAAA
The DNA here is from genome assembly GCA_036784905.1 of Acrossocheilus fasciatus. Classification (NCBI taxonomy): domain Eukaryota; kingdom Metazoa; phylum Chordata; class Actinopteri; order Cypriniformes; family Cyprinidae; genus Acrossocheilus; species Acrossocheilus fasciatus. The sequence continues at coordinate 9,563,580 of CM071958.1, forward strand.
TTCAAAATAAAAAGAATTTTAAAAAAGAATGCCTACTCCGTCATGTTGCTATCAAATACAAAAGTTACCATGCCAACCAAAGCTCGCAACGCTTACCCCACCTCCAAGGTCTTCTGATTGTTTTAGAACTTACATTGATGAGCGGCTCTGCGTGTAAAAGCTCTGAAAATTCTTTTAATGCGCCACTCACATGTGAGACACTGCAAAAGATGCGAGCGCAATGGTCATATAGGACCAACTATACAAGCGCCAAGAGGTAGTATGTTTTTAAGAGGAAAGTATTAATAGTATTAAAAAAACGAAATATGGGAAAATTACAACATGGGCAAATTGCGTCGGTTAGAGGTTCTGAATTTCAGTTTCAATTTCTTTTCGATTAATTGTCAAGCCCTATTAGGGGCCGCTTCAACAACACTGTTTTCAACTAAAAATTGAATTTTGAATTTTATGCGTTTTGTTTTGTTTTCTTATGCAACAAAGACATTTCGGGGCCTAAAAACAAAAGCTTTTGAAAACGGGTTTCAAAGTGTAAGTTTTTGAATTCGATACCGTTATCATCTCCATGCACGTACACACTGCAACTTTCAGTCACGACTTGTGACAACCGCATTTAAATGCGGGAGTGAATCCCCTAAATTATAGTTCGATGTGACAGCAGTCACTCCCCATTTGTAACCATAGCAACATTTTGGCATCTTGCGGGAGTGAAAAAAAAAATCTAGCCGTTTGTTATCTGACATTTTTTGGCTAAAGACTCGTTTTGTCCATCGCTTTTAACTAAACTACCACTGATAGACGTGCTGTTTTTCGTTTATGCTCGGGAGTAGAGCTGGGTATTGATTCAGATGTCCCGATTCGATTCGATTTCTATTCGCAAGCTCTTGATTCGATTAGATTCTCGATTTTTTGATTACATTCAGGGAATATAGTTTTAATAAAAAAGCTATTGATATTTCTTAAAAATTAACAGTAAACATCAGTTTACAAATGGTGAACTAATAAAAAGAAATTAAGAACCAAAGGCCTGTATTTTAAAGGTGCTGTATGTAGGATTGACACCTAGCAGTTGAACTAGGTATTGCAGTCCAAATTCAAAATATTGGAGATGGGTTTTTTTCACCCGGCCCCTCCTCCTCAGACTTGACGCACACGCAGGTTGCCAGATTAACGACACCAACAGAAACGAGCGCACATGAAATACGCTGTGTTTTCTGCCAACTGGCAACCCGCGGTGCCGAAATACAATTGGGTAAACTGGCAGTGGACAGGTTTCACAAACCATAACAAACACAGACATTCCGGGCCGGAATGCACATTTTCAAAGGAGATTAACTGACTGTAGTATTGTTTTTCAGATAAACCAGTATGTTAACTTAGCATGTTTCTTAAATATCTGCAAACGTATTATGGTATTTTTGTGCTTTGGTAGAGTCAAAATCCTACATACAGCACCTTTAAACCTATTCTTTTGTTGTATAGGGTCCTTTCTTAAACAATAATATGGCCCTATAAAATGTTCTTCTTAATTTTTCTGGTAATCAGATGAAGGCATAAAACATTAATTTAATTCATCCTAATCAAATGAAAATTAAACCCCTTTATTTTTTGCCAAACACTGTTGCACAACAGAGGTTTACTGTTAAAATTAAAAAGAAAATAAATGGGATTATTCCTTTAAAAATAGAGATTTATTAATATTTATTAGTAGTAGTAGCATTGAGTCTTAAGACCGCTCTTAAATGTTAAACTAAACTTTTATTTGGACATGTTGCCGTGAGGAACTTGCAGCTGCTGTGCATCATGTGATATGATGGTAGTTTTCTCAAATTAAACTGTAAAATGCTAATGAAATGACTCTCAGAGCAGCAGTTTGTTAATATCATCATATAGTGAGACGGCAGAAGATGAAAACACCGCAAACGTCGTCCGCGTTTTAGTACGTGCGTAGTAAACAAAACAGTGTGTCGCGCCATCCACCATTCATTCATTCATTGCGGAAATCATGGCGCTTTATGCATGATATCAAATGCTTCCACAGATTTATAGTATTGCTATAGCATTTCACCTGAGCATTACGAATCACACGTATGGCTTTGTTCTTGGTTCTCATCAACAGTATCTCCGCCATGATTGATTGAATGACAGGCTTTCTGTTGAAACATCGCGCAAGGTAAATAAGGGTGACATCTAGTGGAGAAGACTAATCATAAGAATCACATTAAAGGAAAACGCCACCGGTTTTCCATATTCTAATATGTTCTTCCCTCAACTTAGACTAGTTGATACGTACCTCTCCCGTCTCAGTGCGTGCACTTAATCGCTCTAGCGCACGGCGCAACTATGTTAGCGTTTAGCTTAGCCCCATTCATTCCTTAGGATCCAAACAGGGATGAATTTAGAAGCCACCAAACACTTCCATGTTTTCCCTATTTAAAGATGGTTACATGAGTAGTTTCACGAGTAAGTGTGATGACACAAAATAAAACGTGGTGATTTTCTAAGCAGATAAAAAATGATAACTATAATGTATGGCGGAAGAGCACGTCGCAGCACTTCGACCACGGCGCAGTAATATCATCATGCGCCGAGGTCGAAGTGCTGTGACGTGCTCACTTGAGCGATGATATTACTGCGCCGAAGTCGAAGTGCTGCGAAGTGCTCTTCCGCCATACATTATAGTTATCATTTTTTATCCGCTTAGAAAATCGCCACGTTTTATTTTGTGTCACTATACTTACTCGTGTAACTACTCATGTAACCATCTTTAAATAGGGAAAACATGGAAGTGTTTGGTGGCTTCTAAATTCATCCCTGTTTGGATCCTAAGGAATGAATGGGGCTAAGCTAAACGCTAACATAGTTGCGCCGTGCGCTAGAGCGATTAAGTGCACGCACTGAGACGGGAGAGGTACGTATCAACTAGTCTAAGTTGAGGGAAGAACATATTAGAATATGGAAAACCGGTGGCGTTTTCCTTTAATCAGATCTTGTTTTAAATGTGTGCTGAAATAAATACTGGAACGGATCGATTTGCGGCTTTTGAGAATCGATATCGAATCAACGTCATTAAAAAAAAACGATTAAGCCCTACTCGGGAGGCTGCTTTAGAGAGTGCTGTCTTGCAGTGTTGCCATGTCCTCATATTTACAAGCGCTTTTAGCAATGATGATTGGTTTTAGCTCATAAAACTTGGCACTTTATGGAGTTAATAAAGTGGTCTGTTGTGGATATGAGATATATGATTTTTTTTTTGGTGTTATAAAACAAAGCATTTGGGTGTTTTAGTGTTTTTTGTGCTTGTCCTTGTTTGTAGATTTTTTCTATGAAGATCTGGCAACACTGAGACTGTACTGCAGGGCTCGTGGGCGCAACTAGTCCCATGTCAAAATGTGCTAAGGTTAAGACTTCTTTCACTGTTATTTCCTTGCATCTCACATACAGACGAAGACACATTTCTGATGTGCGTTTAAATACGTCATTAACAACTAATTGTTCAGTTCAGTTCCGTACACACTGCGTAGGATTTCTGTAAATTGTCACTACCTGTATTTTTCAGGAGTTAATGGCCACTTACACACTATAGTTAAATTTCGTTGACAGTTCACCTTGTACTCCTTAATCGCATTCCGTACACACATAATTCACCGAAATGTTGCTATGGTTACAAATGCGGGAGTGACTGCTGTTCCGTACACACATGGAACAATAATTTACGGGACTCACTCCCGCAATGTGGTTGTCACTCCTGAAACTTTCAGTGTGTTTGTGGCCAATGTGGTTGCCGAATGCGGTTTTCACTCCCATAATTTAGTGAATTGTGTGTGTACAGAACGCGATTAAGGAGTAAAAGGTGAAATGACACCCGAATTTAGCTGCAGTGTGTACGTGGCCCAAGTAAACTGCAAAAACAAGTATTTGTGAAAATTTATGCGCAAGTTTCTTTACAAAGTGACATCGCCATCCACTGGCCTGGCAAGCATAATACAGCATTTTAGTTGAATTCTTGTGAAAGGAGTTTGTTTTGTTGTATTGAAACTCTTCAAAAACGCAAATGAATTTCATTCAGCCGAAAGAGCATAAAAGTATGAAATGTAGTATGAAAAACACTGTTTTGAAAAACACATTGTTTGGTTGCTAATTTGGAAGGACAGCCCGATCTATCTATTGTCTGTCTCTCGGAGTGGAGCCAGGCGAAAGTATAAATCCTGACTAAGGCCACAGTCCCACTAGCCAATTTTTCAGCAGATTTTCAGCTGCAAGTTTCAAACCACCAAACTAAAAGCTTGGTTTACCTTGAAGAAATTATGACAGAAGTATATTACTATCATACAGTAGCATGTGCTTCTCAAAGTAATAACAACAACACAGTTCGTTAAAATATCACACAATTTTGCATCCATATTTTAATGCGAATCTCTGTGGCGCAGCATTTTTTTGCCAGAAAATTAACTAATTCATTCATTGATGGGATTGTTTACATTTAATTTGATCTCATTTAAAGGGATAGTTCACCCAAAAATGAAACTAATTATTATTACATTTATGGTGCTTTTCCACTGCATGGTACGGCACGGTACGGTTCACTTTTGGGGGGTTTCCACTGGGTACAGTACCTGGTACTTTTTTTAGTACCACCTCGGCCGAGGTTCCAAGTAAATCGTACTGTTACCAAAACGTGACGTGTAAACTCTTCTGATCACTGATTGGCCGGAGAAAATCATTGAACTTGCGGCACAAGACACAACAGACCCGCTAGATTTAAATCAGCATAGCCAGTAAAGGATCGAATGCAACTGTTTTGAACGTTGTACTTCCTTATCTGTTGAGGAAGTACAAACTGTCCTCTCGTTGATAGCCGAGGAGCGGATCCAGTGAGAGCATGATGGAGAGACGTGGAATGAAAGTTTTTCAGGAGTCACAGCAGAAGAGGTAGCGCAAATATAACGACATGTGAATAATCCCGCCCACTTTAAAGTGGTACTAAACTGCAGTGGAAACGCAAACAGAGCCGAACTGAGCCGTGCCAAGCTGAGTCGTACCACGCAGTGGAAAAGCGCCATTAGAGGAGAGCATGCGCACTGATACTTTACAAAATGGCGCACCAGGGTGACGTGGAGAAGAATTGTTGAATAAAGTTGTTATTTTAGTTTTCTTTTCACACAAAAGGAATTCTTGTAGCTTCATAAAATTACGGTTGAACCACTGATGTCACATGGACTATTTTAATGATGCCCTTACTATGTTTCTGTGCCTTGATCATTGTAGGACCCTTGCTGTCTGGAGGGTCAGAAAGCTCTCGGATTTCATCAGAAATATCTTAATTTGTGTTACGAAGATCTTACAGGTTCGGAACAGCACGAGGGTGAGTAATTAATGATATAGCCTAATTTTCATTTTTGGGTGCACTATCCCTTTAAAAATACAAATAAATTGTTAAAGGTGACATATGAAAATCTGTTTAAGTGCTATAACCGGGTCCCCGGTGCATCTACCAACCCAGAAAACGTGAAAAAGAACAATCCAGTATTATTTTAAGTAAGCCTTTCTCTGCAAGCTTGTGAAAAAAAATTAGCCATTCAGATTTTTCTCCCTCTGTGATGTAGAAAGTGGATTATATTACAATATTACCACCCACGGCGCCGCCATTGTGTTTTCGCAAGCAACAACGATGTACCAGTTCTAACGCCTTGGTGAAAATTTGAGCAAAGCATGCTAACTGTTCTGTCTTTGCACTGACAAGCACAGAACAGTATTTAGAGTCCCAGCCTCAGAGGAGACAAGAAAGCAGTGGATTTATTGACTAATTTACTTTATATTACGCTGATGCCACGCAGATCTAATATAAACATGCGATTTCTTTCCCAGCTGTTTATCTCCACAGACATAACTGACTGTTTTTGTAACTCATGTGTGTGTTTTTAACATAAACTTGTGTGTATTTGACAGCTTAAGTGCAATAAGACGTGAAAGAGAATTAGTTTATTGCTCACATGGCATGTGACAGATGCTTTCTTTGTGCGTGCTTCAGATGTGCGCTCAGAAATCCGTAGGCCTATATCAGAACTTTAAACTAATATGGTTTAAAATGCATGATTTCAGCGAGATGATAAGCATGATAATCAAAACCAATCAGATGTTTTTTTTTAGCTGTGTATTTGAGGTATGAGCTGTAAAGGCACAGTCCTATTCTGGAAAAGGGGGCAAGGAGCAGCAGCTAATTTGCATTTAATGAGACACGAAAACAGCGTGTTTCCGCTTCCACTCAAAATAGTCATTTTCAAATGAATATAATAAATGATCTGTGGGGTTTTTGAGCTGAAACTTCACAGACACATTCTGGGCACACCTGAGACTACTACATATTGTAAAAATAGGTCTCCTTTAAAGCTTTTGAATCCAATTGATTAGGCATCCTTTTCGATTATTAAAAATGAATCAAATCATTAAAAATGGAATCCAGAAACATTTAAATTTAGGGGAAAAACCTTTGAACACGACATCCTGAACAACATACTAAGTTCAATTACCCAAATTTAGGAAGTGTCAGGGAAACCTGTCTGAAAAAGAGTTTTTATTTTTAAGTTCTGTTTTGTGACACTACAAGTGCCGCAGATATTACTACGGTAACACTATAATAGGGAACACTTATTCACTATTAACTACAACTTTTCCCTCAATAAATTCCTAATTTGCTGCTTATTAATAGTTAGTAAGGTTGTAGTTAATTTTAGGTATTGGGTAGGATTAAGGATGTAGAATAAGGTCATGTAGAATAAGGCATTAATATGTGCTTAATTACTACTAATAAATGGCTAATATTCTAGTAATATGCATGCTAATAAGCAACTCGTTAAGAGACCCTAAAATAAAGTGTTACCATTACTACATATTTTTTCACATTTATGAATATAAATAATGTACAGATTCTACAGTATAAAAGAAAAAAAAAGCACATTTTAAAATGTAAAGGGGGAAAATTGCATTTTATGCGATTTAAAGGCATCTACAAGTAAAACATTTACATTTTCTTTTTTTTAACGCGGAAAAAAAAAATGATGCAGAACATACAATTTGATAAATTTGTTTCACGACTTAAAATTGTTTCATGATTTTTAGTTGTATGTTTTATTTAAACAGTCAAAAAATTGAGATGGTTGGTGTGCAATCCCACGTCTCTCAACCTGAAAGTTAACAGCCCCAGTAACTTCCTGTTAAGTTAATGACCCTGCTGACAATCAGACAGCATGTTTGATATCACCACTGGCAGTTGGTTGGGCGGGATCTTGTGGCTGTGGCCATGACCAGTGAGCTCCTACTCACTCCAAACGGACTCACAATCATTTAAATGAGTTACTGTTATTGTCGTAGCATCTGTTTTAGATTTATCCAATGCTAAACATCAAATACAAAACACACAGATTGCGGTTGCCACATGGGTGGTTCCTGACCACAACAAGATAACAGTGCTGGTAGTCAACTTACTAGTTTGCAGCAAATATACTAACATAGCACATTCCATTTAGGCCAAAGAGTTCAACTTCAGTCTCAATCCATCACTAAAACAAGGCTTTTATCCATCTAAACATGACTGAATGTTAGCCTTTTCAAGAAGTGGCTGAAGAAATTTAATTATGGACAAACTGTCCCATTTAAACCAAAGACATACATCCTCTTTGTAACTTTCTCTGAAAACTGCCCTTCTTTTTTTAGTTGCCTAATGCCATGCAGTGTCCCACTAGCCAGTTTTGCAGCAGATTTTTTCATTTCATTTATGTGATTCAACAAAGCATATTGTTTTTGATTATGATATTAAGAAATACAGCAATTATCATCCGATGACCTGAATAGATTTATTTGAAAAGAATGAATCATTCTACAGTTAGTGGGGGGATTTTTTGGGGGAGCGCATCTGCACAGAAAATTAAAAAATTAAAAATACATTTTACTTGCCAAAATTTTTACTAGCCTTGCCACACTAAAATAACTAAATTAATTAAAATAAATAAACAAATTACAAGCAATAAAACAAACAAATTCAATACAACAAATATACAATTAAAATTAACAGATTTAATTTTTCAGGTTGGTCTAACAATAGCATTCAGGTACAGAAATGAAATGCAAAATAACACTGCATAGTCTGCACTGTATAAAGTAAATAAAGAGTAATCTTTGTTAAAGCTACAAATGTTATTTGATCAAGAACAGCAAATAATTGTCTCTGTGTCATTTCTTGTTTGATTAACATTAATGACATAGACAGGAGCAAGTACATTATAAAGCATACGTTCATTAAATTGATACACATCCGATTTCTTTCTCAACTGTTTGTTTACTTAAAGCTGCAGTCCGTAACTTTTTTTGTGTTTAAAATTTACTAAATTAATGTAATAAGCCAGAATATCATGAATCCATTTTCCAAACCATGTTTTTGGCTTATCCTTAAAGGGGTCATCGGATGCCCATTTTACACAAGTTGATATGATGCTTTAGGGTCTTAATGAAAAGTCTATAACATACTTTAGTTAAAATTTCTGGTAACACTTTATTTTAAGGTCTCTTAACTAGTTGCTAATTAGCATGCATATTAATAGAATATTAACCATTTATTAGTAGTAATTAAGCACATATTAATGCCTTATTCTACATGACCTTATTCTACATCTCTAATCCTACCCAATACCGAAACTTAACAACTACCGCACTAACTATTAATAAGCAGCAAATTAGGAATTTATTGAGGGAAAAGTCGTAGTTAATAGTGAATAAGTGTTCCCTGTTCTAAAGTGTTACCAAATTTCTCACTGGTAGTGTAAAAAAAACACCTTCTTTACCCTCTCAAAATCAGCTGTTTTCTTCAAGCCATTACAGTCAATGTTGCTTTAAATGCAAATTAGCTCTGCTGACCCCGCCCCTATTCATTATTACATCCAACACTTCAATCGCTTAATCAGAGACATCTTGTCTTCCCCTGCACCGGCGTAGACAGCTCTCAGCTCACTCAGGGCGGGTCTAAGGTAAGACGGCGGATTATTTTTTATCATTATAGGATGGATGTGTACACACACTTCCAACACACATTTATGTTCAAACAACTTGTAAAGTGAATTTTGCATCCAATGACCCCTTTAATCATTATGGTAGACCTATAATAAGTTATAATATTCTGACTATTTCAGACTGGTACTGGTGGAACCGCTGCGGAGTAGCCCAGTACCTGCGGATTCATCATAGACAAGCTGAGAGAAGCAGCTCCGGCTACAATGTTCTTCCACAACACGCACACAGTTCTGTTTATTAACCTCTAGAGCACCAATAGTTACAGACTGCAGCTTTAGACATAACCGACTGTGTTAACAAGAATACTTGCCACGATGGGTGTTTGGCATAATGTGTGTGCATTTGACTGTTCAAGCACAAGAAAATGCAAAAGAGAACTCAACTTAACTTTATTCACACAAGAACCAAATAAAGTTTTATGTGAAATTATTCTCAACGTATTTTCACTTTTGGGTGAAATATCCCTTTAATTGAAAATCAAATTGTTAGGTGTCTAAAGATTGCCACCCCTTCACATCAGGTTTCATCCTAGCCAAACAAGATTTTTTTTTCCACTGAAAATTTTTAAACATGCCCATCTTCCTTGATTCATGCCAAAGACACCCATGTAGATCAGTTTTCCAAGACAACAAAGTCAGTTTGAGTCAATCGCTGGAAGTAGTCACTAATGTATTTGCAGCGAAAACAATATCTACCTGGAACTTCCACACTAAGAATTTCTCAGTTGGCCCATTTTCTTGATGTCTCCTACAAAGCATTTCTCCAATAGAGGCTTGCATTACAGCCCATACTATTCTGCACCTTCATGTACATTATCCCTCATACCGTCCTTTCTGCAAGAGGCACTTGAAACTGTTGAAAAGACCCAATCCCAGGGCTCCCCCTGTCGGTGATCAAGTGCAAGTTCTCTCCTATGGATAAACTTGGTAATGTGTTTGATTTCCTCCATATACTGAGCACCTAACACTATGCAGACATGGCTGTCAGCAATAAAACTGCAATGCATTCAATTTGATCCAAAATACTAAATATTTGAGTCATGCAAAAAAGACTAAAACATTACTGAATACCTCTTCCTATGAACATGCCTTAACAAGGAGGCCCCTATCAAAACATCCTAAAGGAATGTATACAGGATTTTAACAGTCATTTCTTTCATAATTTTGAACTAATTCTTAATATTTTATGTATATATGTTGAAAATAATTTACGTTAGGGTCTTTAGGATGATTACAGAAATTCCAAATCGATTCCCTTGGGAATTTTAATTAGGGACATAACAGTGCTCCAAAGAACAAACGCGTATCCAAAATCCTTTTACATGTAACCAACGTAACTTAATTTTAACCACACAACACTCACGTTGACAAGTGCTTTAGCGCCAATAGCGCCTAGCTACAGCTTCCTGCATGAAAGACACTACAAACTACGGATATTATTAAAATTTTCCCAAACACAAGGGAAAGCCAGCTGGGTGTTCGGTTGAGTTGAGTTACGAAGGTAAGCGTTTGTGGATGAAGTACAATAACATAACAATATGCACTGCCGCCGTATTTACAATAGCAACACAGCAGCAGCATCTGAAGCCGGATAGTGCCCTGGAACCAGCATAACAACAATCACCTTGCCGTGTACAAAGAGCATAGGCGAACTGTATTCAGGTTTCCAGGCAACAGCAGCCGCACTGCAAAAGGGGAGGCCGCCCCATTATTTCCCTTCACAAAGCTTCACGCACACTCGCTCGCACAAAAGCACCGAGTTTTCACACTGAAACAGACCGTCAGGCGGGCTCTTTGAAAGACCCGTGACGAAACCTGCCCAGGATAGCCGCTCAAACCCTCAACCACCTGCTCAATATGCCTCACACGGTCTGTCAATCAGTCGTTGAGTCAAACTGACCAAAACCATATCGGTACACAGGTAAACAAAGTTACAATGTAGAATCGTTGCTCTGCTCTTACCTCAGTTTTCATTGAAGCCATGGCTCCTCACCCCGAGACCCCGCCCCCTTATGCTTACGTCACTGATTCACTTTCTTTCAGTGAAGTAGTGAAGTCCAACTCATTTCTGAGAATCGGTTCTTTCAAACGGTTTCAGAGAACAAGTTCAAAAACGCGGATTCATGATTCCTTTTACGCCATCACGTAATTACGCCATCTACATGCCCAAGCAAGCTTTTATTATTAATGCAAAAATAAAATTATGCAATTTTGAAAAAAATAAAATAAAATAAATAAATACAAAAAAAAAAAAAAAAGTTTTTAGTTTTTTTGTTTGTTTTGTTTTTGGTGGAGAGAGATTCAGAAATTCATTGACACCTAAAACCAAAAATCACAAAGCTGTAAAATCTTATTTATTTATTTGTTTGTTTGTTTATTATTTTTGTTATAAGTTACTGCCTGGCTGTATTTGTAAATCTTTAAATCCAATTTAAAAAAAGAAAACATTGATCTAAATGAAAACGTTCCTGTTAATTGCATTTTTAAGTGTTTTATTAAGAGACAAATTTGAAAGCTGAAAATATAATAGGCCTATGTCGATTAAACTCACATTTCCAGTATGTTTCACTTGTAAAACTTCTGTTAAAGTAGTTTTTCCTCATCATTCAAATCATCTGTTCGTTTCAAATATCAGCTCACTCATCTGTTCTCGATTCATTGTGAATCCGATATGTGTGTCAGAGTTGGACCGATTCAGTTCATTTCATAATTGTTCACACTAGTTTTGTCAGATATCAATCGATTCATTTAAAGATTCCGATTCATTTAAAAGATTTGAATTCAATTCAAACGATCGATTCGTTCCCGAATTGGACAGGGCTAACCTTTGCTCATTATTTATAGGCCTATGGATAGTGGGATTTCAACATCAGTTTTTTTGTATCGCGTCTATTTCTAACCATGCCATTTTAAAACCAGTTGGGTTGAAGCTGGCCTGCCAGCTTAGCGGAGTTGAAAACTTCCTTAAACCCATCTGAGTCTTTGACAACAGCCAACAGGCCAACCAAGATCACAAAACCAGCATACACATTTTACTTCAGCAGAGAGGAAATGTCCATGTCCTTATGTGGCACTGTGATAATGATGGATTGGGATCAGTTTCTATGGCAACAGGAAAGAGGCAGCAGGCAGTGCTGGAGGTGTAGCTGGTCGCCTTGATCTTTTACCCCCTGTTTCCTTCTGTTGCCATCCAGAAAACTGTGTGCGAGTGAGAATCATATTAAAAACCACATAATCAAAGAATATTCTGAATTATGTTCATTTAGGTGTATTTATTTAGGACTGCAGAATGACACAACGTGACACAACAAATTGTTTCATAATAATATAATAATAATCATTACTAATGTGATTTTTGTCATTGTTTATCATTTAAAATGAAAGTTGCAAAGGAACATGTCTATTTTTTTTATCAGTTGTCTATCAGTTATTTCTGTGAACATGTATTAATTTAAAAAAAAATTATCCCTAAAATTACAATTTGCTGAAAATTCACTCACCCTCAGACCATCCAAGATGTAGATGAGTGTTTCTTTGGAGATTTGAAGAAATTTTGCAGTACATCACTTGCTCCCCAACCGGACCCTATGCAGTGAATGGGTGCCGTCAAAATGAGAGTCCAAACAGCGGATAAAAGCATCACAATAATCCATCAGTAATCCACACGACTCCAGTCCATCAGTTATGTTTCAACATCTTGTGAAGTGAAAAGCTGCATGTTTGTAAGAAACAAATTCATTAAGATGTTTTTAACTTGCTTCCTGTTCAACTTTAACCATTGCTTCTGGCTAAAAAAGGAGCTCTCTATCAATATCGCTTTCACCAGTGAAAAAGTCATCTTGTTCGAATCAGGAGAAAATATGCACAAATCAAGCACTGTCCATAACAAAATCAGTCCATAACAAATTTGTTGGTGGAGGACAAAAAAGGGATTAATTTTTTCACTGGAGGAAGTGTTATTATGGATTATGGACTTGCATTTTGGCCAGAAGCGATGGTTTAAATAAATGTAAAAAAAAAAAAAATTCAGTGATTAAATTGTTTCATTTAAACACACAGCTTTTCACTTCACAAGACATTAACTGATGGACTAGAATCGTGTGGATTACTGAATTATTGCAATGTCATTAAGAGCTGTTTGGACTCTCGTTCTGACGGCACCCATTCACTGCAGAGGATCCACTGGTGAGCAAGTGACGCAATGCTAGATTTCTCCAAATCTGTTCTGATGAAGAAACAAACTCATCATCATCTTGAATGGTGTAAGGATGAGTTAATTTTCAGCAAATTTCAATTTTAAGGGAAATTATTCCTTTAAGTAAACAGATCAATTCTGATTTCACACTGAACTGATAAATGAACAAATAAATATTTAATCACTTGTTATGAGTAAATAAGCATGAGTCATTTTTAAAATGAAAAATTCAAACGAGCAGCACCCTGGGGTGAAAAATTGAGAATTTAAGTGATTTTATTTGCTGTACAAGTTTCATTCTGTCACATCTTTACACAGAACATTGATCCACAATCGTGCTACTTTATTTCAAAACCTGCTGGTCAATCCAGGGAAAGAAAAGTACCACACAATGATGAAATGAAACTTGATAAAGCTGTTGAACCTTTGGTGAAAAGGAAAAGACAGAACATAGCACATGTAAATAAACAACAAATAAGTCCATACTGCAATGTCAGCATTTCCAGAAATGGAGGACTCGCACATTTATCATTTCTTTTACTTTCAGTGCTAAAGCAACTAACTATCTACTATCCCTTATGACTCGTTCTGCTGCTAACAGAAAGCCAAAGAGGCTCGAGAGGCAAATGTAGAGAACAGTAAAAGCAATGCGATGTTATCTCAAAGTACTTGTTATCTTTACAATTACGATGGGACCAGGGATGCATCAGATTCACATTTAAGGCAAAATGTGGTTTAAAATACAGAACAGGCATTCAAGTTAGGGGTTTCTTTACTGGATTTTAATGATGAACAATAAAAATGTGAATTTGAATGTTTTTTCTTTTTTCATTTAAATGTTCTTAACATTTGTGCAGCGGCTGAGATTTCACCAGAGTGCTGCTCACAGTGAAGAACCACAATCTCAATTTAAGTTTATAGCTGCACTGTTAGAAGTCACAGTGGCATGCTGGGATACAATCAGGAAAGTCAAAATCGCTTGAAATGAACATGAATGGGTCATTCTGTAAAATCAGTACCTTCTGCAGTCTAATAAGATGATTCAAAAGTATATTTTTGTATTATGTCTGCTATATAATTTTTAACTGGTAATAAATTGCATTGATCCATTTCATGCTACAAATATCATTTTATATATATATATATATATATATATATATATATAGAATTTCCACAATCAATTCATTACAATCTGACTGTCAATTTACTCCAATTTTCCCTACTGACATATGCAACTTAATATAAGATAAAGTGAAAGTGTTTGTATTCTAAATTATATAATGTTGATACAACAAAGTTTTTCTGAGTTATGGAATAGTTCGGTTCTTTCAAAGGGGGAAATATGATGCAAATAGTGGGAGCACATAACCCGGGCACAATAAATCCTTTTTATGTCCAGTAAAATAAAAAATATATAGACAGAGAATAATTGCTAGCTTTTACGTCTATATTTTTTGTTTTCATCAAAATGTACACAGGCTAGAAAATGAATCCTCATGATGAATTTAAACTAAAATAAAGCTACTGGATTTTTGTTAATTCATTTTATGAAATATACATATTAGCACATCAGCAATTCACTGTTGAAGTAATTTTTACACCCTTTTTGTTGAATGACCCAAATGATTTTTCTGTCAGCACTGTAAATGGTACATACTGCTATATCAATTTTAAACAAACACTCAGAGACAGAGTGAAAAGATAGTGAACATCACATAATTTAGTCTTCTAAATTTGCTTCATTCAGTCTGTTCTGACTTCCTTTGCTGACTGAATCAAATACTAAACTTAGTACAACACTGAACTAAAATGGAAATTGATCATTGATCAAAAGAAACTGAGAAAACATTCTCAAACACACACACACACACACACGCAAACATATAAAAGTGCCTTTTGTGCTTCAATTTTTCAATTTCTTCAACAGTTCAAGGGTCGGAACAAGTGTTTTGGAAAAAGTGTTTGCCATATTAAAGGATTGTACACAACAATCCAAGTACAGCCTAAGGCCTCACCGGAAATCCATCATAAATCTCCAATCGCTGTGGGCTAATATGAGAAATATCAATGCATAAAACCAAACAAGTCACATACTGTACAAAGACACGTACAGTTCGAATCCAATTTCAAATGATGCATTTCAGAAATTTCTGACATCTAACATATTACCAGAACTGATATTACGCACAGTCTGAAAAATGACAGTTCTTTGAAATACTTTGAAATAATCATTCTAGGGTGAAATGATAAACCCCAGAAAAGAAAAAATCTGATTATTTTGCTTTGTTTTGTGTAAAATAAGGTAAAAATACAGAGTCAGGAGTCCAAAGTGTCATCCTAAAATCTCTTGACAGCCTGCGAAACAAAATGAATGTAGTTTTCTTTTAAAAATGATATGCAATATGTTGTTCCCTTAAGCATTCAAGGAACACTGGCTACCATTTGGCGTATGTGCTCAAAGATGGTTGACTACATTGGTATTCCGGAGCTGTATCCACACAGTGTCCATTTGGTGATGAGATGGATTTTAAAAAGTCAAATGAAAACTTCCAACATCATCAATAAATAAAACTTGTTCTTTCCAGAGTAACTTTCTCTGTGGCCCAGCGTCTTCGTCAAGAGCCATTCCTGCTGGCATAAGCATGGAGTGCATTATGATTCATAATGATCATCACAAGGAGAGGAGTATTTATTTCCTCAACGAGACTTTCAGTCGGACGGAAATATATTTCTGCGTCAATTCAGATTTTACCGAGCATGTTTTGTGATGAGCTTTATATAAGGCCAGCCTTGGTTGAATGAAAAAGTATCCTCTTCAAAATGTTACAGATGCTGGTATTCATTTCACAAGAACTCTGTGTTTGTCTCATCTTGGGGTTGCTCGAGTGCTACATCTTCCTAGGCACTAAAACATTCTCCCTATACAGTTTCAGGGTTGCTTTCGCCAATGTTGAAATGGTAATCTGAGGGTATTAACTAAAAATTAAGGAAATTATCCTTTATGTGTTTTAAACTGATTTGGTTCATGGAGAAGAAGGGCCAGGTTTATGGCATGGCAGCAATGTCTGTACCGTCCAGCAGAGGGCACCAGATGAATGGCATGATGAAGAATCGAGCCCTTTAAGGGTCTACCTCATGCTACTGTTGAAGCTGGAGTTGTTGCTACTGCAGCTTTCCTCATAAGTGGGAGGTGGCTCTAAAATAAATTAAAAAAACATGAATAAAAACTCATTTAAATAAATCTGCATTTGATTTGAGTATATAACCAGTTACATTCACACTGTGACAGAGGCAAACCTCTTTTATATAAATATGAGATTCACATTTACTGTGATATTTTTGAGTCGAATAGTCTAAATTATTTCATTTGTGCTTACTCTACACATGGCAACAAGACAAGTTACAGCTTGTTGTGCACTCTTACTTATTATTTGAGGGTTGTAATATTATCCTTGGTTGAAATGTAACCCTATATATAAGCTAAATATTAACAGAAGTAACTTCTGCAATAAAATGGCAAACTGATTGGATTACAACAACTGGTCATGTTTCAGTTCCAGTCTTTTACTGTAGATGATGATGTTGACATAAATGGCTCTCAAGCAAAACTGATCTGACAAGTGTCGATAAGTTACTTTCATGCGTATTTTAATATTTTAATTTATTAAAACAGATAGAATGAACAATAGAAATATTTTTCCAGTTTGTTGTATTAATCTTAGATACAGTTAGATTTAATTACATATTTCAATTTTTTTAATTACATATTTCAATTTACTGCTTCACATGCCATTTCATGGCATAAATAGATTCAACATTCAATAAATATAAAAATTTAAAAAAAAAATTAAGTATTATCTTTTATATAACTCTATATAGAAGATTTACACATTTCAATACACTTTTTAAAAAGATCATTTACAAATATAAATATTACTGTAATAAATTTCATGATTATTTACACATCAACTTTTACTGAAAATAACGTTATAAATATATTACTGTTACCGATTTCATAAGTAAAAATCATTTGTAACCAGATAAACTGACATATTAGGCCTTTCAACACCCAGTTTGCAAATTTGAATGCTGCTAATTGAATCAAAAAGAGACCATTTTTTATGAAATTACACATTATTTTACGAATGGTTTATGACCTACAGTATGAGCTAAAGATAGATATGTTTAGATATAAACATTTGTCATTTACAAAGAATAAACACTGACTTGTCAACTAGTAAATAAACATGTTGCATGTAAATGTCGCGAGACTTTTTGGAGGGTAACAACCTAGACATGACCCTGTGCAGGGTACTAATTCTCAACTAGATCACTCACCATGTGGGTATTCCCAGGTGCTGTATTCAGGGGGCAGGATGAGGGGACAAGAAGTGGGCACTGGCGTTGTATTACCGTCTGTGAAGAAAGGTATGGTGGCCCCTGTGGACAAACAGAACAGAGGAGCAGAGCCATCGGAGGACTGGGCAGGCTGCGGCGCGACCGGACCAGACGCTTGACCGAACGCACTGGGAGACATGGAGAGAGGCACACCGGATGGGTCCTGCTGAGAATGACTCTTGGTGGGGATCTCCTCGCTGTCTACTCCTCCAGCACCCAGCGCACCCTCCAAGTTGTCCTCCGCAGGAGGCGCGCTGGGGACTACGGGTGCGGGGCTGAGGCTTGGCATGGCAGGCATTGGTGCACCTTGAGCGATGGGGTGAGGAATGGAGGGAGTCAAGTTTACAGCAATGTTCCCAATGTAGATGGGTAACGTGACCACAGTCTCAGGAGATTTTAGTGAAACCTGTGAGAAAGAGACAATTTCTAAGATGCACTTCTTAATTCTATAATTAATAAATAAATCTCAATTTGAAAGACTTCAGCAATGCATTCAAGAAAAGACCTTAAAGGTTCATGCAACAATACAAAATAACACGTTCATGAGATTTGCAAATAAATCTTTCTTTGAGTTGGATCATTAAAACTAATCAGTTGATCTGTTGACAAAACTGATCTGAATGATTTGTTCATGAATCAGACTAATTTGGTTAGTCAAAAGAGTTCAATCTTTTCTATGACCTGGTTGATCCAGATTTCAAAACCACTCTGAATGATTCATTCGTGAATCAGACTGAATCAGTTTTTGAAATTAACTTATTGAGTTACCGATTTTTTTTAAGGAACTGGTCAATACTGTTCACAAAACTGCTCTGAAATATTATTTTATGAATCAGATTTATGTGGTTTTCAAAATCAGTTCTCTTGAATTCAGTATTTTCAATGCGTTAGTTGATCCTGTTCACAAAACTCATTTAATTCCTTTGACTATTTCCACATACAGCAAAATAACAACAAAGCTCACTTGACTTGAATTCAACCCATTAAGTCAGATCTTTTCAATGAATTAGCTGATCTGGTTCACAAACGGGAATGTTTCTTTCACGAATCAGATTCGGTTCTCTATTTCAACTCACTTTGTCAACTTTTTTTCAACTCATTTATGAATCAAACTGTTCAGGTTTTTACTTCATGCAAAGTTAAGGTTCAAAATTCCTGTCCCATACCTGAATAAAATACTCAATATCTATGAGGCTGCAGCCAGTGAGGCCTGACTGAGGAAGAGGAGGGACGATGATCTGTTCTCTCCACTCTGCATGTTTACCAGCC